>JAQLOL010000021.1:2407468-2430655 GCA_029783665.1 Naso thynnoides
AATAATATACAATTTATATTGTTAAAATGTGAAACTTATCATGTTATAATGTGAAAATTTACTGTTATATCAACAAACTTATCACGTCAAAGGCCTAATGGAAAACTTTTGTTATAACAACTTACTATATTATAACGTGATAAGTTTATTGTTATAACATATAAATGGTGTATTGTTATAACAATGAAAGTTTTACGTTATATTGTTTTAGGTGTATTGTTATTACACATAAATGGTATATTGTTATAATGATAAAAGTTTCACGTTATGTTATAAGTTTATTGTTATTACAATAAACCTTTGATGTTAAAACGCAATATTGATCCTTTTTTTCATTGAGTGGCAACATTACGCTACCGTAATACACACATAACAGATAATTTACAATGGAAATACTAAACTAGAATGTTTTAGTTGTGTTTTATTACTATTGGCTATGTAACATTTTGAAACAGAAATGTGTTTGTGTAAAATGTTAGTTGGTGTTTCATAATTGCCGATGTCTAGGCTATGCGTAAGATTTCTTTCTTTAAAATATTTTCAGACCTTTTATCTTACCTACTGAGCACCTCTGTCTCTGACAGCAGCTGTCATTCAGATTGTGTTGTGGGCTACTTGTGGTGGAGCAGGCCTCATCCAGCCGCCTATAACAGACCTGTGTCCACCTATAGCTCGTGCTCTCCACCACACTGCGGCGGGCTGACAATGACTTGAATGCTGATTATTGTGAAGATCGACAAAGGACACAAGGAAAGGAGGAGATGAACCGTTTCCTGAGAGCTGAGAATGGAGGGCTGCTGACGGACTGCAGGGAGCTGTCACCTAACCACACCACCACCTCCTCCTCCTTTTCCTCCTCCTCCACTACCTCCTCCATCTCCATCACCTCCTCCTCCTCCTCCTCCAGCGCCGCTGGCTCAGCCGACAGACACGCGGCTCTCCCCTCGCTCCAGACCCGGGGACCTGTCGGCGGTGGCAGCGGCAGCGGCGGGTCGGAGCCGAGGAAATACGCGCTCAAACGCAGCCGAGCCGGCCGGGAGGGACGAGAGGAAGCAGAGGCGGCGGCGGCGGAGCACTCAACGGCTGCCGTCGCGGTGCGCGGCGGTGGCGAGTTGTGCGTCGGGGTCGGAAAGCAGCAGCAGCGTCGGGAGGCTCAAGGACGCGGCGTCGGTGGAGACGGTCTGGAGATGATTTCAACAGTCAGCAGAGACGCGGACGGCTGCAACGGCGGCGGAAACAATAACAACAACAACGGTACCTCCGAAGTGACCACGGCCTCCTCTGCGAGTTGCGCCAAAGGCAAAGAGGAGAGGAAGGGGAAAAACGTGATCCGGGGCTGGAAGAGGGAGAGGGACCGGGACCGGGACAGGGACGCCGCCGCTCCTCCAGCGCCTCCAGCACGGACTAGGAAGGAGAAGACCAGCGATGGCTCGTCTCCTCCTCCCTCCGTCTTCCTCCCATCGTCCGCCCTGCCCGAGCATCATCTGTGCCGCGACGGCCCCGGACACTGCCACTGCGCCGCGCCGGACTCCAGGATCATGGGGGATAATAGCATCACCAACGTAAACAATAACAATAATTGCGGGAGTAACGGCGCTGCCAACAAAACCGCGCTGGATTGTGGAGTTAAAAACGGCGGCGGCGCTATTGTTGTCAGGCGGCAGCATGACGACACGCCAGCGGCCAAGAAACACAGAGGAGCCGAGAAGGTAAGCAGCTTTTATTGTCTGGAGGCCAATCCTAAAACGCATCCACATGAAAACAAACCCAGCAGCTATCACTTCTTCACACCTGCAGCTGCTTCACCTTTCTGCTCAATATTGTCAGGCGGACTCACCCCATTAAAAACAGAAATTAAAAGCAAAGGAGAGAAATGAAATATTTTTGGTATTCAGAGCACACACAGCCAGATGCAGGTGTGAAGGCCACAAAGAAGCTTACAGCAGCAGACACACAGCAGGAATGTTTAAATGGGTGGCTGGATGGAGGGATGACCTGCCTGCCTCATCACATTTATTTTTTCCTATTGTTGTTGCCCAGCTGATGTCATTGTTCCCAGTCTCACAGTCTGCCTGCTGATATTTACCATGCTCATGTACAGAGATTTTTTTCTGTGCATTTTTTATCTTTTGGAGGGGAGATGAAGAGAGGAGGAGGTGGAGGAGGAGGGAGGCAGTAATAGCAGCAGTGTGTCCTCCATCTCCATCCTCCTCCTCCTCCTCCTCCTTTTGGAACCATTTAATCCAGTCCTCCTTTGCAAGAGATTAAAGGAGAAAGCAAGTATTTACATGTGCACCTTAAACTCAACAAAGGTGACGGAATACAAATAAATCTCCTCTACAAATCTTCCTTTTCTCTTGTGTTTGCTCAAGCTTTGTGTGCTCATTTGGTCTGGAAATAAACCCTGATGTTAAAATTAGTGTTAGAGTGCAGGTCAAAATCTTTTCTTTTTTAAAAAAAAAAAAGATTGTAAATACTGAATGCTGACAGGTCAGAGTGCTCACATTTATTGACAAGCCACTCCGTGGTTCATTTTTAAGTCATTGAAGGATAAAACAGACAGGTTGGCACTTGTGAAATCATTTTTGCGCTTAAATAAGTCATCCACAGGAGAGACAAAGATGGAGGAAGATGGAGGGATGGTCGGAGAGGTGAAATGGGGAAAGAGACGTTTGATAGACAGGGAGGAATTGGACGTGACAGCAGAGGACACAGGCGGAAAGAGTCTGACAGAAGCAGAAAAAAAGAAACAGATGGAGGATGTCTAGAAGGAGTTTTGTTTTTCTTTTTTTTTCATTTTGTGTGGATGCAGGATTAGACGAGGCAGGAAAAACCTAAGCGTCCTCCCTGCTGCTGGCAGATGCTGCTGACAGGAGGAACGCTGGCCTGCCCCGGCTGCTTTGTTTATTTGTTGATCTGAAGGATTCCCATTTGGCAGCGAAACGCACACTCATACACACCAACACACACACTCACCCCGCGCTCTTTGGTGACTGTAATTCATTCTTTGTCAGCAGTAATCTAGACTCCAATGAAGTCCTGTGATGGCTGTAGTGGAGTTTTACGCACTAAAACAAACAAAAAAAAACCTGAGCTTAATTTGGACCTTAAAATATGAAGATCTGAAGATTACTGCCTGAATGTTGCCAAACACAATTGTTAGAGCCACCCAATCGCCAGAATTAATGTTGGCATTGTAGGCTACACTTATACAACCCATGCCAAATGCCAACATTTTATTCTGGCAAGTGGGCTGTAATTTTATTTCATAACAATGTTGTGGTTAAGGTCTAATAAGGTTCATGCACAAAAAGCTCTTGAATTTATACACGACTTTGTTGCCCAGAGCACGGCTAGAAAACGTCTACAATTAAACAATTACTGTCTGTTAAAACTTGACCCCATTGTCTTGAACAGTCGTCTTTTGCTTGACGTCTCGCTGTCAGCTCATATATCACGTCAACTGACCCTTCGCTTAGCGCTGCCCTTGAATGCAAACGAGCCAATCAGAGCGTAGCATTTGCCAGCTCTGACCGGGGTCCGATAACTTTACGGCTGTGCTTCACTGAAACTCAATGCAATCTTTTCAGATTTTCATAATTTTCAGGCTGGTTCTGTGGATTTCAAGCTCATTGTGTCTGGGGCACTTTTAAAAGAGATGCTTGTTGTTCGGCGAGGTTCGACGGAGATTTACACTCTTTACATTTCCAACATAAAACGCTAAGAAGTGTAATATTGTGCTCTAGGCAAAACTCTTCAGGCGTCCTCATTCCCCGTTGAACCCCTCACAGTTTAACAAGCACAGCAAACGCTACATCTGCTTCAGTAACTCTTTGATAAACATTGAGGCCGTGTTATGTTGATATTAGTAGATATTAGCCAGTTGATTTGAGTTACTTATAGCTATTAAGAGCGCTAGCAAGCCTGGCCAGCTAAGTTAAAGTCTGTGGCTGGAATCTGGAAATAGCAGCTCTCGACCATCTAACATTAAGGTTAATATATGTAGAGACGTGTTCTCCGCTTGTCAAAAATGGAGTCCTAAATTGTTCTGAGGGTACTTGTTGGTTTTATGAATGATGTGAAACACAATCTGAAGCCACTGCACTGTGATCTGTAGGATTTAGCATCTCTTCTCTCTTGTGAGTCAGTTTGACATCCTGTATTTATCATTCAAAGGCTTACTGCAGACCGTCTGTCTGCTTTTGTCTGAAATTGCTTTTTGGATTTTCCAAAAACTAGACAATATTTCTTCAGGTAGTGTAGTTAGTTACAGTGTGAGCTTCATGCTAGCTCCGAAAACTTGACAGAGGAAGCAACAATAACTAAGGGAGGCGGGGCTTAGGGAAGGGTCAATTATGTCACTTTAATATGTATAGTAGAAATGTTCACATGAGACATTTAAAATGTAAAACTTAAATAATGTGTCTGTGGTTTGCAAAGTACAATGACAACTTTTTTTGTGACTTTCTAAAACCTTATATTTACACTGGCACACGTACCTGCATCTGTAGGGATGGTTTTGAACCTCAGCACTTTTATTTTGTAAATCTATGACTGATATATAACAAAAATACATTAAAGTTTAACTTATTTGAATATATATATATATATATATAAAATAAAAATAATTAGCAAATAGGAAACAGCCTTTTATTATGAAAACTGGCTTATTTTTATTCTATTATCATGGTAAAATGAGTTTTGTTATCCCATGATATCGCATAAATCACAGGAAAATGAGTCGTAATCCCATGATAACGAAATGACTATTTTGTGATTTCGAGATAACATAATGAAAAAAAATAGTGACCGTGGCCACTCTCAGCTTCTGTAGACGACTATCCTCACCACACAATACCAGTGCCAATCATTCATTTAAACAAGTAAATAAAAGCTGTGCCTACATTTTACTGGAAAGAGTTTTTTGTGATCATGTGATTTATAAACCTTTTCTGTCAGTGTGGTGTTGTTTGGACACTGTAAAGCAGGGGTCTTCAATTACAATTGAACGAGGTCCAGTTACCAAAATTTCATTCCAGCAAAAGTCTGAACCTTATAATGACTAAATTTCAAATAGCTACCCCATATGTCTGTCAAATAAAATCAACGCCGCCCGTGTTGTTGTTGCTTACATCAGAATTTGCTTGATTTTGTCACACAGTTCCTCTTTTTGTTTGCCTTTGAGCAACGTCTCGGCAGCGGCATTCAGGCACACCTTCACAATGCACCCCTCAGTGAATGCTTTTTTATGTTGCCCCAAAAATCCATGCAATTCTCAGTGAACATTCATTTGCACGTTGCTATAAATGAATGTGTAATGGGCCAGGTAGATCTGTCATAAAGGGCTGTAAGCTGGGTTATTTTTCATGCTCTTACCTCAGACTTCTGTGGATTAGTTTTCTCAAAGTATCAGGATTTGGTCTCGTAATGGTGCTTAAAATTACCACTTTTGATCAACGCTACGGTTTTACAACATATGAGACACAACGGTTTGGTACTGGTCTCACGAAGAATGAACATATATTGGTCTGTCCATTCACTTCTATACGTCCTGTGTCCTGAGTCAGCTTTCCTTACTTTCAAGCAAGCCATGATACCCACATCTCTCATCGGGTAAACATTCGATTTGATTGGCTCGTTAGAATGACATTGCGCACAGAAAACGAAGTAACTGAAGTAACTGCGCCTGCAGTCTTTTGCTGCAACTATCTGCTACAACGGACCGTGAGGTTTATTATTGAAATTGGTCATGAGTCTGGAGGACCGAGGTCCGCCATTTGGTGATGCCTACTGTAACGCCTTTTAAAGAGAAGGTCTGGCTGGATGGTATTCGAACCTTTTGGAGGCCACTGAAAAAACAGGTAATAAGAATAAGTAAACATGACAAAGACTTTGACTAAGTAGGTCAAAGTTTTAGGCTTGTTCACAGATTTTTTGCTCATTTTTTAAATTTGTTTGTATGTTAATTTTAGAATGTGTTTTATTTGATTCAAGTTCACAACCACTTATTTTGAGGAAATACCAAACAATGCTGCATTTAAGTTTAGCATATTTTATGTGAATGTGTGTACAACAAAGAACAAACCATAATAGGTGGTATCAGTACCAAAATAATTCTAGCTGTAAAAAATCCAAACAACAACAACTAGTTAAGTAGTTACATTCATGATGAACCTATATTTAATGCAGCTGTTTGTAATGTTGTGCTTTTATGTCCATGTTTAACTACTTAAAATGTCTTCTACAGTCTGTTGTGAACAGAAAAGGCTTATATGAAATGATGGCTTGAAAAGGCAGCCTTCTGAAGTCAACTGGATGTAAACAGTCTCTTCTTTACCCTCATAGAAACATGAGTCCTACATCTGATTGGTTGATTGCACCACTTGCTCCACTGTCATCATGGTCTTTGCTTCTGATTTTAAAACAGCAAAATGATGGCTGAAAATCACATTTCTTTGTTTTGTTTTGTTTTTTATCACTTAAATCCAATTCAGACTGCAGTCCACCACCTCTGACATGTGTGCACTCCTTTAATTTGAATTTGAATCAAAATGGGATAAAATAGTTACTCCCCTGCTTACAGAAACAGTGGTGGAAGCACTGAATACATGGAAAGGGTGTATAAAGGCTTGTTACACGAAGCGCACAAAAAAGATTCAAATTAAAGCAGTACTGCACATTTAAACATGTAATTGAGATGTGAACTCAATTGTGTGACTGTACTCCAATAAAACACATCAGTGCTGGTGTGAATATCAATATTTCATGGCATTTCACACGCAGATTAAAAATGGCTCAACGCCGTATCCAAAACCCTGCAAGGCCGATGCTGACAGAGAATTCACCATTTGGGTTGTTAATTATGTCATGAAATTTGTGTTTAAAAAATGTGAATGCCCTCGCGCCAGGCCTTGAATTTCTTCATGTTAGGAGCAAGGCCACTTGGTCTTTGGTGCTGACAATTTTTTTGAAGGCACAAAGGCCATCAAATAAAACAGATGTTTAAGTCCATGGGAATACTGAATTTAACTCAAGTATCATGAGGATTCATTTATTTTTAAAATAGTTTATGCCATAAGTGAAACAAATGATTAAAATGCCCAATTAAAATTTCCCAAGATCGTCTATTGGCAAAATAACCAATATTCATTCAAACTCCTCCTGAGTTAAAACTTTACACATGCTCGCTGAGTTCAAAGTTCATTTATGCTCACTCAAATATACATGACCAGCACTTTGCAGTTTTTAACTGCATCCTAAAAACATTTTTTTTAAAGGCTTCTCCCTCCTCTGCTTATTCAGCACAGTTGCTGGGGATAAATGAATCAATGTAACGTTGCAGTTAACAAAAACAGGTAACTTACCAGTGTTATTCTACCTAACATAAAAGCTTCATGCAACCGGCAAGCTTTTTCTGTTACTGAATTTAACATAAACATGATGTCACAAACATTAACATTCAGCTGTAATTCTGTCAGACACGTAACTAGTTTGATTCATCTCTAGGTTGGCTGGTGTAAGTACTAGATGTGCTCGGCCTGTCAGAGCTGCTCGGGTTCCTGTGCTTTCAGAGGACGTTGTGCATTAAACAGCAAACATTCGCGAGAATGATTATTTTAACCTAAGAAATGATCTTTTGCTAACCTTAACAATGTGTTTTTTCCATAAAACAAGTAGATCTCTAACACATTGTTGTCACATTATTACAAAATAAGGTCATACCAACTGCACAGTATGGAAACTAAATGTCCAGATATTGTGAGAGTTTCACAAACCAAGTATTATTATCACACACACTTCTGTACTGGACATTGTACAGTGTGTGCTGTGCTCGCTACACAGACTAATGTTACAGAATGTGATTCTGTTACTGTGTTGACAAAGTTATGGACAGAAAGGGTGCAAAGTGCTTCATACTTAAGGGCAAGAAAGCGTTGGTTTATTAAAATGACAATGATTATGTTAGTATGCTAATGTACTAATTACAAATATTGCACAAGTATTCTAATTACAAATGGTGCGCTAGCATGCCAACACAAATGTTGTAATTTTGCATTAACATGCTTATGCGATTAGCAAATGAAAAATTTAATTTAATTCATTTATTAAAAGTTTATTTTAAGTTTGTCTCGTAGTTGGTGGACTGCTTACACATGTGCAGAACAGACTGGGTGCTGAAAGCATTTACCAGTTATAATGTGAGACTGCCGTACAGCCAGTCAATGGATTGTATCAAACTGCGGTCAAACATAGAGTGGTTTCCAGCAGTTCATACTGGGGTAGGAATCAAACTAACCACTTGCATTTTCTGCAGCGTTCAGCTAAAACCAAATCAGAATCTCAACAACAAACACCGATGTCTAAATACCATAATGACAGAAGAGAGGCACAGGAGAAAATGGCGAAATGATGGTGATACAATGTTGGGCCAGTGCAGGGGGGGGGCACTAAGGCCACTGTGGCTGCAGGGCATAAGGGGCAAAAGGCCAAAATGAAGGGGCACTGCAGCCACAGCTGTAAAGGATGCTGTGAAATTCCTGCCCTGGTATGAAAAACTAAGTTGGTTCAACATAAAGTGGTTAAATGCAAATTTTAATTAATATTTACTGCTATCAACTGATATTAAGTTATTTATATTGATATATTTTTTAGGTATATTACCCGGCCCTAGGAAAAGATACACACAAAAGGATCATGTTAAAAATTTGAAATAAACAGCTAAAATAATCAAGCTACCATTTTCAATCTGATCCACCCTTATTGACAGAAATAAAAGCAGTTCTGTGGCTGCTGAAGCTCAGACTGTCATCTGCATGACAACATGATGCAGCTGAGTTTGCCTGTGAATGACAGCGGCTGCTCTGCTCTCACTTTCTGTCCGTCAGTCTGGATCCCTGCAGGCTGGATGAAGCTGAGACAACAAACACACTCTGCTCCGGTTGGATTTTATTGGTTTATCTTGAATTCTGATCACCCCACAGGAGGGTTAACATGCCCGTCAATATCCAGTTGTTCCTCAGGGCTCTTAAGTGGTTTTATTTTTTTGCGTGGGAACATCATATCTTGTTCAGTGTAACAATGGAGATGACAAAACGCAATCCCATCTACAAGTTTCAAAAGACTTGGTTTCCAGTGGCGACTGTGTCTGGTTTATTCTGAGAAAGTTGTGATCTGGGTGTGATGTCGCATGTAAACAGCTGACAGAGAGGGTGAGCATCAGGATGGGGCGGATCAGGAGAGGTTGGTGCATGCTGGGAAACATAAGATTGTGAAGGAAAAGGCTCGTGAATTTATGAAGTATATTTAAGTGTTGCGGCAAAGAAAACTATTATCCTCACATTCATCATAATATCCGAATCTTGACTTCAGGCAGAGGTTATCACAATGAATATGAATGCATTACAAAAAATTATCAGGCTGTAATTATTAATCAATTGTATGTCAGTTATCAATGATAAAAAACATTCTGCTATTGCACAGACTTATGTTTTTCGTGACAAATTTACTGAATATTAAATTAATAATATTTAACAACTTGACAAAAGAAAACAGACAATACACAAAAATACACATCATGTCTTTACGCGGCAAACGCGAAATTAATTAGGTCTCTTGAAAGGGTTTTTTCAGTGTATTGATTTGACCTTTACGTTCATGCTGCGCCAGAGCTTTCAGTTGATGCTTTGAGCACAGATTTTCACTTCATCCCCTAAAATGTTGTGCTGGGAACCATCGGCAGCAGCTGTGCAGCTTTAATGCACCTTGTTCATGTTCACAATATTACACCTAAATGTGTTAATGAAGCTAAAAAGGGAAAAAAAATGTTAATGATGCCTCTCAACTCAACGTGGATTATTGCAGTGTGTCAAAAAGAGGCTGTGAATTAAAATCTGTTGGCTGTGTTTGTTTTGTAATTATCAGTGCATCTGACAAGGACCAAACATTTAAATTAGCCTACATGAAAAAAGGTAAATTCTAACTTTCATGTATATTAGCAGTTGTTTACCCTCTGACAGGAGTTAATAGTGGACAGTCTTTTTTGTTGTTGTTGCTGTGTTATCATCAGAAAAATGTCACCAGACCTCAGCAGGATTCAAACCCACGTCACATGTGTCCAGTCTGCTCCTGAGGCTGATAATCATCACTTTGATGTGGCTTATGCTTTCATTTTCAAAAAATATTGGCCGGAGTGAGCCTCAGTCAGACAGCATGGTCAGACAGTTATCTAACAGCCAGACAGTCAGACGTCTTTCCGAAACACTGAACAGATTTTCCAAAGGCACAAAATGTCTGATTGCTACGTCTCGATGTGGATTTCTAAACAAGGACAAACCACTGGGGGATTTGACTCATGTCTGCCGAAACATTAGATCTGACCTGTGCAAAGACTTTAAAACATTTAGAGCTGTTGAACTGTGAGACATTTCCACAGTATTACAGGAGTGAGCTTTGATTTAAAAGGTTCTTTTGCCTCTCTGTGTGAAACAAGGTGGAATCTCTGTATGCAGAGCAGTCAGTTTTGACTAAAGCAGGATTTAGAGAGACAGCACCTAATGAAAGAAGGTAACGGCCTTATTTATTAAACTGAGACAGGTGCCTAAGTGCAGAGGCTCAGACAAAACAAAGCAAAGAAAGAAATAAGGAGAATCTGTCCCTTTTGGACCACTATGTCCCACTGATTTGAAAAGGAAAAAAAACCCCTGTAAATTCACAATAGCTGTAACCTGCAGTTAAAAGCACAAATTTAAATGTAGTTTAATTGTGCTGAATATATTAAAGCAATGATTCTCAAAGTGGGAGTGATCGCAAAATGCCTTCCAAAAAGGGTTTGAATTTTTGAAATAATTTCAAGTTGCATATTTGACTCATTATTGTATAAAATCTGGTGACATTCTAATATAATGGCTGTTAACCTGTTGTTCTTTTGTGCTTGCATAGTCCTAATAGCGTATATGTGTGGCTTTACACAACATTATATGCCACCTCAAGGGTCAGTGGGGGTCCCCAATCTCTGGCATCGTTATTTTGGGGGTCGCAGGCTGAAAAGTTTGGGTACCCGTGTATTTAAGTGTATTGTAGGGGGCAAAATGCTGTGTAATTGTTTGAATGTCAAATCCTTTTTTGCAGAATATTTGGAAAGAAAGAAAGTTAGAAACAAAATTTAATGTCTGCGATGATGCCTCCCACAAGAGTCTATGATGATGGAAGGGGGCACGGCTGAAGTGTATGTGTGGGGGCAAGCCATGACCAATGAAAGTGTGTGTGTGTGTATGTGTGTGTGTTAATTAAATGACACTCCCACCGCTAGACAACCCTTCAGTGTTTAGCCGGATCACCTGATTGAGTCTAAATGCAGCCTTAATCAGCTGTCCTTTGGCTCAAGTCAAACTTTCCACTAAACCTTGTGCAAGTCTGTGAATCCACTTGGAAGTTATGCGCCTTTTTGCAATAGGCCACTCTCACCGTCATGCCCCCTTTTCATTAGTTGGCAAGACCACAAACGTGCACCGACACACCCACACACTTTATCTCTATGCCAAATTTCAGCCTCCTGGGGCAAAAACTGTGACAAAAAGAGTGGGGAATTCTTGTGGACCAACTGACAAACGACTGACCGACCAACCTACTGACAGAGCGACCTCTAGAGATGCTGGTCGCAGCCTAAAAATTACAGATCACTAAATTTTTGATCTTGTCTAAATTGTCGTCATTTACATTAACATAGAATTCTTTAAATTAAGTAAGTTGTCATATAACTGTTAACTATGAAGTATTAGACTTTGAAAAACACAAATGTAGAAAGACTGCAGAACAGAACTAAGTCTGCAGCTCCCAACATGTTCAGAGAAAAAAAGAAAAAAAACCAAAGAAATCAAAGAGGATCTAAAAATTAATTGTCTCTCTTTACATTGACTTCAATTTTTTTTCCCAAATGAGGCTCCATCTCTTCTTCTGTTGTATATTTGACTTGAGCGTTGGCACCACCAGGTGCTTATCATAATTGACCAACTCCTAGAATTTGAAAAACGATTAGCGTCTGGAACGTCCATAAATTACAATTTTCTTTGAAGATTTTGTGAAAATTGATAATGCATATATAGAGTGATGGCTAATGGGTTTGTGCTCCACTCAGCTTCTGAGTGATCTTTGAACTCATCGCGTATTTCAGCTCTTTCTGTTATTTTCATCTTGACTTTGTATGTGTTTTTTTTTTCTTTAAAAAAAAAAGAGTTCATTTAGCCCTGTGATAAACCATCTACAGCTTGTTCAACTTGCCTTAGCCTTGGGAAGTCCATGTCACATTTGCACATATTTGTGCCCATTCATGTCTTTCCATTGACTTTGCATAAAATTTCAGCTCTTCAACATTTGCATTGTGTTCTGTGTGAATGCACTTTCAGACTGTCAGTCTGTGTGTCTTGTCCAGAGTCTCTCCACATAATGGAGCGTAGATTAGTCTGGCACTTGTCTGTCACAGGTGCTAATTCACTAATCAAAACTGAAGGCTGTAGTTGGAACATTTAAAGCACACACATCAGGTTGGCTGCACTTAACCATTGCTTTGTGGACCAGCACAAACAAAAGATTCTGCTTCAGCTGCTTTGCTCACTTTAACACTGTGAAACTACAAACTTACAGCTTGGATTATATTAAAAACAAACAACAAAAAAGGTATTGTTGGCTCTTGATTGCACCCATATGAATATGTCATGTTAACTATAAAAATACCAGATGCTTTCTGTTGCATCCCAATAACTACAGACTAGGTTTCTAAAAACATTTGCTTTGTACATTTAAGTCCACACAGTAAGATTTCTAATAACTTCGTTGGCCCTCTGAACTTTGCTCAGGCGACACCATCATGACTAATGGCTCCAGTTGGACACAAGAGATATAAATGTTCACATTCCTGCTTTATGCAGCCCACAGCAAAGCTTTGCAAATGTGGAAAATGATTCAACATGTGAGCTCAAACTGTCAATCATTCTTCATGTCTGAGTGCAGCTGCATCACGGAGGTTACAGCATCTATTTTTAACCAGTTTGAAATGTTGTCATTTCAAATTAATGAAATGCCATGACAGCACGCCTCTATTTAGAATAATTACCTACTTTAATGTTAAGCATCTTTGAATCTTTTTTTTCTTTAAAATGACAAGTTGACACTGAAATTATATTTAAAGTTTCGACTGTAATCAAAACTGCTTCCTGAGAAATTCTGTGGGCAAAAAAATGTCCTGAAACCATTTATTGTAATGAATATGTAAATAATATATAACTGATTATAAAAATAATAGCAGAAATGGTAACTGAGTTATAGGAAATGACATAACAAGATGGAATGTAACAAATGCTAAACTCATTAGTTCTTAAATAAACAAGTGATGAGTTAGTATTTATATCATCTGATCTGACAGAGAAAAATGCCAATATTCTCAATACACACAGTCAACTTTAAACTCAAAGTAGAACCAATGTTTTCCTTTTCATTAGACAGACAAAAGCTCACATTCGAGAGAAGAAGAAGTGCATGTTGAATAAACGGCACCGTTAACGGTTGTTGTTTGACATTGCCCCCTACTCGAGGCACAGGAGTGTGTTTTCAGAGCAGTGCTCATGTGGAGTCCGCTACACTGAGTGTCCATTAGATATCAAAGTATCAATGCCAGCCAGTATGAAAGGGCTTCGTGGTACAATGGTACGCCCACGCGCTCGGCTCTGCAGGCTGGCAGGTTTTCCTCTGCATTCATTCACCACAGCCTCCGCTGCTGAAGGAAACACTGAAATGAAGAAAATGCATCATAAAATCGTCGCCCAGCATCTGTCATTACCTTCTTGGAATCATCTCATATCTTCTTCTTTCTTGCCTTTCATATTTTATTTAACTGCTGCTTTCTTAACATCTTGTTCCTTTCCACACACAGGGGGGTTCTAGTTCTGCTGCTGGAGCGAATGTCTCATCTAAAACCAGACTGAAGAGTCTTTCATCTGAATCAGTCAGTGTGCAGGAAAATAAATGGGGAATAAATGGACGAGGAAATCTTGTCCAAGTTGAAAATGTTTTGGAGTTCTGGTAACAAGCTGTTGCTCTGGAACATTTTATGACTTGTTAAAGCACTCTTCACTGCAGTTAAGAGATTTTGAACATAACAGATTTATTTTCTCAAGTCTATATTGATTAATTTAATATTTCTTTAGAGATTTTTCCGAGCATCCTACATGGCTCCAGACATCTTAGTTTGTCAAGGATATAGCTGCACCACGTCATGTGCAACATTTATTATTTTTATTATTTTATTTTTATTTTCCACATCAAACAGTAAGTAACATCAAACCAGTCAGTAGCTACATGGCAAAATGGCGAAATGATGCACAGGAAAGGTGCACTTACATTTAAAAATAAATAAATTTTAAAAAAGTAAAAACTGATTGTTATTTCCAGAGACTACTGTCGAGGTTTAGCGGCCTGACAGCAGATGGAACGAAGGACTTCAGGCATTTTATAGCGCCAGCCTGAGGGCATTAAGGAGAATTCGCTGGCCAGGACGTGGTCGTGCCGACTGATGATTCTCTTTGCTTTCTGGGTTACACATTTTTCCCAAAGGGAGCATAGATCTCTCAGCAGGACTCCAATTATCTCAGAGCAGACCTTCACAATACCATTCAAGCTATTTCTGTCCTTCACGGACAATCCATTACAACCAACAAATAAAAGGAAAGGTTAAAAGACTTTCTAGACTGGTGGTACATATTTAAAATAGTGTTAGAAACTTGAAAGGAGTTCAGCTTCCACAGCAGGTGAATTCTTCGTTGCCCTCGTTTAACAGTGGATCCTATGTTTGCATCAAATTTGAGTTGCGGGTCAAACACAGTAGCCAAATATTTGTAGGTGTCGACAAGATGGTGTCATTTTGAGCCAGAGCATGTGCAGTCATGACAGACAGATGGAGCTGCGGTCTTGGGGTCTCATATACAGCTCGTAGACTCAGTCGTGACTTATTACTGACAAAAATGAGGTTTCACACATTTCTGTAGCATTGAACACCTGTTTCAAACCACACATAAAACACTTGAACATACACCAACATGATAAGAACTACCCAAGATGACAAAAAAGTCATTGGGAAAAATGTATTTAATGTGTACTTTTATTATGTGGTTTGACCCGTGTCCCATCCGCTGACATAGATTATGATTTATGGCCTATACTGTAGCCAGACACCAGGGTGCCGGCTCGCGCAAACGATTGAGTTTGAAAATATGTATCCGATCGTCGCGTAAGTAACGCCTTAACAACGATTTCTTACAGAACTGACTAACTCTCTGGCTACATCCACATTGCTGCGTCTTGAATTTAAGAATTTTTTCAAAGAAATTGAAGAGACTTTTAAAGACACTCCTTGTCCATATGTAAGCTCCATGGCAGCTCTACTCTCCAGCCAATCTACACACATATCACATGACCACTCAGCGTCACACAGCACACAGCACACACAGCTGTTCATTCAAAGAATGTTTCCTCTTTCTGTTTTCTAGTCTGTGGAAATTAGCAAGTGGTTGTTTTACTTTGAGGTGTGTGTGCAGTCAATAACTTCCCGGCATCGAGACATAACTCACTGATGATAAGCTCCATCACTTTGGGCTCTGCGTTTTGATGTAACGTTAATATGGCTCCAAGAAGATGATGACCTTCCTACGAATTTGTTTGATGGTGACACAAACAACTTGTCATTATAATCCAAACCACTGGTGTTTTTCTGGAGGCGTCCCTCATTACTTAAGTAACATTAATGCAGTGTGCAGTTCAGCTTTGTGAAAACATCCTTGAGCGCCCACATTTTTGTCCTTCCCTCCACATGCTGACACAGATTTTCATTGAGGTCGATCAAGACCGACCTGGACTGACACGTGAAAGTTTGCTTACCATTCCTCTGGAACCGCAACTCCTTTGATAAAGTTTTACCAAACGATGTAGGGCTGATGGCGCCACTAAACACGGAAACTGTCACAGTTCACTAAATAATATCTTTCCTCCTGCACATGTAAGCAGTATTAGTGTGATGAAAGGCAGATGAAGCCGTAACAGCTGCCAGCAGAGACAACAAGGTTAACAACACCTGTAATTCATTTCCATGTCAAAATAATGCCAGGTAGCCAAGGCTTACAGATACATGCATGATACATACAGGTTTGTTTTTTGACGTAAAATAGTCACATGACTGCGGTGCGACCAATTACAAAGTTTGTCCATGAAAGCGTCTCCAAACTCCCCTGTCTGTGCCTGACCACAATGAAACTTTATGACAGTCTCTTCAAAATAAGACGGGGGGCCCGTCGTCTCCGAACTGCTCCGTCTTTGAGCTGCTAAGACGCCGAGTTAGTGAGGATACAACACTCAAACGTAGCGATACTGCTGCGTTTTTAGGATGTGTAGATGTAGCCTCTGTTTGCTTAGCTACAGCTCTTAACATTGCTACGCCTGTAACGATTTTGACACTTTTCCTTTGTTCTTAAAGCTATGGTCTACGATCTGAAAACCAGTTTGGCTGTTGAGACAGATTTGAAAAACGCATCCTGCCCATCCTGCCCCCCCGTCGCTCACCCCTCCCCTCCGTGTTCCACGAAAGGGAGTGAAAGGGTGGGACTTAGGCAGTGCACTCTGTTGCCATCAGTGGGTTCAGAACAGTCTTTGTTTTCTGTTAGTGAAACCATCAAAAGGCCCCAAAATTTAAACTATGTATTAACTATTGAATTATGTAAAAAGAAGAACTACTTGTTTAGTTGTTCATTTCTACCATGTTTCAAAATTGGAGAGTCATTTTTTGATCAGCTAGATGCTGTGGTTAGGAAAACTAAGCATGAGGAGTTTGATCAAATAAATAATGTAGTTGTTTTTCAGATGAGGGCGGTCTTGCCCAGGATTGATACGTAGCTCATGTATCAGTACCAAATGTAAGTAGCCATGTTTTAATTGCTGCCTGCATATCTTGGCAACGCTTTTCTTACCACATTTGGAGCCCTGTGTTTGGTTACAGTAGAGGATACAAAAGCACATCAAGGTTAAGCAAGATTTTGATTGGTTGAATGTAAAATAAACCAATGTCGTGTCCCAAATTAGTTTTTAATTTTTCCATTTAACCAAGACCAAGGCTTGTGATGGATATCGTAGGAAAAACAAATAAAAATGACAATCCCAGATTCATTCAGTATCACTTTGCAGCGTGGCAAATATAGGCTCCTTAATCAAAGTGTTCTCATTATGTTAGGACATAATCAGAGAGATGTTATGTTTCCTTAAGATATTTGCTGTTATAAATTTGTTGTATATAAACATAATTTGTGAGCAGCAAAGTTAGCACTCCACATCTGGAAGCTAACAGTTGCATGTGGAGTTATTGTGCTATGAAAATGTCTTTGTAACAAGATCATTCAGTTGAATTGTGCTGTGTGTTTCAAGTAACATTTCTGTGTCAGCTTTTTAAACATTGAGCTCTGCCATCTTAAATGTTTTAGATTAGCCTGACTGAGTCTCATGTATCTTAAAACTGTCTCTAGTTCAGCTGCCAAATTGAAAACCTGTGATGCCTGTCTGAGTTCAGATGCTTTATAATTACATTATTATAAAATGCTGCTCACAAACACCGCAATACTGGGAGATTAACAGTTGTCAGTTTTCAAATGTTTTGCTGCAGCAGGAGTTATTATGGCAGTGAGTAATGTCATGCCATTAGAGCTTGCTCAGTAAGTGTTGTGTGTGCTCTTATGGCGTTACTGTAGGGAGTGAAAAGGAGAGAGCTGAGAGATGAGAGAGGCTGGAGGGAGAAAACAGGGAAAAAAAACATGGCTACCATTCGCAAAAAACACACAAAAAAGCACACACATGCAACACAAACACACACTGCACAAACCACAGATTGCCTGCACGTTCTCACACCACCGCAAACACAATGCCTCCTCTTTCAGCAGCCTGACAATAAAGACAGGGATGATTTCTGTCTGGGAAAAAAACTGTCAGAGTGGCTGCTCACTGAGGGATTTAATAGGTGGGGAGGAGGAAGAGGAGAGGGGAGAGGAGGGGGAGGGAGGAAGAGGGAGACATGAGGACAAGACGAGGGGAGGGGAATGGAAAGGCGAGGAAGAAGAGATGGAGCTAAAGCAAAATGATGAAAAGAGGGAAGAGAGGAAACAGAAAAGAGAGACCAGAATGAAGAAAAGGAAAGGAGGACATGGAGTGGAAAAGGGAGAATGAGAAAAGGGGAGGAAAAGAAAAAAGCAGAATAATGAAGAATGCATAGGAGGAGATGACAAGATGGGTGGAAAGGAAAGAGAAAAAGAAAAGGAAGGACAAGCAGAGCAAGAAGAGCAAAGCAAGACAAGAGGCAAAGACAAAATATAGGAAGGAGAAAAAAGGAAGAAAAGAGGGAGAGAGGAAATGATGAGGAAAGAAAACTAAGAAAATAAGGGAAGAAGGAGGGAAAAGAAAATGGGAGGCAGGGATTAGGAGAGGAGAGCAGGATTACAGAGACAAGAGAAAAGGACATGGAGGGTAAGGGAAAGATAAAGATGAGATGAGAAAAAGAGCAGAAAGGAAAGAAAAGATGAAGAAAGGACATTAGTAAAACAGAAAAGAAGAGATGATGGAAGGAAAGGGAGAGGAAATGGAAGAGGTCAGAAAAGAAGGCTGACAAGAGGAAAGAAACAGAGGGTAAAGGAAAATGAAAGAGGAGGAGGGAGAGCAGATGGATTAAAGGGAAAAGCGAAGAAAAGAAACAAAAAGAAGAGAATGGGATGAGAGGGTACGAGCAAAGAGAAGAGAAAAGGTGGAAAAGAAAGAAGGACAATAAGAATAAGGGGAAATGGTGGAGGAGGAAAAGATTGAGCAAAAGGAGGAAGAAGAAAGACAAGCAGAGCAGTGAATGAATGAAAGAGGAAAAGAATATTCAGGGGCAGCAATGGAGCAGTCGTGGAAAGAAAACAGCTGGACAGGATGAGTTGGAGGAGGAAGAAGGGATAAAAGCAGTTCAGGCAGCATTTTCACACCAAATGAGTCGACAAGATTCAGTTTTACAGCTTCTATAAACATCTATTAACAGAGCTGGATGAGGGGGCGGATAGATAGATGGATAAATGAAAAGATGGATGGACAACTGGATCATCAGACTGATTAAAATTCCTTTTAACTCATACTTGATTCCTCTGTAGTCTGAGAGGCATAAAAATGTGATTTAAAAAAAAAGCATGAAAACCAAAGACTAAAAAAATGGGTTTTTGTTTAATTATAGATTTTAGAGGCAGAATTAATGGAAAATTCAGTTGGCTCCCCTGACACACCACATCCACCCCCCTCCCACTGCTGATTAATTTGGGTAAATCCAGCTCTGCATGCGAGTTAGTGCAGCTGTTTGTGATTCAGCCTCGACACAAATCTCCAGCGTGTTCGAAGAAAACACTGAAGTCTCTTTTAAGTTAAAGTGCAGCAGATCTGTGTGACTGCATCCACTACCTTGGTCCCATAAACTGGATTTTAGGTGGTGAAATAAACTCATTGTTTTCAAGTGTTGTCCAAAACTGAAGTTTTATTATTTCTTTGATAGCCTTGAATCCTTGGGTAGATGTCGTGTTTGCAGTTGAAGCATCTCTTCGTCCTACTTATTCTTATCTTTCTAATCTCTCCCTGCACATGCAGTTTGTAGTGATAATAACAGTAATGGATTTGTCACTGGAAATTTGAGGTACTTTTGGGTAAAACGAGTGCACTGCCTAAAAGGAGAAAGCGCTTTTGTCCATCATAAACAAGGGCAGTTTCTTGTTTTTTTTTTTTGTTTTTTTTTTCGGGGATTGTAAGAGTTATAATAATAATGTTGTTGGTGCACGGAGGTGATGCTATACCACTGACAGATCTGATCAACTGTCGCTACAGAGCTAACTAACAGAGACAAAGTGTATCGGTAACTCACAAGTGCTATTTTAGAAGTGAGAAAACCTCATTCACAGTGACATTTGTAATAACTTCAGTAACTAAAAATTAAGCCTTGGAATATAACAGCCCAACATGATGGACGCAGGACAATTAATGACTGACTCTGTGACTGAGAGAAAGAGAGGAAAAGTCCATTCTTCTTACTTTTTATAGACTTTTCCAATAACAAGAGAGCGAGACGCAAACTATACGCTCCTGTTTGAAGGCTGTTACTTGTTTACAGTCTTGTTCCTCGAAGTTGCTTCCCCGCACGTCCTTCAAATCATCCTGGTTGTTAAAGACAACAAGCTGTTATCGCCCGAGTGTCGGGGTGTACTTGTGTTGACACATTTATTGTTACATGATATTGTGTTATTAACACACGCAATAGTACTGTGTAAACAACATTGACTAAATAACACAGTTTCTTATTTCTGTTTTTCTGCTCTCTCTTTTTAGTAATTAGAGTAATTACATAAGTGTAATTGTTCTTTTTTATGATTTTTATAGTTATGGTAACAGAATCGTTCTCCACCTCCCTGCACTCTGATTTAAAGTGAATTAATTTGCCATAAAGGAGACAAACATGCAATGAACAAAGGATCATTTTGGCTAATAGAATTATTATAATAAATTGGTGACTTTTTTGGCCAT
Source organism: Naso thynnoides (assembly GCA_029783665.1). Lineage (NCBI taxonomy): Eukaryota > Metazoa > Chordata > Actinopteri > Acanthuriformes > Acanthuridae > Naso > Naso thynnoides. Next base: position 2,428,082 of record JAQLOL010000021.1, read on the forward strand.
TATAATCGTGTAGTGAACTTTGATATGGTGACAGTCCTAGCTGCAGAGGTGTGGACTCGAGTCACAAATTTGATAATATTAGACTCGACTTCACCACAGTATAAAAGACTTTCAACTTGACTTGGACTTTAACAAAAATGACACATGACTTAACTTGGACTTGAGCCTTTTGATTAGAAAATACTTAAGATTTAAATGAAGCCTATGTTATTTAAAAAATTTGCCACGAATCCATATATTTCCCTTCATTTCCTGAATCAACTAAAGTTGACGCTTTTCGTTTTCAGCAAGCAGTCGAGACTTTATTCTAAAGAATCCACTTCGATTGAAGCATCTGACAACATCCAGTCAAGTTAAAGAACAAACCGTAAAGATATGGGTTGTGTTATCTTCTTGTCTTAAAGCTATTGTAAGCAGTTAATAAACAATTTAAAAAGCATTCATGATTTCTGTAAATTTAATAACTTAGAAGAGTGCTAACAGCTTGTTTAGGAGTCGAAATTTACAGTTTAAGTCTTAGGATAAGACTTGCCGGCTTTACTTGAGACTTGAGAGCAAAGACTTGAGACTAGAAGGTGTTTTATACTTGAAAGACAAGTGTCTGACAACAGTGTCTTAAGACAAAAATTACATAAAAAAGACAAAAGAACGTGTTGGCTGGATTGAGCCACAGAGGTGAAACAGTTCTCTTGCTGAGGAGAGAAAAAAAAGGCTCACAAAATGGATGATTTGTGGAGCAACCGTTGCTACACACTGTTGTGATGACCCAGATGGATCCATAGTGCTCAACTGGTCTTGTAAAACTCCAACAGCATTACAGTGGGTGTTTTGGTGTTGGATAAAGGGTGTAATCTGAAGTAGGAGGTAATCAAAATGATATTTAGACATCCTAAAACGCTGACAGTGCTGCTCCCTGTTCACCTCTCTCATCTGATTGACCAGCACATATTCCCTGTGCTCCTCTCTACTCGCTATATTGGGCGCACAGACAACAGTCTTCTCCTCCGTCATCTCCTTCTCCTCCAGAGTAAAATTCAATTTAAAGTCTCTTCTTCCTCTGCCAAATTCAGTGTCTCAGAGGAACTTACCATTTTATCGCCGGTTTGGACTGTGGGCCTGCGGAGAAGCGCTCAGCTGGTTACCATTTGTGTCGTCCGACACTTTTCTTAAGGCACCTGCTGACACTTGTCTTTCGAACATAAAACAGTCTTTACTTGTGACTTGCAAAACAGCGATTTTGTCCCACCGCTGCCTAGCTGGGAACGAATGTGAAGTCTGTCTCGGTCAAGTCACAGTAATATTTTAAAATGACACAGTTGAGGGACAATCTTAACATTCAACAGAATATGCTGTTGCTCACTCCTTTTTCTTGCAAGTTATTTTTGAAAGAAACACCTAACACAGTTTACTTTTTATCAGCCTGCTGACGAATATTTTGTACCGGATCATTACAGCCTAAATATCCGTGAATGGGATGTAGGGTCGTGTTGAATTTAAACACGAAGCTTCTAATGACAGCCACAGAACAGAGAGAACTGTCTTTTATGGACATGATGGAAATCAAGTTAAGATGATGTTCTCAAGTTTTGAGAAGACGGATCAACTGGTCGTCTGAGGTAAAAACTTGGGTAGAAGAACCCTCTAGTGTTACACTTGCCACTCATCCAGAGCCAAATGCCACTCGGTGGATGATACCATAATATATTGTAGTTAGCCAAAGATATGATAAATGTTGTGCTTAGAAATAGTATGATTGCCTGGTCACTGCTGTGAGCAGTGAGCTGCCATGTTTGGGGCAAGTCAACGTTTTCCAGTTAACTCAGGATAGTAATTTAGTCATCTTGGTACAACGATGTGTTTTTTTTTAATTATCTGATTATATTGAGAAAAAATGTTTTTAGAGATTGGATTAGCATTTTGTTATCTCAACAACACAAAGGGTAGTCTTGGTAATGGATATCAATCAATTGGCCCAATGTGGCGGCATGCTCACATGCTGCAGCTCAGGACTGACCCTCCACTCCAGCCTCGCAATTTCATGGTACAGTTCATTGCATAATGACAATAAAGCTGCTTTACCTTTACCTTTTTATTTTTACACGATCATTACTGTACTTTTTGTTTTCTTGAGATGTTGCCCATTATTACCTTTGAGTAAGTGCTTTTTTTATTTCATTTTTTGACCATTATGTCTGTTTTTTGTTTGTTTGTTTTTTTCTCATTAAAGTGATGGAACTAGAAGTAAGAAATCCATTAAAGCATCTCTTTTTTGTTGAACACAAAGATTTGGTAATTTGTTTTCGTGATACTGGGACTGACTCTGCGAGGAAGGATGGGGGAGTATTTTGTCTGACACAGAGTGAGGAAGACAGTTTCTGTGTTTGTGCACAGCTTCAGGGCCCATGCATATTTTAGTGTTGTTTGGCTCTTTGTGTAGTTCGTTCTCCTGTGTGGTTTAGTTAAAGCAGTAATACTTAAGTGTCTCTCTTTGTTCGAAAACTAAAACACTCACAAAACAAGATACTGGAGACTCAACAACCAAAATCAATGATTGCAGAAGCTTGAGGCGAGAGC
>JAQLOL010000021.1:2430755-2446744 GCA_029783665.1 Naso thynnoides
CTAGAAGGAAGGACTAATGAGGAAAGAAAAATACTAATTCTGTAAACATGACCAATAGCTCGTGGATTCCAAGCAGATTTAGTCCTCATACCCAAAAAACAAAATTGCATGTGGTTGGTCAGAATCGCTCACATGAGAGCCTTCGAATCTGTGATTATGGTCTGGTTAAGTTCAGGCAAATACTGTTTGAGAAAGGTTGTATTTAATTATTTAATTTTTTTAAGAAACCACCATTTAAACCTCTGTGTAAATATTTTAACATGCATTATAAAAGCAACATACTTTACTGGACCACGTAATGCAGATTTTTAGCCACATGCACGGTGTGGCATGGTTCATTGGATGACACAGGAGCGGCTTTTGTTCAGCAACTCCTGGAAGGACTGACTTAACTTTTTGTACTGATCTTCATGGATCCTGGATCAAACCTACTGACTTCAGTGATTCCTGACTTTTCCTCTAATGCCAATATCAGGTTAACACTTGTGATTCTGAGCAGAGGTTGTGTTAGACTTTCTGATTGTCCTTCATTTTGATGGACAGGGACAATAAACGTCGAAATAAATTACATCTTTCATTTTAATTTTATTTTTCTTAAATGATAAGATGTAATAGTTTGCATTCATATCTTTTTTTATTTTAATAAAATAAGTATACAAAACTATAGATTAAGCATTTAATGGCATGAAAAGAAAGGCTGAACCGTTGACAATGACCTTCATCACTTTTCGTGTAGACAGACATTGCCCATTGTGTTAAATATGGCACTTCCCTGTTTTTCTTGGACCTTTACTGCCATATGAATCATAAAACCCCACACTAAGTAGATGAATGATTTTTCCCACACAGTATCCGGTTTTTATTTCAGAAATCTGGTCACCTTACATCAAAACTTTTGGATGAATTTAACCGAAGTTTGAAAAAGTTCAGTTCACATTCATGCCTCCTTCAGGATTTTTTTTGCCATATCTTCAGGGATCATCGTCAGCATTTGAATTTGTTTTATACTTTGGGCTCTATTTTCGTCATTCTGGGCTTAGCGCAGATGCAGGTCTAAGTTCTCTGCGCTAGTAGGAGTGGCAATCCTTTTTTGGTAATGTGGTGAACACAAACGCAGGCTTATTGGAGGCGCGTGGACAATCAGATCAGCTCCTCTCATTCCTTTTTAGACCACTGTGATGAACCGTATTGTGAATTTTGTATTGGCTGAAGAAGCCAAACTTTACGCAGGAAGAAACTGAAATACTCCTCCGGGAGGTGCAGGCTCGTTTTCACCCAATTTACGGTACTATGAGTAAGCCTCCTGATGAAGTCAAACCGGCTCGGGAAGAAGCAGCTTATATTATAAATGGCTTTCCTTTGTGATATGAGAACTGCTGCTCAGTGTAAAAAGCAATTAATGATATAAGTGGCTGCTGACACATGTCTACTACCTGATTCACATCCAGTTCAACAGACAAGAGTCATCTTAGTATGTTGTTTGATTAACTGAAATGGAAGGTCACATTCCATTGATTATGGTATGTTTTCTGTCTAATATCGTTTTGATTATTGTTTTTATCTATTTGGCTAATTGAAAACTCAAGTAACTCAACAGTGGAACATATGAACTATAACAGTGACCCTGGTAGGCTTCAGTAAGTAAAGAAAAGGATAAACATTTTAGAAAAGCTTATTTACTTCCCTGCAGAGCAATTGATGAGTAAATTAATGTCAGTCTCACGTTAGAAATACAGACTGTATAATAAACAGTCGACAACACCACTGTGTTGTCACTCCTTGATATGTTACTGTTTTGAAGCCTTAAGGGTCCACATCAAGCACTATATCTACAAATGTAAGCATAACAATAATGATGTGAGCATCTACAGCGTTCAGGAAACACAGCAGTGTAGACATCAGCACCAAAACAAACAAAACAAGACTCCATCAGGCTCAAAATAACATTTGTAACATGTAATTTGCAGCTTAATATTATGCTCAGTGTTTAATTAGTCATATACTTTAAATGCCATGAGTTAGCTTAAAATATGGTTTTATTCAACATACACCTGCTATACAAACTAAGTCATGGGATGCCCACCAGAGCTGTTTTTAATCCAAATCTGTGGGCCTGGATGCCCTCTGGTTTCAAACAAAAAAACAAAAAAACAAACAAACAAAAAAACCCGTCCCACCCCCCCCACTTGAATAAAGATTCAGTGCGAATTATAATTTTCTTTCTTTACTTCTATTCAGAAAAATACATAAATACACTGGTCCAAGTCCATCCATCTTTACCTTTAACAGACGTGCTCACCTAAAGTTGCAGTAGATAACTTCTGCAAACAAGCTAGCAAGCTAATGTTAGCTGTAGCATGAGACATGTTGGGAAACAAATCTGTGGCTAGCGTGGCTCGCACTTTATTTCATTTGCTGTTGCTCTCTCTTTGAAGTCCATTTTGCACGGAGATGAAACAGTCACAGCGAAGTAAACTGGTCCATCTCAGCTCGAGCTCGAAGCGACTGACGGTGCGGTTTGCAGACACTCTGTTCTTAGCAGAGGCTAGTCAGAGCACGGTGAGCTAATCAGCTCATACCGGTGTCACTTGTTGCTGTGAAGTGTTGCCTAAACCAGTAAATCAGAACAAAGAGTACAGAGATTTTCCCTTTATTTTCCGCAAAACCTTCGCCCCAGCAACAAAAATATATCATGGTAAAAACAGGGCTTATTGGAGACCAGTTTAGCAGTGAATTGTGTCATTTTTCAACCACAATAACACTGTTTAATCAGGTAATACATTATAATGACAAAGTTAAGCTAAAAAAGTTGTCTAGTGTCACTTTAAGAGTATACTCCCTCTTGTGGCATAAGTGGGAAACAACAGGTCTTCATATGTACTATGATTTTGATTTGCTTTGAGTGTTTCTATCCTACATCAAATTGCTCTGAAAGTGATCCCAACGATATCATCCGCTGCTGTGCTGTCATTGTCATTATAGTTGTAGTGTGGACTGCGCCATCTACTTCAGTTGGAATGATTTTTAAATCAAGCTTTTTCTAGTAATAGTTATAGATATATTCATTGTTGATGAAAAAAACTTAAAACTTGGCATAATGTAAGTTGCCTTTGTTTTTTTGAAGCCAGAAGTGACCATATTTGGACAAGAGAATTAGCAAGATGCTGCTGTCGCTCAAAGCAGCCACGCCCTAAATTCTGCATAACTTTAAGCTGTAACATTATTTAAGTTAAGTGAATAATATAAAAATTTAGCCACCACGCAGCTGTCATGAACTGGGATATAAACTTTAAAGTATAAACCTAATTTCTGAACCAGGCTGTAGATACGTTTTTTTCTTGATTTGGGTTTTTTCAATATGGGGCTCTGCAGAGTTTGATTTGCATTTTTAACCAGCCCTAAAGTCCCTAGAGGAACTTTTAACTGGCTATGAAGCAGTCTAAACCTAATACTGATGCCTCACATCTTACCTACAATCAGCAAATGAGACAATCGGTGAGGAGATCGGAGATTTCTATCATGTCTTTTGTAAAGCCTTTGCCCAGTCCGCTCAGTCAGTGGAAACACTGCCAAACGCTTTATGGCGCACAGACCAGAAAAGACAATTTGCTGTTTTTGAGAATTATCGATCCGCTGTTCTCTTTGTCACTATCTTTGGTTGGATGCAGGAGTACAAATTTTCTTTAGATTGTTTCATTGTTTGTGTTTAAGGCCAAACTGGTACTGTGCAAATAAGTGGCGTGCATCTTTCACTCTCTTCCAAAACAAATGCTCGTGCTAGACAAGATCTTTACAGCAGTAAGCAGTAGCACTTTTGTCCCCATGCGCCGCTACCATCACCACAAAATGAAAGCTTCACAAAGGGGCTTTAGGTGACTGTTAAAAAAAAAAAAACAACGCAGTTTTTGGCATATGTTTGCTGGATTCATTTTTTCCCTCCCATTGCATCATTTAAAATATTAATCACACAACAGACGGTGGTTTGGTTGCTGGAATGTGATAAAGTTGGTGCTTTTCTTTGACTTAGCTTTTCGGATGTGCATATTAACACTAGGAAATGAGACAGTTATCTTTTTCCAGTATTTTCTATGGTTTAGCTGTACAGTCAGCCACATAGAATGAAAAGTGTATATAAAAAAGAAATTTATCCACCAATTTTATTCTGACTGCCTTGCTCAGTGACAGGGTCAGACTGAGTTATACTCTGCTTCTGCTTCTGCTTCACCAGGCGCGTTTCTTTTAAGTTGAAGCTGCCTGCAGTTGCTGTGATTTTTTTGTGTGTATTGCAGGATTTTTAATTAAGAAGCAGTGTGAGAAAAGATGATTTGTTTGAAGCATTTAACACACAAGGGAGCCAGCTCGTGTTTTTATTGTGTTATTTTTTTATTTTGTCTGTGTGACTCTGCGTCCTGGCTGATGATAGCTGCTGTGTGAATTGTTATCAAGCGCTGTTATTCTGGATGTCTGAGGGAGGAAAAGGCGTTAACGGCAGAAGAGAAATCATGCGGGATCATGGTTCTTCTTTTATACTTAATTTGCTTTGTGATTTGGTGGAAGAAGTCCTTGGTGGTCTTTGTCAGCAGCTGTGTGGGAGTTAACAGACGGTTTCAGGAAGCATGGGGGATCATCTGTCTTTTGTTTCATTGCTATTTTGCATGATAAATTTGCATTGTTCTTCAGGGTTTTAGCAGAAATGTGGAGAAACAAACAGCTGAAACAAAGCTTTTCATAATAGCTAGAATATAGACAATTTTAAAATAGAAACTAAACCCAAATTCTGAGGTAATGGTGAGTTCCCTTCACATAGCACACCAGGATCAGAGGAAGAAAAAGTAACTGTTTTTGCAAGTGGGAGGTAGTTGTAACTGTGTGGACACAGGGAAATACTGTTCCAGCTGTTCTGATTTTGGTCATATGTGACCCTAAACTACCTCAGACATTTCTCACATGTTTTGTTCAGTGACATTTTTTGTTTCACAGTTTAGTTTAGTTTGGTAATATTGTTTTTTTTTGACATGGGTAAAAAAATAGCACTGGAACTGCAACATACACTTATGCATAGGCACCAGATGCACTGCATTTAGTGTTCCATGGCCAAATGCTAATTTACAACAGCTGTCCACAGTAGGCTTTTCAAGAAAAGGTTGAAATAAGTAGAATGGATAAAAGTAACACAAAATTAAAGGGAAAGAGTGCAAGTAAAGGGAATAAAAGAGAGGACAGAAAGAGCACCATGTAGTGATATAGATAAAATGCTGATGCAAAAAAAAAACAAAAAAAAAACAGTGCTACAAATTGCAAATGAACATTTACATACAGCATATCAATATGATAATCACTAGCTGGGTTTCCATTAAATATATTGCATATAAATTTTCTGAATTTTTAGAAATTCAGCCAGAGAAAAATGTGCATTTACAGTATGTTTGTTTTCATCCACGACTGTTATGTGAATATTAGCACTGAGTTTATCAAGATAAGTAGTAGGTTGTGCAACATTTACAGTCAGGTTTATTTACCACAGCAGAAGAATACAGAGCAAAGTGAAGATGTTATTAAAAGGTGCTAGTAAATACACGCAAACAGAAAGGAAAGAAGACGAGGGAAAATGCATCAACAAAGAGCCTGTCAAAGTCAAGACATGTTGAAGTTTCCTCATCAGTCCACACATACCTGTGTTTCCGTCTGCCGCTGCAGCTGTTGCTTCTCCAGTGCAGAGGACGACTGTCATCCAAGTGACGGTTAAGTCATGTGATTTCTAAATCTCATCCTTTATTGGCTAAATCTGTTTCCATTACACTTCACATTTACCCTTTGTCGATACATCAACTTTTCCACCTCCTTTAAGTGTAAAATCTTTGATATTTAAGAATTTTTTTCCAAATTTTCTGTGTTTCCATTCAGGTGTTTCTATGCACAAATCAAAGATGCACATAAAAACAGGCTGATGGAAAGCCAGCTACTGAGAAAGTTTTGCTTAAATATTGCTGAAAGCTTCACTGATTGACAAGGGACTTCTTGATAAAGTTTTCCCAGCTCCCCTTGACATGCTGTCCACAGTGTTGAAACTTGTAGCCTTGACCGTAGCCTCTGCAGTTTGCTGCTGCAGAAGAAAAATAGAGAAATTAGAAGAAAGGCACAGAGCAGCTTTGTGTCTTTCTTTTTTTTTCTCTCCAAGGGGAAATTAAATTGTATGATTTTGTTACATTTAAGACTAACCTGTGTGAGCAAATTCATAACAACACAAAAGAAGCACACTAAGCACCTCAGATGAACCCGTGTTGGACTGACAAAGTGCTACTGATACCTCAATTATTTACACACTCATCTTGGCAAGAAATTTTTTTTCTTCAAACAAGCAATTGCCATGCAGTAAGTTATCTGTCAAGTCTGTAATCTTTATTGAGTCATAACGGCGAAAAAAAACCCTTCATCACTGATTGCTGCTGCTTTCTCAGCAGAATTATTTCCCAGAGCTGTTGTAATTGGGACCATAATAAGTGGTGAAGATAAGAGCAAAACTCTCAGAGGCACCAATGACTTTCATTACATGTAACCATGGTGATGACAGTGGTTAAGATCACTTACATGCTCTGAAAACTAAAAAATGATGTCCTTGGTTTTATGAAGCACTGAGACTAGACTAGAAACACTAGAAATATGATTGGACACAGTACTATTAGTGAGAGGTCTTCACGGACCCTCTGGATCAGATCTAATTATCTTTGGTTAGATTCTAACGAGCTCTGACTGCCCTGCTTCCTTTATGAAAGACGTCTGCCATGGGTGGGTATCTAACAGTGCTGTGTTTTTCTTCCCTAAATGATTAAAACTTAAGTTTTCAGTTGATGCAGATAATTTGAAAATGTCTTATTCATGTGTCTTGTTTGCACAGCTTCAGTTTGGCAAATGCAATATTCTCCCACACTTCCCCTGAGCAGCCAAGGCCTCATATGGCTAAAGCATAGCCAGTAGGGGCAGACCAATCATTTAAAATTTCAAAAACAAGGAAAACAGGGATGAAAACAGCGCAGAATGAATTGCTTAGTTGCCTCTGCAGGTTTTATATAAATTTTTGGTGTAGTTGTTGCCTACTGTTAAAAAATACCAGACAGTCACCAACTGCGATAGCCTGGGCCCAGAGCAGAGACTCCGCCCACTCCACAGAGTGGCCGTGAATCTCTTGGTCTGGCATTGCCTCCACTTTGAGCAATTCTCAGAGGAAGAGGATTAGATTTTCCCTCACGCTTCCTCATCAGTTGTTGCCTTTTCAAATTCAGTCCGCAAGAATGGTCATTACATTGCCAGGGGGCATTTTGCCCACTGTGGAGTGAGTTCAGAAAGAAGTCTGGCCAAGCGAGACAACCGAAATCCAAAAATGTTTCCACAAGTATACATAGATGTTGTTATATTGTGTTGTGAGTAAGATTCTGACCCACCGAGCATTATGGAAAGAGACTTGAGTAGAAACGGGACCTACGGCGGTACTTCCTGCTTCTCGCTGCCGAAGGCAGAGCTGCACAAAACAGTGGCACAAACAGACAGGTGGCAGCTTTTCTATATTTGGCATCTTTTATTACTTATATCAAAACCCCCTTGTCGACTGAGCAGTATGGTTTGATTTGGCATAGTACGGTATGCATTTTTTTGCGTTTCCACCGTCAGAAGGGTACCAAGGGGTACCAAATAACTGTGCCATAACTATATGGTCACTCTTTGGTTGGGGCAACAAGCTTCCCAAAGGGTCCCAAGGAGGAGACTTTTCTTTCTAGACTTTTGTTTGGGTTTTTTGGCATTGGTGCAAATAAAAAAGGAATGACTTTATAAATGTCATACACTAACAGAGGTTTATAAAACACAGAAACACTTTGATCATGGCAATGAGCACATTCTTCCTGCAGGTTTACAAAAAGTTTCTATGGAACAGATTTTCACTCGAACACTTCAACTTCCATTCCAATCAAAAGTGAACACTAGAAGTCCTTGAAGCTGCTCTATGACTTGATTTTTGCTGCACTTAAGTTGTTTGAAAAGCTGTCATTGCTCTTCGCAGAACAGAGGTGTTGTAAAAACTGTTCAGTGAATAACTCATACAAAGGGCAATTGAGAACAATACCTGGTTGCTGATTCCCTTTTAATGTCTTGTAAAGTTTCACACCACAAAATCAATATACAGTCTGCATTTTGCTGAACCCCATTTTGAAGAAGCTGATCCCCACAGAAGACTAAAACAGCATACAAATCTCATTTCCCGTGTCAACAGAGAAACCATTACTGTTGTTATAATCACACTGGATGAGCTCCAGTAATATTGCCTCATTATACCGGTGCAGATTTTTGCCAAGTTGCTCTGTATTAGCAGCAGCTAATTATGACATGCAGCTTCTGTACAGTATGTGTTGTTGGAAAACCACAACAGTTTCTCCTAGAGACTAGTAAATGAGAGGGGAATATTTGCCTCTTTCGGACATATGATAGAGAGATGTGAATCGAAATAGACAAGGTGAAGAAAAAGTCTGGATATAGCTGAGAGATGATTAGCTGCCACTCAATATTAGGAAGTTGGTAAGTGCAGACTATGGATGGAATAATGAATGGTATGACATTTGAAGAAAATGTCTCCTCTTCTAAAAGGTCCTTCCATTATACAGCAGGATCCAACATTAAAATAATCAGATGTCAGTTAGAGTCACGTCAGTATATTAAAATGACATTAATAATCTTTTTACTTTCCTTTTTTTAACCATCTCTTTCATTCTTTCTCTCTCCTCTTCCACTTTTTTCTGGACAAGTATTTGGCTCAGACATGGACGCAAAATTCTATTAATTCTAATAAAACATAGCTAAATTGAACTAAAAGATTAATACTAAATAAAAAGTGGAACTAAAGTGAAATTACATATAGGTATGCTTGGCCATCTCTCTCTGTCAGTTTCTTTTTTGTTTTTTGGTTTTTTTTAATGAACCCTCCTCTTTTCTCTACAGGTGGACCCCATGTTCACGGTGCCAGCTCCCCCTGCTCCAGGCCACCCCGGTGCCCCCGGATCCTCTCTGCCCTCAGCCCCCTCCTTCTCCGCTCCGGCCCTGCCCACCTCTAACCTCAAGCAGCTGGCGGTAAGGACAAGGTCTATAGGGACAAACACCCAGGATGGAGGCATCACAGGGGCACTGGAGGGTGACTCGGCCTGTCTGGGGCCCTGCCAGCCCGGGACCAGCGTTAATCTAGAAGGCATTGTCTGGCATGAGACTGAAGAAGGTGAGAGAAATATAATACACATACACTCTGTAGTAGTATGTTAAGTTACCCAAATTAGTAAATAGAAAGCAACTTTTTTTTCTGTGTACAGAGACTTTAAGTATTCACTTATGAGATTTCTGCTGTGGCCACCATAAACCTAAGGTGGCTGGACTTAAGACCTATGTGATGTTTCTCAGTAAATTTCACATTGATTTGGCGACTGCCAGGGACCTAAAGGTGTAATGTGTCACCCATGGCCTACATTTTAGTTTGAAATTTTAAAAAAGATAGCCTGGTCGAAATAAACATTCCGTTCCATTGCCCCAGTATAAACTGCAACACTGCTGGTCCAGGCCTGATCAGCTAATAGATTCTTGAGCTGCAAGACTAAATGAGCTAACAAACTAATTTTAATTTTTATTTTATCCTTTATTTAAAGCTGTAATTGGTAACTTTGTGGTAAACATCAATAACTTTTGTGTTCTATTTGGAAAAAATGTCATAATATCTATTATGACATAAAATCCTTTCGCTCCCGTTCTCTGTGCCCAATCAATGATGCTCTCGGTACTATCTATCCTGATTGGCCGGTCTATGCGGCGCTTCTCAGTGAGAGGACGTTGGTACCAGCTGATTATGCTCTGACTCGCCCCTGCAAGTGACACCGCCAGTCAGCTTAAGCACGAGCTGAGATAGACCAATTTAACTTTTCCTGCAACCGTTTCCTCTCGGTTCAAACTGGACTTAAAAGAGAGAGTGACAACAAACAAAAACGCCAGCTGGAGCAAAAACAGGCAGGGCAGGCTGCAGTGGAGTTCCTTCCCAACGAGTCTCATGCTACAGCTAATCTTAGCTTGTTTGCAAAAGTTACCAACTGTAGCTTTAAAGGAGAACGTCCAATTGAGATATTAGAGCTGTTTTCGAATTCAGGGGCTGCGTCCTCCAGAGGGTGTATTCATGGACCCACCATGTCACAGCGGAGCGATGAAGGTTGTCCCATTCTGTCAGCTCCTTCAAATGCGACTGACAAGTCCACTGTTATGGGATATGCTGAGCTGTGAAGGATCCCTCAGTTGGATCCTTCACAGCTCAGCATATCCCAAGATTCATTGCATTTTTATTCTTCAAAGTGAACATAATGGATGTAGCAGCAGTTGGATGATATGTTTTTACATGTAAGTATTAAAATAACACCCCCCAAATTTTGGGCTTCTTATTTACATACACAGAAGTTAACTGCTGTGTCATGGACGCTAAGCGTCAGGAGCAGTGTGTCCTGACGTGACTGAAGATGCTACGTAGACCAGATCATCTTATTTAACAGAAATTTTGGTGCAGCAGTTGCGGCTGACAAGAGTGTGAAGGAAGAGCCTTCGTCAGCTGTCGTATTCGAAGGATGCAGCCTCTGATTTTGGAAACAGCTACGATCTCTTCTTCCAGGGAGTCCTGGATGGAATGCTAATGGTAGCCAAAGGGAGCTTCAGCAAGGAGTATTCGGAACAGCAGTTAGCGGTTCATGCTGCCCCCTGTTTGTTGTGACATTAGCAAGGTGGCCATATGTCTGCACATTTCCTCTTTAAAAGACAAAACTAGTGTTTTTAAGTGTTCAAGTCGTTTTTTTCATTAATACTGTTTTCTAAAACATTAATGTGTTTCCCATCCATCAGATAAGTATTGACTTTCATTCAACTCATTTCTAATCGAGTTGAATGAAAATTTTTAACTAATTCAATGTTATTAAATATAGATTTTTTTTAGAAAATTTCAGTACAAACTACCCAGGAATCTTTAAATGTATAGGCTGATAGTGGCTGACATGCTGTGGCTAAACCAGTTCAACCACAGTCCAATTTGTTTACTGTTTTTAAAGGTACTATCTGTCTTTAGCCTACATTGTCACACACTCTTGTATGCCAGAGCATAGTTTAAACTATATATTAGCACTGCAAATACAGTAAAGTTCGTAGTACTAATTCAACCTCTATCTAGGAATTAAACTGTGGCCCAGCTGTTGCTAAAATGTCACATGTTCACAGTCACATCAACCTAAATCCGAAATCACTATCTGCAATTAGCCTTACTTGGCTGACATAGCTTCAACTGTCTGTGTGAAAGCATTTTGATGACAGAAATTTCATGAAAATAAAAAAGACATGGTGCTAATTGAATAAAGAGAACTTTTTCGTAAAATTCTTTGAACATTTTTATCATTTTAGCTATCATTTTTGAGTAAAATAATTTTTTACTGCAGCTTCATTATTATAAATACCATAAAATAAAATATAAAGGTTAATGGCTGCCTTGAAGATACGACAGATTAAAAAAAGTTGAACATTATGGTGACAGTGACTGACTTTAATTTGCATTTTTATGGCCAAAATGCTAAAATATGTAAAACACTGTCCTTTCATTTTTCAAAGCAGGGATATAGTTACAGCTTTTTTGCTTGTTGAAATAAGCAGAGCTCTGAACAGTTTGAAAATCTTGAAACAGAAAGTAACTGAACATGAGAGTCTGAGTGTTTGCAGAAAAGCGGTCTTTGATGTGCTGATGTGGAGAGTCCTACGTGTCAAATATGGGTAAATAAAATGCTTTTGTCATGCCACAATGAAAGCTTAGATGGTGAAAACGCATCAGCGGCTTTTCTAAAAGGCAAGCTTGACTTGACTTTGACAAAAGGCTTTTACATTTGAGGTCTAATGGCTGTCCTGCCGATTTAATATATAACTAAAAAGACTAAGAGACTGACAATCACCACAGATTACAGTATTTATCACAAGCTGCACTTTGGCTGTTTCCCCAAAATCTCCAATAGGTGCTGAAATTCAGGTGCAAGTTTCCAGCAGATGGTTGGTTTTGGTCCTCCTCATTAAAACTGAAGACAGTGTTTTTTCCTGGAGAAGCTGTAATTGGAGACTGTTTATTTAGAGGCTGTAGAAGGAAAACATCCAAATTTCAGACAGCTCCAGGGGAACAATCTGTCTGGACTCAGAGCTGAGTAAATATTTCTACCTCTTTAGAAGTGGTTTTTCAGGTTTACTGGACTATTTTGTGCTTCCAAAAGAAGACTAACTAGAGAAAAAACAGTTGCTAGTCCATGTTGCAAATTCTTAAACACTGAATGGAGTCGGTTAAATTCTTTTCACTTAGCCTAAAAATATTAAATTGTGGTCATGTGTTAACAGATTGGGGTTTATGGGGGAAAACGTCTGAGGTCAGATGTGAAGGATCCCTCTGACCCTTGTTGATAACTTAAACTCTATAAGTGCTTTTGCGGTGGTGTTTTTAGACATATGGTCACTTGTTTAACATTCTTTTGTGATAATGCAAATAATGATTTTGATAATGTAATGCTCAAAGTTAAAGCACACTACACCATATCCGTTTGCCAGTATTATCAACCAATACTGGTCTATTGCAGATACATCAGTATTGTTGTTTATGTTCTCCGATATGTGCTGTGATAAAGCAGTTTTTTAAGGTCCCCCCTAAGTGAAGAGTTAAGCGTTCAGTGCACTGAGGTTTTGAATAAAGTTGTTAAAATATAAGATATCCTGCCTCCATTACAAATTTTTATCACTAGTATTATATACATATGTATCAGGCCCCAAACGCTGCAACAGTTGCTTTCTGTGTACACTGACAGCTTCTTGAGTCATTGCTGGTGGACGCCTGTCAGGAAAGAGTCAGGGAATGCAGCTGTCTGTTTTCTCATGTCAGCTCTCCAGAAAAGTGTAAACTTTGATCGCATTTGCACATTCTGGGTTCTTTACTGTGGGTGATGAGCCAAGTAAATTCAGTATACTGCAGCCCAGTTAAACCAATCCTGATCATGTGAGGTTACATTTCTTAGCCTCTGCGATCAGTCTGGCCAGGCTTCACGTTAAGGGGTTTGAGCAAGCACCAAAATTGTTGCCGGCCAATCAGTGTTGCCTTAGGAGGGTTTTAGGTGGTTTTAGGTGTGCCGAACAATGGCGGTGAGTATTTCTTCACTGAAACAAGAGCAAAGAATGAAAATGAAGGCTTTTCTTGATGGAAATAATGTTTTCGCTCTTTTCCCTGTCTCAACAGAGTTTGTTAAGAGTTTGTGGTTCCACTGGTAATAGGGTTTTGTTGATTTGATTGGGCCAATCAGTCAATGACAAACAGATAGTTCATCCAATCACCTGCAAAGTTTTTTTTTCAATGGCTGTCCTTTCCTGAATGGTTTCCAGTGGAGCCTTCCCAGATGCTTCTGTGCAACAGAGCATCTGGCTTGTCGGGTTAGTAAACTGCTCCCACTCACACATTAACACGTGTGGAGGCACCCTCATGCCCCAGCTGTGTTGTGGATGTATAGTCTGTAGTAAAATATTGATGAAGATTTGGAGATGGCATTATCTGTGAAGTCTTGGAGATTTTGTTACTGGTGGATTTAACTCGAGAACTTTTGAAGAGCCTTTTACTTTTTGTCATTTGTTCATCCCACATCAAGACAAACTGCTGACACATTTCATCTGTTAAGCAGACGTTTTTTATTTGTTATCCTTCTAAATGTTGTTGTTTTCTCCCAGTGAAAGGTTTAAAGACACTGTCATCAGCCAAATTGCTGCATGCAATACAATGGAAATACCATACTAGATAACTTGACTCCTTTTTTGCCTGCCTGCCTGACATGCAATGTTGAGTACTTGAGCATCAATTAGTGCTCTCTGCAATAGACGGTGACATTAGCAGTGTCACACATTAGCAACACTGCCAGTGAGTGTTGTATGAACGGGTGAGGGTGAATTGGGTTGATTGTGCAACAAAACACCACTCTGACACTCAGGACCACTTGCCAAAAGCATAGACAGCATAATTAACAATAGACAGCCACCATGATGTCACCCTCAGATTTTGAGGCCTTTAGCTTTGCATTTGTCAATATCGGCCACATCGGTTACATTAACCTCACCCGTGTTTCCCAAAATAGCTTTATCTATGAGATATGTTTGTTTACATTTTGTCCATATTCAATAAATGTTTATAAAAGTACCTAAAAATTTGTGCCCATGTTAGTTAAAAAGAATGTCTGCATCAAAGTCCTTCTTGAAGCTAATATTTGAAGGCAGCACTTGTAAGGAACTATTTTTCCAGGTGAAATGACTTTCATCTCAACGGCTCCTGGATCACCTATCTCTCTCGCTTAGTCATTTGTGACTAAATAAATGCAGATGTTGAAGGGTGACTTACCTATAACTAGCAACTTTCACGTGCCCTATATCATCTCCATATCCTCTTTCAATGTTGGCAGTGAATGGGGTTTAGAAATGCAGTCTAAGATCTCCTTATAGACATGGTCAAATTTTAATGACATATTTAGCAGATAGGGGCGATCTCTGTTAGTGGTGATAAGTCAAAAATAGACTGGTATGGCCCTTTAATATTATTATTTAAATTCAATGAGTTTTACAAAAATGAACTTTTCGTACAGTTGTCATGCAAGCAATAGAGACCAATACTGATTTTTAAGTTCAGGTTGTAAACTTTTTTCTTTTCTTACTTAAACAAGTAGGTATGAACCCAAACTTGGTCCAACAAAAAAAAACATCTTAATTACAGATGTGGCAGATTAGATGGAAGACACTGGAAACGATTAACAGCTTTGGAAAGCAGTAACACATAATTTTGTCCTGATAAACGGTACTCAGGTCACTAAATATAATGTATGTATGCAGGAGAAAAAAGCAGTGTTCTTCATTTACTGCTCACAGGCCACCACAGACACCTCTCAGTTTTACCTCTTTGTAGAGAAACAGAAGTTTCTAAAGCTGAATATTTCAACACATTTGGGTCCTCAAACAAATTTCACCCTGTTAGGCCAAATAAAATTGGCATCATTACAATTAGTGTGGCTTTTAAAAAACATATGCTGCAAGAAAAAGTAGATAGTACATTCTTATCTTCATTATTGCAGACACTTTGTGCTTTCCAAACAAAAAACAAAATCTAGTTTATTTTTAAACATGTCTGGATATCCTCATAAGAGCAGGTTTGGCATTGAGCTGCACAGAATCACAAGTCCAAAACAAGAAGAAAAGTAGAACCAGAAACTCGTCCAACACTACAAAATGATACCATGGGAGTACCGGGCGATGGATCAAACAGTCTGATGATTCACTCGCCGATTTCGACGCCATTGCACTTTGATAGGGCGTTAACGAGGACAGCGCTCAGCACTGCGGCCTCTCAGCGGAGGTGTAATACCTTACTGCAGGCTGCTAATGAATAAATCCCATCTCTCAGTGCCCATCTCACTCTGCCAGCCGCAGGGCCTCTGAAGTGGAGTGTTGAGTTTGGCGGAGAGGCGATTGTTTCCTGGCCCAGTATTAATTAACCGGAGCTACTCTCTCTGCCTGGGCAAAATAAAACAGGAGAAGAAGAAGAAAAAACAAACACTACACAGGGGAATGTATCCTAGACTGAAGAGTGCCTCTTAACAGGCCAGAAAGATAGAGAGAGGAGACGAGGAAAGATAGACACTGAATAATACATCTTCTGCTTCAGACTGTGAAGTAAGAGAAAACTAGACAGGACGTAGAGACAGTCAGTATAATAATAATTTTAAAAAAAGGAAATGAAATGAAATAAAATTAAGGTTTTCTTGCAGACCTTGACAACCTTAACCAGGTAAATAGAAAAAAACAAACACAAAAAAGAACAAAACATAGATGGTAAACACCTAGACTATTTAAATAATAATTCAGTATTCACACCAAACATTTCAGAT
>JAQLOL010000021.1:2497022-2509537 GCA_029783665.1 Naso thynnoides
GCTTGTTTTCACTCTTTTTCTCCTCTTCCTGTCTTTTTCCTTTGTTTTCCTTTTGCTCTCTCTCTCTCCTTCTCACCCCACGTATCCCACCTCCTTACTTCCCTCTCTAAGTGCCACATCATTGTAAAGAAAACACGGTGTGATTTATGCAGCTCTAAGGGGGTTCGGCGCTGAGTGTCACCCCCTGCCTATTAATCATCTCTGGGATTGCGTTGAGCAATAAGCTAGTCAGCCGCTAACTATTCAAATGTCACACTCTCGCTTTTTATAAAATATCAGGCCTGTGTTTACATGACCATCCGTCTTAGCGCTTGGCGGTTTTTAAAGCCGGCTCTTGTTTGGTTTTTCTCGGCCTCTCCTCGCCTATTTATTCTCTCCTCTCAGCGCCTCGCATGGCGTGCTGTTTAGCTCACGTCGGATCATAAAAATTCTTGTCCGAGGAATAATGTGCTTTTCAACCCAGGAGGTGCGGGCGGCCGCAGAGGGAGAGCAGGAATTAATATCCAGACAGCGCTGAGGTATTAGATCAGTGAGTCAGCCTGGGTCTTTTTGAATTCAAAATATTGGGACAAGAGGCTTAAGTTGGTCTTTTCCTAGCAAAAAATATTGGGACAAAGAGATTAAAGTTCTGAGTTGAGGAGCTATTTTTGTTTTTTTGTACTTTTTTAAGCCCAAGTGAAAGGTCAGGCAAATAAATTAAGGTTTTTAAAAGCTGGTTTGGGAGATACGGCTAAACTTGGTCTTTTTTTTTAATCAGCCATAAAGAAAGAAGCACAGATTTCATAACATATTTGTATCCGTAAATCCAACAGTAAAACGAGTCCAGTTTACTGAACCAGAAACCTCTGAGAGAATGTCGGAGTTAAGTACCAGTCTGTCTTAATGGGTATTCTGATTCTGCCTGCCGATCCTTATAGTGCACAGTCAATAATTAGTATTTAAAGTTGGGGTAGGCAGTTTATCTTTGGTGTCATTGCTCTAAAATCCCATAATAACTTTTCAGCATATTGTAATTCAGCTGGTCTGACAGACCACGACACCTCTGCACCTTCTCCGTGGCTCTGTTGCTCTGTATTCAGGCTTGGCTCCATATTCAGATGGCCCAAGGGGCATCTTCGGCCAATCGTGGTCATTTCAGAGAGCATGTGTTCCTACTGGCTGCTCCACACATTGCCTCTTAGCATCAGGTGATGTCAGAGCTGATAGGACGTTGAAACAAGTTCCGTACCTTAAGCTCTAAAACTGGCCTTTGGTATCAGTATTGTGTGAAGTCTTAAATTCATTTATATAAATTAAAGACCTTAAAAAATCTTTCATGCATTATAATTGTCTTTGAATGGCCTTGAATTCATTACTCAAAGGTCTAACTGCCATGTCATGGTTGCGAAGTGACAGGAGCAGACGTCTTGGCGCGCAGAGCAGTTGGTTACAAAACCAGGAAATGCCACGTAGACCACGCCTTAACAGAAGTTACAGTTTGGTCGTTGCGTGGCCTTTGTTGGCCTTCATGGACTGCTGTCTTCAAAAATGCAGCCCCTGAATTGAGACACAGCTACAAATAAGACAATTAATCAAGCTTTTGGTGTTTATCAAAGACAAGATTCAATCAAATGAACTTTATTTTGCTGTCATTTGGTCAAAAACTAAAGTGATTTCCATGTATTCTAACAGTATCTGACCTAAATGCAAGTCCTGCATTTAATGTTCAAATATTGTGTATTAGGTTTGAAATGTAAGAGCTCCACAGTGTGCATATGTCACATTAAAAAAAAGAGGAGGCGTGTATCGATAAAGTAAATACATTAGCTTGTGAATTTAGTTGATACAACCTGCAGTTTTCTGCTAGCATTTCTTTCGTTTATTAGCACCAACAGTTTTGTTCTTTGCTGTAATATCTTTTTTTATTTGTCATTGCTCATTATAACAACCTGACATAAGAAGGAGGGTCAAGACCAATTTAAGTGCACCTTTTTACAGGAATGCTCATGGGTCCTGATACAGAAAACCTGCATCAACAACGAAAAGGGTCAGCCACCATCAAGAACTCATCTCATGTGCCAAAGCCACAAATACTTATAATAGGACATCTTAAAGGCAGAATCATGTAACAAGTCTTATGAGATAAACCTAAAAAAGTAAGCAAAAGTAATGGCACACTAACTTTTAAGAAAGGAATCATACTTTTAATCCCTTGTTCCTCATTTTCCTTTGGCCATATATTACATGTTGAGGTGTCCTGATGAAGAAAACGATGGATTTGGTAGAGAAGAGACACTTTTTGTGTTGTTTGTCTCATCTGAAATCTTGAAAATGAGGATTGACAAATCTTAAATTCAGATATAAAGCACTGAGGCATAAAACTGTGACGCATTTCAGAAACATTTGTGTGTAAACTTTAATTGTGTTTAGGTTTAAAACCCGACTCTGTTTATCATTTGGCCTGTATTTTGCGCCTCTTTACCTTCGTCATATCTTGATTACAATCCGGCAAACCACTCAGACTGTCAAAGTTTCGGGTAAAATTCCCTTTGGGGCCGTCTGGACTAAAACTGTCCTCTCTCATGATGCTGTGAGTCAGCTTGTATAAAACTGTCTGTCAAACAGCTGATGCAACATGTCGTCTGAGAGAATTTCAGTTTTACTGGTCTCAGTGGAGTCTGTGTGATGGTTCCCACCGGTCATTCCTGGAATATTATGGAACTCCAATGTGAGGGCTGTGTTCCAGACAGGGAAGGTCAGAGAGGTTGATTCATTTTCTGGAGTAAACGAGGGATTTCATTGAATATTACATGTACCATTTAAGCAAGATGAATACCAGCTGTTCATATGGAGGTGCATGTACATAAGATGTGATCGTTAGTATAATTGAGGACGCTAAAATTGCCATATAAGGCCGCTTGCTTTGCTCTGTTTGTCAGGCGAGTTTCATTCACAAAATTGTTAGCAAATAGTAAAAAGGAGACGTTCAAACCACAGAGCTTCAAGTCCTCCTGTCAGAAATCAGCAAAGAGATGAAGATTTTCAGTGTCAGAAGTCAAATTAGAAGACCCAAAACAACATGGTGGTCATCATAGCAGAGCTGTACTGTGACAGAACTGAAGAGGGAATAGTTAAACTGAGGCTGGACACTAATATGAGCAGATTTATAAAGATGATCTTAAACATTATATAAAAAGAATAATGTTTTACTGTTGGTAAACTTCGCCTTTTGTTTGTCGTCTGCTTATTTTTGTATCATATATTTAAAGCTGCAGTTTGTAACTTTAATTAACCAGCTAACATGCTATAATTAGCTGTAGCATGAGACTCATTGGGAAGCATCACCATGGCACCCTCCCCTCCCTGTTATTGCTCCGGCTCACCTTTTATTTTTGTTTGTTGTCGCTCTCTTTTAAGTCCAGTTAGAACCGAGACGAAAGAGTTGCAGAGAAAGTTGCAGTGGAGTAAGATTGATCCATCTCAGCTTGAGCAGACTGACGGTATCGCTTGCAGACACTCTGTTGTCAGCAGAGGCCGGTCAGAGCGTAAGGCACGAACAGCTGCTCAGCTGGTACCGATGTAACCTGTCACTAAGAAGCGAAGAGATCAGGACGTTGATTGGGCAAATAGAACAGAAGCGTTCGGATTTTTACTAATCCTGAATACAGAGGCATGGGGGAAAACGGGGATATGGGTATTATAACATTTTTTCCTGATAGAACACAAAAATGTTACCAACCACAGCTTTAAACTATAGATTCATTAAGAGTAAGGCATTTTGAATGACTCTAAAGCAAGTTTTTCCCCCCTGTAAAGATCTATCTGCACATAGGCTGTGCAACAGCGCTGGAGCTATGATGCCACAAATTCTCCTAAAGTATTCCTTCGTCCCTCTAAAGGACAAATCTGTCTGTACGAGTTGTTCTTGCAGGCGCATAGAATTTTTCCTCTGGTCCGCAGTGGGAACCTGCTTCCAACACAAACTATAGATTGAAGGATTTGTGTATTTTTTCAGCCGGATTCACACAGTCATGACATTAGACGAGTTTTACCCCAGTTGGAGTGGAAACTAGACCGTTAACTTTGTTGAAAAAAACAACAACAACTACAGACCAGAGGTTACTGACAGAGTCAGAGTTGAAACAGTCGTAATGTTTGAGTCATAGATGGGGCTGGGCCTCAAACCTCAACTGTGTGTTGGCACTGAATGAAATGTTTTCAAAGTACAGAGTAAACTGTGACATACAGCTGAAACGAGTGGCCAGGCTACAGAGATTAATCAGCAACTACTCCAATAATTTAACATTTAAGTTATTTTTAAGTAAAGTGCTTTTGACATAATATTGACTAAGTGACGGAGAAAGTAACCTGACAGATTGATGATGAAAATAATGGTTTCCTGCAATGAAGTTTTAAAGAGAAAAAGCCTGTCATTAAATGTCTGGTCATACTGCAGTCTTATGTATTACTTGATGAGATAGTCTCTGATTGAAAACACTGAACTGTTTTATGTCTGGAGTTCTTGTATGGCTGCTTTGTGTTCAGAACAGAACTCTGATCAAAGAGCCTGCGCAGGTGTGTGAACCTGTGCAGGTGTGTGTGCCTCGGCGAAGGTACGCGCTCTGAGTGCCTCTCTAGTTAGTTTTTATTTTTATTTTGTTTTCACTTTTATTTTTCAATTTCGGTTTAGTTTTAGTTTTTAAAGCAAGTCTTTTAGTTAAGTTTAATTTTTATTTTTTGAAAAAGCTTAGTTCTAATCTAAGTATTTTGTTTGTTTGTTTGTTTGTTTTGTCTGTTTGTTTGGTTTTTTTTGCCAGACCAGCACGCTGTGGGTTGAGGGGGACATAGATTGTGAAAGAACGATTCCTCCCAAAATATCACGACAAAAACTAAGGATATTTTCCACATTATTATTTTAGCTAGTTTTACAAGCCCTTTAGGCTTTTGTTTTGTTTGTTTGTTTTTGAAAGCCTTGTTTTTATTTTTATTTCAGGTAACGAAAAAAAATTGACCTGCTAGTGCTAGTTTCAAAACTCAGACAGTGCATTGCCACTGTTATAAAAACATTTCAAACAGTAACCAGTTGTAGTCAAGGAATACAAAGGGAATACCACAGTGAGATCTGGGGTTTTAATCTCTATATTAAGTGGTGCTTCAGCCTGACCAGCGGCCTCTATCGCAGACAAACAGGCCACATTCTTAAACTCTGCTCCTGTGTCTCTTATCTCTTGCTTATCACTCTAAAAACCCGACAGAGCAGCCTGAAAATACTGATCTTTACCCTTCAGATATCCACATAGTTACAGCACATACAGTACTGCTGGAGTTATTTAGCCCTGAATGTTGCAAATCTTATCTTCCCAAAAGCTGCAGTTGGGGACTGGATAAGACAGGTCACTCGGCTTTATTTAGTTCAGTCATTATGGTACCAATTTTTATGCCTCTGCGCTGGTGACAGCCCTGGTTGGAGCTATCATGCGTTTAGGTTGTCCACTTAAACTAAAAGATGAGATGATTAGAGTTTGATGGTCAAAGACACGGCCTGACCGATTAACTGTTTGACAGTATTATCAGTCAGTATTGGCCTACTGCAGATATATCGGTATCTGTGCTCTCCGATAATTGCTGATGCTAAAACCGTGTTTTAAGGCTGGAAAAAAATGTTTGGACTAGTAGTTTAAAATACTGTAATCACATAGTTTGTCCAGCAGAGGGTGGTCCAATATTTAATTGAAAATAAGTGAAGTGTTTACTGTTCAGTGCACAGATGTTTGGAATAAAGTTTGTTAGATATCCTGCCTCCAGTACAAGCTTTGTCTCACATATTTGATAACCACATTCAAAATATTATATGTATAGAATATCATCCGATGTATCGGATATCAGAATTCTAATATTGGTACCAGCACCAGCCCCAAAAGTCCCATATTGGTCGGGCCCTAGTCAAAGATCAAATCATTGTACCCTCACCATTCACATTGTTAGCATTTTTCATGCAGTCCTATTGATGGATTAAAGGAGAAGTTCATTTTTTAAGCTTTATAATAAGGATTTCACAATCATGTATGATGTTCTACAGCATTATTTTGACAACCGGCGCAGCCCTGAGAGCTGGCGTTGCTGATGTCACCGCTAGCTTAAAACAACAGAGGAGCAAAAAATACAATAAAGACATGAAACTCGCTGAATGTTTATTGGTGTCACTAACACAAAAAGTTAGACACAGACATACAACTCGAAAATGGCTGTTTGTTTTCTTGCCTTGCAATTTTAGCGGATCGAACCGCATTTAAAGAACCCCTTGTAGACCCGCTAATTTCAGAGGAAAAGTGTTATTTTTTGTCTCTGAGTTCCAGTCGTTCCTTTCTGTGTTTGTCCATCACATCCCCAAAAACCTCATACAGCGGCAGTAAAAAATTCCCCCTGAAATCTCACAGGTGGGGAGCTGCTCAGAAAACTTCATCTGAGCTGAGAAAAGTGTGTCCACATGTGAGCGATAGGATGAAAGTGTTTGCATGAGATGTCCTCCCACAGCTGCTCCAACTGTTGACCTCTGAAAGTAGAGGCGAGTAATGGAGGGAAGACAGAAGGAACCCTGGGGGAGGAGAAGTCATTTTCTGGTCATCCATCCCAAAAATCAGCCCCCCAACTGTCTCTTACCCCCATCCTCCTCCTCTCAGAGCCCTGTGCATCTCACGGCTCATCTAGTTTAGCATCATTGGCATGTTTGAACTGGTGGACACCATCTTCTTTGTCTCTTTCTCTAGCTGCATGATGGAGACATGATGCTTCTTGCGTGATCTCTTGTATGTTAAAAATGCCCTCTCTTTTTTTTTTTAGCTCATTAAAAAATACTTAAACAAGCACAGAATTTTCCGCAGCCTCACGATGCAGCTTGTGCTGCATGTTGACTAAATAACAATCTGTTTACATGTTTATATCACCATTTATACTTGACACAAAAGGGTTGAAACACTTTCTATCTGCAGTTATATTGTAGAGAATTAAAAAGACTGTGACAGCTGACTTTTCCTAATTTTTATTTATTTATTTTTTTGTTGTTGTTTTGTGTCTGGTGGATATCAAACGTAGCCCATTTGTGTGTCAGGACATGTGCATAAAGTTGACCCTGTCTGTCTTTTAGATTTTAAATTGTGACGAGCATAGCCAAACAAATGTTTTTTTTATCACGCTTTTGCTTGCAACCAATGGCATTCTGTTTCGTTAACATAACTATAATTTAATTGAACTAATTTTTCTTTAATTCATTAGCATTTTTTTCTTTTATTTTGTTCTTATATGGCAAACCCCTATCTCACATAATTATTTTCAAGCATACACCAAAAAAAAAAAAAGGAAAAAACACTGGAGTATCTGTTGCAGACAGTAGCTACGTTTCCCTCCAAATACAGAGCACATTTTAAACAAATTACGAGAAACTCAAGACAGACTTTTTATTTTGAGCATTTTCACTCAGATTTTTTAGTTCAAAATTGATGACATGCATAAAAATGGTCAGATCTTGTTATCCTCAGGTCTAACTCTGCCAGTTCAACATTTTTCTTCTGCTCAGAAATGAAATGTGATTATTTTTTGGTTATTTGGACCAAAGACTGTCACGTTTGAAACCTTTTTGTCCTCTGCTGCTCACCTCGATGATGTCAGCTGTAGCCACTGGGAGATTCATGACATAACTTTAAAACGTCTGCTTATGAGTTCTGAGGTGTAGGAGCATTTTCACTCCTTTCTTAACCTCTTCCCCCCCGCCAAGGCCTCAGTATCACCTCGTCCTCTAATTGTTTCAGGACTCAAATTGTCCTTGGCAGCGGGCACCAGAGAAAATGTTTAGCATGTTTGTTTTTGTAGTAATTAGCCTTAAAACGGCCTGTAATACAGACTGCTAATGGTCCACAGAGAGCTGAGCCTGTGTCAACACACACTGTGTGTGTTTTTGTGTGTGTGTGTGAGAGAGAGAATGATGTGTTCATGAAAGACTGCGTGTGTTTTCATGTGTGTCTGTGAATGTGTGTGTTTTCTTTTCGGGGGTGAGGTGATCAGGCGTGTGAAAGTGGAAGCTCTCCACGTATGTGTGTGTGTGTGAGCTGGGCAGTAATGTAAAAATGTTAGTTTTCCCATCCAGAATCAGCCGGCTGGTCGTTCTGCTCTGTATCACCAGAACACACAGACGGACTCAGCTTCTTAAATCACCTTCCCACTGCCTGCAGTCCACCGGTTGGCACATTTTCCATTTTTGCTCCGTTAGCAAAGCAGCTGAAGGATGATGTCTGTTAGTCAGTCTGTTCATCCAACATTTGTCGGTCCATGAGAAGATATTTAAGAGTAATGAGAGTGCACTATTGGGACAATTATTGCTTTCAAAACAAAATGTCTCTGAAATATGTGTGAGCCTAGTTGTCATCTGTAAAATTAAAGGCAGATGGGTGCTGTTAGCAGATTTCTAATTTTTGGTTTTCATGAGCTGTGTCAACTTTTATTTGGCTAGTTGGCCAAGCTACAAAATGAAACTGTTATGTGGTATAAATGAATTGTCTGGCTGGAACGCTAAAGATGATTTAGCGTGAAGTCCCAGTTAGTTTCTTTTTTCTCAAATCTGAAAAGTTCTCAAGGATTGTATGTTTTTGCTGTTTAAAGACCTCAAGAGATGTCAGTCTCTGACAGATCTTGTGTGTCACTTTTTAAACTCGTACTAAGCAGCTGATGGTAAGCAGATGGTAAACATGTTTAGTCACAATCAGTTCCACAGTACCTGGCATTACATATATATTATTATCACTTCCGTCAGGATCTTCAGGCTTTCAGGGTTGAGTAGCAGCTTGTTTCGTCAGTCTGTGAAACTTAAATGTTAGTTACCGTCAT
Organism: Naso thynnoides; assembly: GCA_029783665.1. NCBI lineage: Eukaryota > Metazoa > Chordata > Actinopteri > Acanthuriformes > Acanthuridae > Naso > Naso thynnoides. Next base: position 2,505,879 of record JAQLOL010000021.1, read on the forward strand.
TTGAAAAGTGGTTTGTGTGATGCTGCTCGTGGATCAATTGTAAACAAATTATTTTGCAAACATCTTGGTTGGTGATAAATTGTTACAGTTACTTTTTAGCAAAAATGAAGTTTTCAAATGTATGAATTTTCCACTTTTCTTTGATATACACCATAGATAGTTAAAAAGACCTTCAGAGTCACCTTGTGCTCTTTACCAAGCCCAGGAGGTAACATCAGTATGGATTTATTATTGTTTCTTTTTTTCTTTTTTTCCTGTGACCAAGTTTTTCTCTCTTTTTCTTTCTTTCTTTCTTTCTTTTCCACCACATATTTTGGGATAACAATAAATAAGAAAGTATAATCACAATCAGTACATGATCAAACAATTCAGCCTAAATTGATTAGGTCAGAGAAATCATGCATGAACATTAGTCTTAGTGAACATAATTAACATAAAAGAAAATGAAGTACAGAAATATGTATAAATAAAAATCTGGTTTCATTTTTAAAACATATGCGCTCTTTCTATTTTGCGCACCGGTTTAATAAATTGTACACACATTTTAATAACTTGCACTTTACTAAAATGCACATTCAATTTTATAAACGGGTGTGCGAAATACAAATAAAATGTACATGCAGTTTACTAAATAGCACACCCCTTTTACAAAACATGCATTTTCTCTCATTTTAATGTTTGAAATACAAAAAGTTTTAATAAAAAAATAATAACTGGCTATTTAATTAATATTGAGAATAATCATTAGTTGCAGCCTGAACAGTGAAGTTGACTTTATTAAGCCTAATGCTGATCAAATGTCGTAGCACAGTTAAACCCTGATCAGCAGGGCATACTTTCCCACCCATAAAATTTTTTGATTTATTCTTTGGTGCAGTTTAGTGTGAAAAGGAAAATAAGTTATGTGTATATAAAGGGATGCACATTATTGGATTTTTTTTTAAATGATATCTGATATGCCAATTTTTCACAAGTCATCTGGCTAATAATCAGCAATTGATATATTTTTTTCCTCACACCTAATTGCAGAGGTAATCAAGTCTCTTCTGTAGTGGAATTTACATACAGTGTTATTATGCAAACTTCTATGGTATTTGTCCACCAGCAAACGCAGGCGTAAAATACAAAGCTTTAAATCATGTAATATTCATTCCTTGTGCAAAAGACAGAAAATACTTGAACTTGCATTAAGTTAAACCTGTCATTGTTATTTATAACGAGTAAGATACATCCTACTTAAAACTGGATGATGCTCTCCTCAACATAATCGTAACAATACACACAACCAGGACAAATTTGGTCTGTTTCACAAGTGACAAAATAAGTAAACGTAACATCTGCCCACAGAGAACATGCATAACATGCTGTTGTTTTGGGCGCTTAATCAAGGAAACAACAGCCAGTTATTTTATTGGTTATTATATCGGTGGATATCAGCATGGTGACCGATATACGATAGTTCATTTTACAGCCAATATCAGCCAGTACTGATAACACGCCGATAACATTGTGCATCCCCACTGATTTGAATGTTTTCATTGATTTAATATCATTTTGCAGCACTCACCAGGTGTTCATTCTTTACATTATTGTTTATTGTCCAGTTTGGAAGGAGCAGCTACCTTTAGAAAGAAGCTGCTGAGTCAGACCATCCAGTCGCAGACGGTGCATTCATAAAGTCTTCTGCTGTTTGCTCGTCATTAGCATTTGTTAATGCCTTTGCTTTCTTAAGCCAGATTTTCCCAGCAGGTTGTTGGATAGAAACCAGCAGCCCTTAAAAGTGTTTGCCATTTGATTGATAACTCAAGATGAGTGTTTTTGTTTTTCCTCCTCAGACTGTTTCCTTGATTTTTTTAATGTTCAGCTGTAAACCCGTAGACCTAGTCCTCATCGGTATTATGGGTGAAATTGGGAATTCTGGCTGGTCTGGGCTGGAGGCCGGAGCAGCTGAGAGAAATACGACTTTAAGACGTTTTTATGAATTTTTCTTTCTCTTCTCATCGTGTTGGTGTTGGTCTTCGTGTGAAATCTTCGAGCCATGCAGCATTTTTCTCAGGGAGGTTTTATGAAAATGTGAAACCAGACAAATTTATCATCAAACTCCACTCCGTGTAATGAGGGAAAACAGTTTCTTGGCATCTAAGCGCACACATTTCAGCACAGGGGTCGGAGGTTTATTTTTAAATATTCTCAGTTCAGATGTGATCTGCAGACCAGTGCAGGACATCAAAACTTGCGACAGACTCAAGCTGTGAAAGTCAGTGATGGTGATAGGTTTTCAATGTAGTGAGTCTCATGGACCCACAGGTGGTCTTTGAGTGGGTCCCCAATAAAATATGTGATTTTTGGACGGATATGTGTGTAAAACGTGTGTTTGATCTTACATGCTTATTTACAAAACAGTGTCACATCGAGCACTGCCCTTTGAAAGTCAGTGAGTTGAATCAGCAATTGGAGACCCCTCAGTCGGCTCACATTCTTCAAGTTGACGAGTCAGTTTTTGCCAGTGAGTGTGCATTACAATAACAGGATAAAACAGATAGATGCTTTCATAAATGCACAGGGAGGGCATCATATCCTAATCTCGCTTAGGGCTCCAAAAAGCTCACACCGACCCTTCGGACAGCACTGTGAGCTGCCTGGCAGGAGAAACATAAAGCCCAGGGATTTAGTAACTGTGAGCGGAACACACTCTCCTACTGTCTATGACTGTGTGTGAAGCTGATGCTTTCACATCCCAGATGATGAAGAAAGGCATTCAAAAGAGAGTCTTATAGGTAAAGCATGAGACTCATAGCAGATCCAAAAGTTTAGTATGAATTTTAAAAAATGAATGAATCGTGAAATCTTTTTATTTCGAAGGCAAATCCGATTGCACTGCCCATCATCATGACATTCTAGTGTACAGAATACTGGTTTATTTCTATGGTTTCAGCGTGATGCAGTGGTGTTGTGTTACCCCACAGCATTGTTCAGTGTTGACCATTCTTGACAGTGGCTCCTGAGTGAATTTATTAAGTTTGTAGCCTTGAAACAACATGATGTACACTTCTGTGCAATTTGGTGTCCCCCAACATTGCATTTACCGGTGTGTCAAACATCCACAGGAGCCTCAACATGACATCAAACTTAGGAAGCAGCTACTTTTACTATTCAGCAGCAACGAGTCCAGTTACGTGACAGTCTGCAGCCTTTTATTTTATCATAACTGTCCCCAACAACCACACACCAGTCTCTTACTCTTGCCTCTTTTCTTCCATCAACGTCCTCTTAACAGTGTCTGTTCCTCTGTCATGAAGTTCGAAGGTCTGCAGCTGGCGGCCTACATGTTGCTTTCAGGAACCTCAGTGAATCACAGTTGAGGCAGAGCAGTCGTAGGACATCAGAGGGAAAACCAGAGGACATTTTCTCCATAAAATACAACACCGTTTTACTTAAATTGCTGTTTTGTGCTACGCAGCAACATTGGTCGTTAAGTTTTGTTTTGGAAACAGCGGGTTGCAACTTGAGGTTACAAATCAGAAACAAGCTACAGGAGGGCCAAGTGGCTTAGGCAGAGAGCCCAGTCAACATGTTAGAACTCACTCTCACATTAAAATGAATTCAAATCTGTTAAATTAAGGTGAAAAAATTACATATTGTTGCTTTAACTAGTAAAA
>JAQLOL010000021.1:2547937-2566028 GCA_029783665.1 Naso thynnoides
TAAATATTTCCATCTTTTTTGGAGCTACAAAGATGCTTCCTTTAGTTGTTTTTGGAGATAGAAGTCCGAGGATCTCACTCTGTATAAGACACTTCAGCATCGTCTTAGGGCTGTTTTATACTTTAAGACAAGTGTCTGTTGACACTACGACAAAAATAAGTTAAAAAAAAAGAAATTTGAATGTGTCATCCGCAGACAATGTGAGTTAAGCTGAACAGTAAATATCTCCACTCATTGTTCGTGCAGCTGTCCGTTCCTGCTGCTCAGTCGTTGCCACAATTACTTGCTTTGTCGAAAGGAAAAATAATTACTGGTTTGCTATGGACTATTCACCTGCTAACATGTCTTTCAAGCATAAAACAACCTTTATGCACTTTTCAACTGATATACATTATTTGCAAATCTAATGCTTACAAATTGTTTCCATGATGAAGTAATTCTGGAGGAACAGATGGATGTAAAACATCAGAAAAATAATCTATTGACTCTTTAGAACTATGTCACAGTCTGGTTGTGATATTACATGTAGAGGTAAAGGTACTTTACTGGTCATATATAAGGCGTACAGTGAAATGCATTTAATCCCGTGCCTGAGCAGCAGTGGGCAGCCACAGCGCAGCGCCTGGGGACCAACTCCAGATTCTGAGCCAGTTCTTGGCCAAGGAAACTGACTGGAGATAGACCTATAAACATGTTTTGATGGAGGGGGAAACCAGAATACCTGGAAGAAACCCACGTGAACATGGGGAGAACATGCAAATTCCACGCAGAAAGGTCTTGCCACAGCCGGGAATCCAAACCCAGAACCTTCTTGCTATGAGGCGACAGTGTTAACCACTAAGCCACTGTGGTAGTGGGTTTTTCCAGCAACAAAGATAAAAAAAAATAGATAAAAAAGAAAATAAATAAATCTGTTCGTACCTGTCTGGATTTTGCGGACAGACGTGCATTTGCAGCAGGATCCTTTGAGTGAAGGTTTTGAAGCACTGGCCGCACTTCCAAAGGTGCCAGTCGCTAAATTCACTGCTCAGCTGGCTGGTGGAGGTTGGGCTTGCCAGAACCCGCTGGTTCTTTGATCCCACCTGGCAGAAACTGGAGTCCGACTGAGCACCAACCCCAACCTTGTCTAACAGGGAGAAATTCCTGGAGCAGGGGGAGTGAGGGAAGACCATGGAGCGCATAAGGGCAGTGGAGGGGGTGGATGAGGAGGAAGATGAGGAGGGTTTGCCGTTCTTGCTAAAGGCTTGAAGGGACTCCTGTCTGGTCATGGCCTCCACCACTGTGCCCGGGACGTTTACTGTATAAAAAAAACAGAAACAAATGACAAATTATTTAGTCCTGAAGGTTTTTGGTAGTTTCAAGAAAATGAGAAAGACTTGCACAACAAAATCTGCCCTGGACTCTTCCAGTCTAAATCTGATAGTGAGGCCCTTGACTAAGCAATACATCTATGTTCAAAGCAAAATATCTATGTCCAAACCTATGGTCATGAGCTTTGGTTAGCGGTTAAAGGATTTGCCGATGCAAGCAGCTAAAATCAGTCTCCTTTGTTGGGTCTCAGTCCTTGTGACCTGAATGAGGAGCTTCGATATCTGGAAGGAAATCAGAGTGGAACCAGGGAACCTTCTTGTTCAAAGGAGTTCGATGAGGTGGCTCTTCATTCGCTCGGATTGAAAAAATCTGGAAACCTTAAACTGGGAAGACCACTGAGGCAGAATCACAACATACTGGATCATATGTATATCTAACATGGCTCGGGAAAAAAACTTGGCTTGTGGATTCCCAGGAAGTTTCCCAAGAAGAGCTGGAGGACATGGCTGGGCAGAGGGCCAGTTAGACTGTCTTGGCCTGCTGAAATCTTCAAAGCTACGGCACTCCACTACAAGTCAAGAGCGGGCTAAGTGCAAAAAATACATTAACCTTCTGCCTCTGCAACAAGGACTGGACAAATGATGAAAAAAGGACATACATGTAAATGAACTCAAACGTCCTTTGTTGAAAGCAACTTCAGAGGTGTCCTGCAGAATGTCTACATTTTATCTGTCATCAGGACAAATTTTTGCTTCTGTGATGGATACAGAAAGTCATTTACAATGATCTTAGGCCAGATCTGCTTGCCTAGCCCAGGGCAAACTGTAGCTCCTGTTTCCAGTGAATGGTATTATTACGGATTTAGTTAGGCTGTCTGGAGTCTGGTGTCTGTTTCGTTGGCGTAGTCACAGTGACTTGTGCTCCTCTCTCTGACCACAGAAATGTCTCTTGAACTAGGGCCACACTTCAGGGCCCAAACTGAGCCTCCAGCCAGACTTTCTGGTGGATTACCACATGATGGCAGTCCCAGGGGGTTTTAATTTACTTGTACAAACCTACGACAACATTTACTACTAAACCACTACTACTACAACTAATGCTACAACTACCATTAATGATACCGCTACAATAACAATAACTACCATCTCCTACGGATATCTTTCATTATGTTGTGAGCCAAACAATCTATTGAAAAGTGAGTATTTTTGTCCTTGGCTTGAAACTTGAGATGTGTTTCATTTTGTAAATGTATTTTGGATTTGCTCACTGGATTTTGGGCTCAGGATTCCACTGAAAATCCCATTGTTAAGGCACAACCTCCTTTTCCACTTAAATGGTATACAGACATCATTTCATTAGCTGAGGAAGAAATGCATTTATAATAATACTTAAAAATAATACATTTTTAAAATTTTGTTTAAACAGTGTCTCAAATTTTTTTGAATCTAAAAAACCTGTTTTTTTTTTTCACATGCATCCTGATAAGGAGGTGGAAGATTCTCAATTCACAAATGTCAAAGATTTCCCAATCCATTCAGCTCCCTGAGTTTTTGTTTGTCATGATTTTCCATGTTTCTTGTTTTATTTTGGTAGCCATTATCTTGTCTGGTTTTGATCCGACATCAAGTTTCCCTCCTGTCCCGTGTGATTGTTTAGTCCGCATTAATGTGTTTCAGCTGTATCTCACTGTCTCTCCTGTATTTGAGTAAGTCATGCACACAGGGTTATTTTGTAACACATCTTCACAAATGGAAGCAGTTGTAATATTTTTTTATTGACTAAATTAACATAATTGTAAGACGATGGTCCCAGTAAGTATATTGTGAAAACTCTCAACACCCTCATCTGGACAATAACGTTACAGCTAAAAGAGCAGTTTGAGATGGGGACAGTACGTCAGCGTTCTGTCTGTCTCACCTCAAATAACCCTGCACTCACTCAGCTTCTTGTACAATAATGGCTCATACAGAGGCTCCTGTCCACTGCTGTAGACAAAACGTTAAAAACTTTTCTGTCTGTTAATTCTATTTTATAAGTGCTTTGTAGTGAAAGATATGAAAATAGAAGCAGGCAAGACAAATGTATTACAGATAAGAACACCAGATTCAGGATACTGAAGTGTTGTTGGAAGATAAAACAGTCAAGTACAATGTTATTAACAAGAAAGAACAAAGTATATAAAGTGTGTAAATTAGATTTTGGGTGAACCAGCCGATGCCAGCTGTCCTCACTTGACCCAGAATTTAACTGTATTCTGTTTTGTGGTCTGAACAACTGACAGCTCTGGACTTCATAGTCATACATAATCTTTAAATGACATTAAGAGTGCTTGTCTTACTTTGACTTACTGTGGATGGTTTCACTTTTCACTTTGTAAAACTGGTTTGTTGGGGAAAAACATGGCATGTGGACTGGAGGGAGACTAAACATCTGATTTACTCTTTCCCTAACCTCAACCAAGTCGTTTTGCTCCCCTAAACTTAATCAGGTATTGTGTATAATTTTTTCCACCATGTTAAAACAGTCACCACCTCTTTGGGACCAGTTTTCTGTCTAGTACCTGCAGTACATGCTCTTTTTTTATGAATATAACACAAACTCATTGAGAAAGACTACGTGGTCTCTCTCTAATGTTGCAGAGCTGCACCTCTGCAGTCTGGTCATCATAACTATTTTCCATCCTTCATCAGCTCACCTCTGCTATCAGGCCACCAGGCTTCATTGATCCTCTAATAACCTTATGAGGAGATAATTACACCATCTGTAAGTTGCCCGACGGCACTATTGACTCCGGCGTTACGCGCCACTCACCAACACTTAATTCATTTTGCAACAAACATCGCATACACAAAAAAAGCAGGTCAATACAGTTTGGCTGCGCATGAAATGCATCATCAAAATGGGAGAATTATGCAGATACAGTTTGCAACATTGCAGAGTCTGTGTTTTCTTTCTTTAGAAGGGGTGTGTTCTCTTCCAGAGCGTGACATAAATCCAAACTAACCTCAGACTCTAATCTAAATGATGGAGCAGAGTGCAAAGTTTTTAAAAGCAAATTTTCAAGCCTAAAGTAAATGAGTCCTTAATACTAAAGGGAAAAAGGTGGAATAACACCCTACTTTGCATCAGTCATACATCATTTATTAGTTTCAGCCTCATTTTGACACTCTTGTTCTTCCTTCTCTCCTTTATAATGAGAACCATGTGAACATCTGTTTGCAATTTCTGCAAACAGTTGAAAAGTTTTGTTTTTAGCAAACATTATATTAACAGGAGGACACAGTTCCTTTGTTGTGGACTATTTTCAGCACTGGAATAATCCTGATTTGATGCTCCAGACTTGAGTCAAACTAACCCACTATTAGTGTTTGAACAAACATGTCAATGAGCAACAGTAGCCATGTTTCCATTTATTGTGAAGCAAATTTTAAGAGAGCTTTTGAAATCTCTCAAAAAGGAAAATATAAACTAAGAGTATTTCCACCAGCTGGTCTGGAGAGAATAAACTTGGCTGCAAAACATAGTTTGGCCAGATGGTGGTGTAATAGGCAACATTACACAAGGCTGTAATAACCAATAGAAGAAGTAGAGGTTGCAGAGTAAACATTGTGGCATTTTGTTGCTGTTTACCATCTAAAATTGCTGTTATGTTTTTGGAATGTGATCCAGGAATACTTTGGTCTGCTTGCCGCTCCAGTTGTTGTTGTTACCAGCCATGTCTTCGCATGTTGGGAGGATACTGAGACTAGGAATTCTCCATGAGCTTCCATGTCTCTGAAAAATACATTTATCAATGTTAATCCACAATCAGTGTGCACTGCTGAGCCTGTGGAGAAACAGGCTATCTGAAAGCGTGCAGTGACAGTGGTGTTTGTTTAAAACACAGGTGGAAGTAAAGCTTTTTCTTTTGCTGCTATTTCGGAAAATTAGACAACTCTGCACATCAAAAAGGTTTATTCTGATAGAACCATGGATGTCCAAACTTTTCTGCGACAGGGCCAGAGTTAATAATGTGAAAATATCCAAGGGCCAACGGTCCCTGCTGACATCATCTTAACCATAAAATGTAAGAGGTTTGCCATGTTTAGCAATTAGCATGGCCACTTCGTAGCTTGCTTTGCTGGTATTTTTATTTTATTCATGGGCACACATCAAGAGTCCAAGATAGCTTCAAGTAGTATCACTTTTTCACCACGATCGCTCCCTGATAGCTTGTCATATGCATTAGCATGTTTTGTTTGATAAAGTCTCTTAACATTACGCAGACACAATTGTTTCGTTATGAGTAAAAAAAATGTTGTTATTTCCAGCGGTCTACAGTCACCATGGCCGAAGTTAGCTGGTAGGGGTCACAGCATGGGTCGCACAGCCAGGGGAAGTTACAAAGTAGTGCTGCCACCATGAGGTGAAAAGAGAGATTGCATTATGAACCTGCATGATTTATTCATTCTGTCTAACAGTTCTGGTGGGCCATAAATACATTTTAAGATGGAAGCTGGGGGCCGTATGAAATCTGACCTAGTGCCATAACTGGCCCCTGCGCCGGACTTTGGACATGTCTGAATTAAACGCTTGATTCATGTATTAGCAGGTCACGATCAGATCACTTTATTTAGCGTTCATGTAAACAGTGAAGTTGGGATCTCTAATCACTTAAGATTTTAATCGGATGGAAGAAATTTTGCATGCGTAGGCATCGCTACTGATGTGATGGGTTTAGGACAACGTTGAAGATTTATAGCACAGAGCAAGAATTTATGTCTGGCTTTGGATATAAACACAATATGTGGCTCTAAACAAGAGATGTGTAGGAAATAATTGACAGCCATATCTTTTACAGTTACATAACATTTATGTATTTTTGTATTGACGTGCATAAAATAAACTCATTAAATGGGAAGCAGTTTGACTCCAGAGATTTCTCTGTTTGTGCCTGAGCTCTTTAAAGTGTCTCTCTGACTTCCTCTCTTTAGTGGTATGAAGCACTGTTCAGATAATGTTGCCAAAGCTTTGCCGGTAATCAATAATTGTAAATTACTAGAGATAATAAAGTCTTACAAAATACATGGAGGCAATTACAATGGTGGTAATAATAATAAGTCAAATAAAGAAGAGATGTAAATATGAAGTACTGAGGAGCTCACTGCAGAGCTGGACTAAATGTCTTTTGACCTCCCCCGTCCTTTCTTAACACCTCTTTTTAACTTTTTGTCCTCTTCTCAAAACTCTTGATCCCCCTCTTTACTTTTCCTTTAACTTTACTCCTCCTGTCTCCTCTTCTCTCTGTTTCTCACAGCTTATTTTGAGTCCATATTCCACACTTTATATGCTTCTTTTTCTATCCTTCTCTTCTCACATCCTACTCTGCTCTACTTTTCACTTCCTTCTTTTCCCCTCTCCTTGCCTTCTGTCTTCTTGTTCTCCTCCTTCCCTCTACTCTTTCATCTCTCCTGGTTTCACTTGTTTCTTACAGTTTGTTTGGGTTTTTTTGCCCTCCTCTTTTGGTCCTCTTCTTCTCCTCTTCTTTATTGTATGTTTCTATAAAAGCACAACCCACACATTCTTGCTTCTCCTACACGATGGAGAGCAAGAATGAAAAAAGAGGATGAAAGGAAAAGTGTTTTACATAGGAGAGGCTTTAAAAAAAGTATGTTGTCCCTCTGCAATGATTTTTCTCTTTCTGTCAGTGCACATGTTGTTGTTGTTAGGCAGCGGCCGAGCTGCGCTGCGTCAAGCCGACAGACTGTGATTGGATGGAACATGCGTTGGTAAACAACCACAGGGTGTGTGTGTGCTTCAATAGTATGCGTATGTCTGAGTGTGTTTGTTTGTGTGTCTGTTTGTTTGTGTGTATTTTAAAGTTCTTGTATCTGTGTATGTAAACAAGTGTATCGGGGAATGTGTGTTTATTACTGTGTGTGTGTGTGTTTGAATTTACTAAAACAGATGAACCCTAACAGTCACATTTTTTGTTAACTTTCAAGTAATTTATTTTAGATTTAAACAGAACAAGTCAAACAGATGCATTTTTTCCTCCTCTCTGTTGTCATTTAGTGGAGAAAGATTTGTTCCCTTCATTGCTCTTTGTTTAATTTATTGCTGCATTATTTAGACTTGTACTTAATTGTGCCTGATTTCATGAGACGGTTGTGTGCTTTAGTTTAAACGCGGGACATTCTTCATCTGAATTATAACTGAATGATTAATGTTTTAAAAGCCTGCATTGGTCTGTAATTAATGAGCCTAAATCTAGACTACAACTATAATTTAATCTCTGATCAGTTTATGCGTGTAATTAAATGGTCCAGTTGTTTAGTTACATGATGGTCTGTTAGATTAGTATCAACCCAGATGCTCTTTTTTGTCCCAGTAAATAAATTTCAACAAGGGAGGTGGGGGGTGCAACCAACTCACTTGGACTAGCTGAGCTTCCTGGATATTGTTCGAAAGCTATTAGGTTAGTCCAGGCAACCAACCCGCTTTACCTGAAATTATAAAAGTAGTTCCAGTCTTTGATTCTGATTGGCTGAGCCACGTTCCAAGCTGTTGTAAAATACTCTACAATCATACAGCTACGACCGCATTACAACAGCCTAACTGCACCAGCTAAACAAGTTGTTTCAAAATGTCAATTTTGTCGTTAATTTTGATTTACTGAGAGGGCTAAGCCTGGATGAGTAGTGGAAAGAGATGGACAGGATGGAGGAGGAAGATAAACGAGAAAGGAGATGTGATGAAATTAATGAGAAAGACACTGAAGAGTTGGAAAAGTCAAGAAACGAATCTGGGACCGTTAAACAGACGTTGTGGTCAGTTTGCTGTTTTCAGACCCGGTGTGCTGAGAAAGTTCTGCCAACTGATTTTAAATGAATTACCAAAACGGAGCAGTCATCTGTCAGTTTTCTGCTACTGTGAAAAACGGGAAAGGTGAACATTATGAGTTATGTTGGCCTACGTGCGAGACTTAACCGCTACATCAATGATCCACCGATCAGCCGTTCCTGGTGTCTGATGAAAGATCCCGCGTTCACCAAGCAACAAGGTTTTCGTTGGAGTAGTAAATGTATAAATATATAAATGTTAATGATCACCCCAGCTTTATGCATGCTTTCCACTGTGTCTGTGTGTTGCTGTGTCAACGTGCTGCATCTGTGTGTTGCCAGGCAACCATTCTACTAAATGCCAATAAGAACTACATGTCTTGGCAGAAGCATGATTATTTGTTATCAATAAACTATTGCATTTTTTGTTGTTGTGTGTTTATTTCATGAAATCTTGCCAGGTAGGTAGGCTAGTTAGCGTTTTATATAAGCAATAACAACACCCCTTCACTGATCTAAAACCACTGTAAATCGTGAGCTCTTGGGGCTTATTGCTTGATTACAATCTTGTATTTCTTTTCACCTCCTGCATTTTTAATCTACATTTTCTTTGGAATTTTTAGTCATTTTAGGTTTTACTTATCATACTGGTGTACATTCAAGCAAAACTCTGTACTGCATGCAGTACAGAGTTTTGCCATCTTGCCGTTTCACTGCTATGGCTAATGCTAGCGCAAGTCAATGGATTCAGCAATAGCTAGGCTACTACAAAACTTGTAGTAGCTATTGCTGGATCCATTGACTTGTGTTAGCACCAGCATCAGCATCAACATCAGCATTAGCATTGAAACGGCAAAATCTTGAACTGCATGCAGTGCATTGAAAATTGTCTCTATCAATAGGAATAGGACTAGGTAGGTTGGAAATGAGGCCCTGTGTCAAAAATTCAGGAATATCCCTTTAATTAGTTAATTTATGCTGAAAGTGGGTGTAACATACTGACTGACAGGGGACCGTATAACACGATGTATGAGAAGGACCTCAGTACTGTGGCTGTGTCCGTCCATCACTACTGTGCAGACTCTGGCTAAAATGAGGTATTATTTTTTGGTATTTGATATTTTGGCTTGATTTTTACACAGTGGGATGCAGTGGAAACATGTCATCCATCAATATCTTGTTATTTGCACAGGTTTAAAACGACTGATCAATTTCAGGTGGCCACAAATAGTGATATTTTCATGCAGCAGGTTTGGAATTTGCAAAATGACTGAAACACACTTTGTGGGTTCCGACAAGGGATGTTCCAACAGCCTATTTCCTTGATGTTTACACGGAACTTAAAACTTGACCGCTCGTTGACCAATCATTGAAGCAAGACAACACTCAAAAAGAGTCAAACAGAGCACAATTTAGTCTATGAGGTTAAACACTGCCCATAAAATATCAAGTATATTGTAGGAGCCATTTGAATCATATTCTTCAATACACAAACTGTATTTTATTATTTCTAAATGTGTGGCACTTTGCACTAAGCATATTTAATACTGCACATTATCTCTTCATTTAAATGTGTACAATAATAAAATTATAATAATAGGTGGTGACAACTATCCAGGGCAGCGTTTAATCGACTAGTTGAGTAATAACGCACATACCATTTGTAGTTTTGACATCTTATATTGCCTACATTCACCGACAGATTGCACATAGTCACAACCACATACAAAAAATAAATTTAGAGCTACAGGACACTGTGGCTGCATTGGAGAGGTCCCAGTCTGAATGTGCTCAGTCGGCACTTTCTGCACCAATAAAGGTCAAAACTGTACATGTCTACTCCACTGAGGACACAAGGTCTCAGTGCTGCGGTCTCCATTGCAGAGATTTGATGTCAGACTCGTCCTAGTGGGCACAATCAGCAGATAACGATGCCATGGAAAACCCAAATGCAGTTAGTTGCTAAATGTCTTTCATTTGGAGCAGAGTGGCTGTCTTCGAGCACAAAAGAAGCCTAATCTAATTTCACTTCATTTGGATGTGAGCAAGCTTTTTTCACTGCAGGGTGGAGCAAAAGTCTGTGCTTACCCTCTGCCAGTGTATGTAGGTAAGAAATGTATCAGGGAATGACATTTTTGTCTTTTGTTTTAAAACCTGCTATGTGATAAGAACTAATAAATATTCTACGTTACTGGCATAACTGCGGTCAAAAAAAAAAAAGAAAATATACCCGTAACTATTGTCTTGAAGCTTCATCACTCACCCAAGAGGGAAGGAAACACGGTGAGGAACTGAACTATAACAACAGTAACTCTGGAAGATACTTATTTAGTATGTTTAACTTGGACTGTTGAAGTCCATATTAGCTTCACCTGAACTTCAAAATGTGTTTTTTTTTTTTTTAGCATTAGTACAGCTGAGGCTAAAGGAAATGAAGTCATTGCTTTCACAGAGGCACTCTGCCATGAACTGAAGTGCTTAACAAGTCGCTACTGGACTGAGATGAAAAGTCAGAATCTTATCAGAGTCATTCAGATTCATCCTCTGAGGACCACCAACTGTCTGACCTAACTTTAATGTGAGTCCATCTAGTGATTGTCATAATATTTCACTTTGTGTTGCATGTTGCACAGTTATGACCATGTCTTCAGTCACAAAGCTACAGTTAAAATTTTTGTATATATCTGGAGGAAAAATCTGTTTTATAGGCTATGTATTGACAAAACAGGACCGCATAAACATAGTAAGATCTATAAATGTGTATGTATGCATGCGTGGGTATGTGTGCAGAAGAGGCCACAATCTTGTCATGATGAGCGATGTCATGTAAGAGAGTCATTCTATCTGTAAAACAAACCGGTTTGTGGCCAAACGTCTCTAATTTGCAATCAGCACGATCTCATTTAACTACGACTCGGTGAAAGACGAGTTCCTAATTCAATTCATTTCAATTTACATTTGAAAGATTAAAACTTCTTCTTGTTTGGTTTTGTTTTTTTTGCAAAGTTTGTGTTTTTCCCCCTGCAGGGAGTTACTCTGTCAAATCCACAGAAAAACATTCTAAATGGAAGAGATTTAAACAGGCTGACTAAGAAGAAAACTGAGTGAGATGTAAACTAAAATAAATTAGTGACAGAAACAAAGAGGATGGACAGAGGAGGGATGGAAAAAGAGAAAAGGAGAGAGGATGGTAGAGAAAGAACAAAAGAACAGAAAAAGAAAACAGAACAACAGAGGGACAAAAAAAATCCCAAGAAAAATTTCATAAGCAAATGACTCAGTTTGTCAAAAATGGTTCAACTGATTTAAAATGTCAGCTTCACTTTTTAAGACTGCTTCACACAAAAATATAGGGAAAAGTCTGATCACTATTAGGACTGGGAGCAGCTGAATGTAACAGTATTACGCACACTGGCTTTAATAGACTATAAAATCTATTGCCTATGAAACTTGTGACTAAAATCACAGTAAATGTTTATACTGAAAAGACCTTTAGAAATTCAGAGTTCAAATCACATTATGAATCTTGATATTTGTAAAATCAAATTTAAAGGCCATTAATACTTTTCCCTGACCTGCAGATTAGCCATTGTAGTTTCTTTTCTAAATAATTAACTAATAAAAAACTGGAAGAGGCAACAAAGTTTTACAAAAACTACACAGTGACTAAAAGCTTCAGTGAGTTAATGTAAAACTGTGTGAACAGGAGCAGTCTAAGGTCCAATCCTATTCCACTCCTTGCCCCACCACTTAGCCCTGCCCCTCGGTTCTGTGCGTTCATGTGTAGGCGTAGGGGTGTCCCAATTCTTGGTGTCACATAGGGGTAGAGTGAAGTGTTAGGGCTAAATGGCGAAGGGAAACTCACAGACCAAGTATTTTACCCTTCAAAGATTTAAAAATTACAACATTCCTTCATTCATTCATTTTCATAACCACTTATCCTTTGCCGGGTTGTGGGGGTCAGAGGCCAATTCCAGCTAACATTGAGCAAGGGCAGGGTACACCCTGGACAAGTCGCCAGTTCATTGCAGGGCTGACGTATGGAGACAAATAACCATTCACATTCAAATTCACACCTACGGGTGATTTAGAGACAATAATTAATATACATACAGAGACTGTGCCCTCGGCCACGGGTTTGAATCCGCCTGTGGCCACCACTCCTGTCAGTGCTTCTGACTATTATTACTGACTACTATTATGAATAGGATGGGTTAAAGGCAGAGAATGAATTTCCCCAAGGGGATCAATAAAAAATATTAATATTATTATTACTCCATACAGAAAGGTCCCACCCCAGCTGGTATCGAACCCAAGACCCTCTTGATGTTAGACCAGGGGACCTGGATTTGAACCCAGGACCTTCTTGCTGTGAGGCAACAGTGCTAAACACTAACCCTAACCCTATTCCACTATATCATAATTTGTGTTCAGTTGCATCATTCATGCGAGTGAGGGGAATACACACGGCCTGCTTATATTAACCTGTTCAGAGCAGGGGGGCTTTCCATTTTCTGTCATTAACTACGGCCGATAAAACCATTATTGCTGCACTGCACCAGTTGTGGAAGTCCCAGATACACTGAAAAACCTAATGACATCGTGTCTGGCTTCATAACATCATCCAGCAGTGTACTATGTTGCATCGCTCTGTTTCCACATACAACCAAAGAGTAGAGTTGAGTTGCCATTTCAGTAACTCAGGCGATATAATAATAATTTCTGCACTTTATCAGTTGTCCTACATATGTTGGAAAACTAAACGACTTCGTGTTTGTGTTTCTAACATAATCTTGAGGTGCAAAAAGTCGTGTTGTACAACTCCAGCAAAAACATGTCGCATCTGCTTACTGTGAAAGCCATCAGTGACTAGAGATGATGTATCACGTTTTGAAGGGCCGTCCCACTTTGTAGGTGTAGATTTCAGCCACTTCCCCCGTGTAACTCAGTTCCAGGGGTAGAGGTAAAAATGAAAAAAGGGACTGGGCCTCTTCTTATATACCACACATACACAGTACAGAGAATCCAGGAAAAATGACATAAATGGAAATAAATGGGAAAAAAACGATGAAAAAAAACGATGGTATTGCTTCAGGCACAAGAACAGGGACAGAGATGGAGAGGGCCAGGGGGACGACACCAGGCCGCAGAGCACCCACATCTTCTGCAAACAAAAAACTTCTTCCGTTCTTGTTTTGTCTGGCTCAGTTGGTCAGACGAATAAATCACACAGCAACAAGTTTGTTCAACCAAAAAAAAAAAAAAAAAAAGAAATCGATGTTCACTGCTTTGTTTTTGTGGCGGTTCAAAAGCTCTCTTCCAGTCTAAGAGTTAAAATACTGTCAGTAATAAAATTAAAGAAACAGCCAAAGAAAACTGTATTTTCTTTTTTTTCTACAGACAGACCCGATGCAGAGCCAAGAGGTTTGACTTATGTTTGGAGCATTTAGATGTTACAGTCACATTTATGTCATAAACATTAAGCTCTTGATTTTATCAGCATTCAGTGTCTTGCTTTATCACGAGGCAGCAGGGGAAATCTGACCCTTGACCTTTCTGTCCCTCATTTTTTTTTAGCAACTGTAAATATTTTGCTTTTATAGATGTACTGTGCAGTTACAACAGCTGCAACAGCAAATGTCTTGTTATTTGGCATGAACTGAAACAGTATATAAATGCTTTTGAAATTTTTTCGAGCTGCTTCGAGAAAGAAGGAAGTGTAGTCTCACAGTTTTCATCCTGGGCAATGCACTGCAGCGGGATGCCAAAGAAGGAAGTGTAGGAGTCATTGTACCACACCAGCAGCTCCGTTCCTCTGGGGATATCCATACATGCTCTGTAGAAGATACAGGACCTGTAATAAAACACAGACACACAAACATTTAACCTGAAAAGTGCCAGAAAATTATGGTTTTACCATTTTTGTTATCTCGTGGATATTATGGCACATCGAAGTGCAGTGTCCTTAAAAAATTGGAGGAGAAAAATTAAACATCCTTAAAGTTGCAGTTGATAACTTCTGCAAACCAGCTAGCAAGCTAACGTTAGCTGTAGCATGAGACCCGTTGGGCAACAAATCCACTGCAGCCATTCGCGCCAGCTTGTGCTTTATTTTGTTTGTTTGTTTGTTTATTTATTTAGTCTGTTTATTTAGTTTGTTTCTGCAAGAGTTGCTTGCAGATTCTTTTGTTGGCAGAGGCGAGTCAGAGCATGGTGAGCTCACCAGCTCGTACCAATGTCACCTGTCACTAAGAAGCGCGTTGTAGACAAATTAGGACAGAAAGAACAGAGAGCATCACTGATTTTTCATTTTTCTGCGAAACCCTTGTCCCACTGGCAAAGGATTATGGTAAAAACGGCTTATTGGAGACCAATTTAGCAGTGAATGGTGCCATTTTTCAACTGCTATTACACTCTTTAATCAGGTTATACATCGTAATGACAAAGTTAAGCCCAAAATTTTGTCTAGTTTTACTTTAAGTTAATTTCAACATGAAGATGCATTGTACAGGAGTGATGTGGGTCCAGTTTAAAGTCGACAAGCCAAAATAAGACAATCCAAAAAAAGACTTCATTGATACTTAAACAGGGAAATTCATGTAACAGCAGCACAAGAGTCAAGAAAAGGAGGCTCTATTTTAGATTTGATTAGATTATGACACATTTAAGTGCAGCAGAACTGACTGCACCATCTAAAAATGTAAGATTTTAAAATTGTTTTTTGTTACACAATGATATTTTGACCTGGCACTGAAGGAAACTTCAGAGGATCATTAAAAGCACAAAAAAAGCAAGAACTTCTCTCCTGAGGACCATGAATATACACAGCTAACTCAGTGTATATTTAGTCAGTTGGTCACTTGATCAAACATTTGAACAAACTGTCTGTCAAACTGTCTGATATTATCACCATCTTTAAACCCTGCCTCTGCTGCCGACCAACAGAACTGCAGACGGGACAGTGTGAGGTGTCACTGACTCTGTCCAGGTCTGAGTTTAGTAATGCCTCCCATCTGATAAGAGCATGATTTCACATTGGATTGAACCCAAATGATTTATGGGAAATATCTGGTGTCTCTCACTCTATTCAGACAAACTAATGACCGTGATATTGTTCAAACACGCAGCCAGTGAGCTGACGGTTCCTGGGTCACACCGCCGCTGAAACAACACCTCATCCACCCAAAAACATCATTCTAACAACATGAGCAAACTCCATGTTCAAAACCACGTCTTCATATCCAGCCCAAACTATTCTGAAGCAATTTCCCATATGTTTTTTTTTCTCTCACCGGGGTGGCAGGGTGTCAGACATATTAGATCGTAACTCAGAGGTCACAGGTTCAACTCCCATACGACTCCCATGTTTTCCTGCCAAAGTGCCAGAAAATTGATTACTCTTTGCAAAAAAGACAACCACTTAAGTGAACAGAAATTGTATTTAATCCAAACCTTAACTGCTTTTAAATGTCCTGATAATTCAAAGCATATTGAGTTTCCTCATGTGACCAAAGTTCAACTAATGACGTTTGACTTCACTTCACTAAAACATGTCTTGATGAAATCAAGAGCTTCAATCAACCACCAGACTGTTAAAATATGTCAAAAACTCATCGTCAAATCTCAACCTGCTTAGTCAAGAAATAAAAAAAACCATTCCAGCATTTACATCTACATTCCTGCTGACCATTTTATTCTAAATCAGCTTAACGTTTGTACATCTACTTGCTTCTTTCTCATTGATCCCATTTGATTTCTACAAGACTGAGAACTTTCTGCAGTCTGATTATCCATAACAGTCACAACTTAGACAGCTTTATTTTTTCTGTCAAGGGAAACTCAAGGGACTCTCAAGGGAAGAGCAGAGGATAAACAGTGAGAAGGAGAATCTGAGGAGGATAAATAACTAGAAGGAGAAAAAGACAAATAGACAGGAAAATTAAAGAAGACAAAAAGAAAAGTCAAAGGGGGAAGAAGAAGAGGAGGAGGAGGAGGAGAAATGTCAGCTGTGTGACATGAACCTTATTTAATGAAGTGAAGAAACAATATAATGAGGAAGGAAATGAAAGAAAGAGAAAACAAAATTTAAAAGAGGAAGAAAGAAGAGTAATACAAAGACTGAGAGGGAGGATATTATAAAAACAGTTCTTGAGGGGAATATTCAGTAATCACCTACACACAGTGAAAAAAATACAAACATCTCATAAGGTGGAAATCAACGAATTACATTTACTCGCATTACTGTAATTGAGTTGTTTTTCGGTGTACTTGTGTTTTTTTCAGCAGTTTTTAAACTCATTTCACTAATTTCACTTTTACTATAGTAGGTTTTGCCTGAAATATTGTACTTCACTACATCATAAATCACATCCAATACTGAGTTGAAAAAAAAAAAGAAAAAAGAAACAATTAGTTACCCCAAGTTTTCTATGAACTGGTGCTGCATCTGCATGCCAGTAACTGTCCATCTGATTGGCTCTGGCTGACTAACTTCAGTGTCAGAAAGTGAACAACAGTCCGTCACACACACACTCAGACAGCAAAAAGTGGCATTTGTGCGCAGACATGGAGAGATGATATTACAACCCTCCACGATTCCCCCAAAAGTTTTTACTTTTACTCTGAGTACATTTTATATGAGCTACTTTTTGCTTTTGCTTGAGTACATTTTTACAATAATTTTACTTCTACTAAGGTAAAATTTTATCAAAGTAACATTACTTTAACTTAAGTAGATTTTTGTACTCTTTCCACTCCTACTCATAGCTCAAAGGAGTTCCTCAGGATAAAGCTGGGGAAGGTAACATTTGGAAATCAAGCTAGCTGTAGCATGAGACTCCTAAGGAAGCAACTCCCTGTTTATTTTGTTTGTCATCTCTCTCTCTTTTAAGGCCAGTTTGCACCACAGATTCATGACGAGGCGAAACGATCACAGGGACAGCTGCAGTGGAGTGAACTGTCTGTCGCTTACTGACACTGTTGCCAGAGGCCAGTTTGGGAACTTAAAGCATGTTGTTTTTTTCAACAGCCAATCAGCTTGTAGTGATGTCACCTGTTGCTAAGAGGTGCAGCATGGAGGAGCCAATAGGAACATCGCTTGCCAGTAAGCTTCACTGACTGGGCAAAGATAAGGGGAGCGTTAGGGTTTTTAGACTCCTGAATACAGACGCATAGGAAAACATAGAGATCTCGAGATATTCTCAGACCACGTCACTTACTGATGGATATTATGACATTTTCTCCAAATAGAACACAAAAAAGTTATTGATGTTTACCACAAAAGTTACCAACTGCAGCTATAAGTCCAGTTGATTGAAATGCTTTATTGAGAATAACCCCTTGAGATGTACCATTTTGTTCTCGAGGTGATCCTTCCAGACAGAAATATATAGTACAATCACAAATAAACTAGACAATTAACAGAACAAAAACATTAATCAAAAACAAACACACAAAAAAACCCAATAAGTATCAGATGATAAGGCTTACAAGCAGCAGATCGTATCCAAGGCAGAGCATTAATTAAATTGGATCACTCATAAAGTATTGTGGACAGTGTGGTCCCAGTAGGAGTGACATCATGTCTACAGTATATAGTGTAAAGCTGATGTAGAGGTGATATTATGGACAAGTACAATTTGCACCAAAGATTCTGAGACCTGGAGATCTCTTGGTGGACCTTCCTGGACGCCTTCCACCATGCCCAGTCCCCTGGACGCCTTCTATTACTTAACTGCTTAGTATTGCTAGTCATATATTTATTAAGAACCTGTATTAATAATCTTACTCTAATTAGATTATAGCTGCTACTGTTGTTGCTGTGCATCTCTCTCTCTGTCTGTCTGTTTATCTGTCTGTCCCTCTCTCTCTCTCTCTCTCTCCCCCTCTCACTGTCAACCCAACCGGTCCAGGCAGATGGCCGCCCACCTAGAGCCAGGTTCTGCCCGAGGTTTCTTCCC
>JAQLOL010000021.1:2587573-2611192 GCA_029783665.1 Naso thynnoides
ACAGGACACACTGTTGTCTTCTTCCTCCTCCTTTTTTTTAGACCAAATCCTGTAAAACTGCTCCTGAGAGCTGATCAATGCCTGCACACTTCTGTTCTACAGCTAATCAATGACACTCCACTAATTCTACTGTTATCTGCTCTCTTCATCGGCCTCCTCCTCCTCGTTATCTTAACATGTCTCCTTCTCACTCCCTCCACCTCTTCTCCTTCCTCTTTCACCTCTTCCTCCTTTTCTTAATCTTAGTCTGTGTCTTAGTCTGTCTCATCTTCTCCTGCAGGTGGTGGACAAAACAGTGTGCATGTCTCATGAAAAGGGACTTTAACTCTGAATTAAGTGACTGATAATCACTGACTCTACAACAAAGGTGGGTTTATTTCACACTGGATGCATATCAGTGGCACTTATGAGCTGTAAGATCTCTGTAACCAGCAGTTTGATTAGTATATAACCAATGCGGTACCCAGGATATTAGAAAAAGGCTGCTGAGTACCATAAGCACTGCTAGTGCCCTCCCATTACAAATGTTTTAAAAGTATGTTGTTCATATTCAATTATTTAAAGGAAATCAAAATAGAAACTATCATATTTGCATACGATGATATTTGAAAGGCTGTCTAAGAAGCTCACTCAAGGAATTTCTCAGGAAATTATTATTAAAGTGTTAAATGTTTTTAATTTGCTGTCTTAATGTCCCCTACAGGCTGCCAGAATTAAAGTTTGGAAACAACCTGCCAATCTGGTGACATTTAATATGCTTGAACTCCTCCAAGGTGGCTGAAAACAAAAAAGGAAAAAAAATAATCAACATCTAAAAAAAAAACAGGGAACTCAATTAAAGCTCTAATTAACTGAGTTTCCACTTAAACAGCTTTAAAATTCGCAGTCTGGCCATTAATGCTTAATCGCAAATAATGACCAAAGATGTGGCTGACACGATCGAAGGCTAGAGGAAAAATGAAACATTGAACAAACTCCTGGTGTCTTTTATTTTGTGTGCATGCCAAGTAAGTAAGGATATAATGTACAATTCAATAATCTAAACATGCTACTTTCAACACTTTGTTGTTCCTCATTACTGATTTTGAGTGTTTGTGTGGTAATGTTCCATTCAGACAATGTTTTGCAGAATTAACAACAAAATGCAGCAACAAATTTTTATCGGCAAAAGTGAGCAAATGGGAAAACAGAGTTACGTTCTCAAATAAGAGTGAATCTAGTTATTTTTCAGACAGATGGATTTGAAATAAAAAGCCCATCTCTTATACAAGAGGCAGGCTCACAAATACTATATTTCCTCACTCCTTAAGAAAATACAGTATTTGTTAGCTGTTCTTAGAGATTTATGTCTTCAGTTGGAAACTTTGGGTTTTGAGCAGAGAGAGGAAAGACACGAAAGAACACCAGTCATGTTCTGTAAACCACTCTGTAAACACAATCATCAGGGGTCATTTTAAAATGCACACACACACACACTCACACACACACACGCGCACACAAAAACCTGGTTTGACTGAAAAACTGCACCAATCAAACATTTTATATAGACATAGAGCAAGCATATTAAACATGTTTTGTCTAACAAATTCTCTATACTGTGTATTTCTAAATGTATCTAAGCTGGTATGGCTGTGACGCTAAACTCATCTCACAAGATGAGACATTATATGACAATGAGTTCATAAAAACAAGATGATATTTCAACACTATTTTTATGACTGGAAAAATAGTTTCCTATTTGAAAATTAGTCACAAAATGCCAAACAATGCAGGTCCATTTTGTAATGCGCATGAACTATGTGTGAGCTTCTAACTTCTGATTGAATCTGTGTCTGACCTTCTAACTGAATTCCTTTCCATAGTGAAAAATGTCAGCATTGAAATAAAATAAAAAAGTTTATCAAGTTTTTCTTAGTCTATTATTTTTTCTCAAGAGTATAAGGGTCTGTACATCTGCATCTTGTATGCTAGTTTTGGGTCTGATGTTCGACTCTGCCATGCTGGCTGCTGCAAATGAGCTGCACAAGGCAGACCAATGGTTTGACCTAATCCCTTTACCTGAACTAAGAGCTCAGAGTCAGGCTGCTGCCTGTTTGAGTTTTGACCTGATATCACAAGACAGATTTTCACCTCGACAAGAAATACTGTGACGTAAAATATCATGCGATCTCGTGTCATTTCTTCACACCCCTATTAAGCCTCAGAAATGGATGCTTTAAGATCCATCCGTTTCTAAGGCTTAATGTTTCACTCTTTGTTGCACTTTCTTTTAAAACTCTAAGTCCTCACATTACCTTCAAATATCTCTCTTCCATGATTCTGTGTTCCTCATCAGAACAAATATCCTATCAAAAAGTGAAAACCTCTGCTAATTTATTTATCACATCCATTTGATTCCATTCTGTGTTGTCATTGGATGTTGAATCATTTGTAAACACAATGTATCCGTGGCTGACTTGCCAGGTGAAATGAAATGAACATTGAATAAAGGAAAAATAAAGACAGACTCATGCTCGTTCATCCTGTTTCTGACACACTGGTATTTAGATCTTTCACTTTTCTTAAACACAACTTGTCACTGACTCCATTTTTCAGCAGCAAGCCTCATAAACCCCGCTGCCATTGCTGCCATCACCCCTGCTGTCATGCCCAAGAGCAACAGTCTGGGCCCCCACGCATCCAGCGAGAGCCGCCTCACCAAATGAAACTATGTTTTCAATGAGCAGCAAGCTGACACATAAATCAGAGGGGTAATAATCGTTCAGAGAAATGGATAATATTTGGATAACCGACACCGATTCACCTCAGTGTCAACAGCAGCCAGTTCCCGTCAAAAGGCAGAGCTGCTGGTTTCTCAAACAACGAGGAGGAGCAGCGAGTGGAGCGTCCTAAACCTACGCAAGCAACCTGATGCACTGCCAACCACAGGTTCAAGATACCATCACCTACAGGACTGAGGTTTCACCACCCATTACTAATGTAATACCACCCAAAGGACTTTGAATAGGACTATCATAACTCTACCCACAGAACTGATCCCACCAACATCCACCAACAACCCCCCGCTTGGAAATTCAATTGCCATTAAGCTCTCCCATCAGTTGGACGAAGCCTTTAACACGAGCCAGCATGGCCAACAATCAGGCAGCAATCAGAGCGAAATCGGGTGTATATAGTAACTAGTGCACAATTAATCGCATGATTTCCATAGTTCACTTGCAATTAATCGCAAATGAATCACACTTTTTTTCAGTTTTAAATATACCTTAGAGAGATATTTTTCAAGTGTTTTGTACGCTTATCAATACGAGAGTGGACAAATATGCTTGTCTAATGCAAACGCATGTTCATTATTATTGCAATAATCCAAAACAGTAACAAATAACGTGATTTATTTTAATAACTCAAAGCTCTGCTATGTTTAATCTGTTGCAATCAGGGCTCGAATGCTCATGTCTGTTGTTGCCATGTGCAGAAGCAACACCTCCGTCAGTCTCGTCACTGTGTCTTATTGTCATATTAAACACTCACCCTACATTTGGGAGTCAGGCCACACTAAATACAGACTATGACATGGGGTCAGAAAACGAAGTCACAGAGAGATTCGAGCGAGGTACAGTGTGCTTTTGGAGCTAGCCTGGAAGCTAACAGCCGACTGCAGCCAACCAGCATGAACATGGAGCAGTTCAAGCCACTATTACCGCTAATACTCACCAGTAACCTTATAATAGTGTTCCAGTATTATACGGACTACAACAAATACTGTCCAAAATATATACTAACTACTCCAGTATAGCTTTCTTGTCTGACGTCGAGTGTCTTGTATATTTGTCTGTTGTGGTGGCTACACAAACTACAGGGCAGGCTGAGGGTCAGAACGTGTGGGCGTGAACTGCGCACTAAAAAATGAATGGCATTAATGAAATTTGTGTTAATATTCCGTAAAGATCAGAAATTAAGCAAAATTTACAAAACGTTTTTCTGAATATTTAATTAGAAAGACCTCTGTTTGAACATGGGTTAGGGTTAGGGTTAGGTCATGTGCAAAGGTGATTTTATTGATGAGCAATCATGCTGACAGACTGAGCTGACAGAAGATGTGAGACACCCAGAGGTGTTTTCAAGCCTTTGACAAGAAGAGAACATTTGTGCGAAAGCTCATCACAGCATGAAAAGCCCCTGAAGACACCAACACAGGAGAGGAAACAACCATTGGCTCTATCACTGTGTAGAAACACACCGTTCAAACAAGCTGCTGCATTATGAAGAAACTACACACGTACACACACACACTGTGTTATTTTAACAGGAGGATCCTGATGGAAAACCCCAGTCTTTGTTCTCGAACCCCCACCGTTACCATGCCCACAGGGTGATGTCACACAGAGAGGAGAAATGAACTGAGTTAACCTGACTCACTGAGTGGGTTTAACCAAACAGTGCTGGGTTGAGTGGTGGTTTAGTGGCCACAGTTTGACCCTCAAGTCACATGATGTCCTGGGAGCCAGAAATTTTTTCAAAACCCTAAAACAAGGTCACTGGTTCATACTCTCTCGTTCACTTCGGTCCAAGGCATGGTTCAACTACACAGCCTTTAAGTTGTGACGTAACACCATTTAAAATACCATAGTTGGGTCCAAGCCCCCTCTTTTTGCTGTGTCCCATGTTTAAACAGATCGAGAGTAAAAAGTAACAATTGAACTTTCATTCTGCCCGTGTTCTAGCAATGACAAAGACAAGAGGACATGGCTGCAGTTGATAGAGTATGTCACATGAATGAAGAAAGGGTTTTGGCTGTAGCGAGTAGGTGCTCAGGTTAGCTGGCTTACGTAAGCTTCCATCACTTCAAGAAACTGACCCTGTCTGGACATACCTGATAAAGGTTCATGGTAATTTATTAAACTGTCTTTTTTTTAACCAAGCAAGAGCACAGCTGATATAACCAGTTAGGATTAATGTAGGCTATCCCTAACACCATAACATTATAAAAAAACCATAACTTTTTGGAGAGATAGCCTATTCGCACAGGGTTGGTTTGGTTTACGTAAATGGATGCTAACGTTAGCTAGCTAATCTTAGCACCCACTCGTAAAAACGAAAATGTTTTCTTTATTCACTTAATGTACTTTATCAACTGCAGCCATGTCCTCTCGACTTTCATATTACACGGAAAGAATCAGAATGAAAGTTTGATCATTTTTTTTTACTCAGATCTGTTTAAACACGAGACACAGCACTGCGGCATATTAAAAAGACAGGGCGTGGACCCAGATGTTGTATTTGGAAAGGGTGTTACGTCAGAGTTCAAGACTGGATATTTCTGACAGTGCACAGTTTGACAACATGATCAACACATGCTGCATCTTGGCCATCGGGGATATTTTTTGGTATATTTATTTGACAATTAGGCTATTTTGCAATCAACAGGAATCAATAAATGAAATATTCTTCCAAAAGACTAAACCCATCAAGTCACATTATTCAGCCCAGTTGCTCTCATTATGCATCATTAGTGTCTTTCAGATGCATTGCTAAAGCTACAGCAAGGTAGTTGGCAGAGAAAGTAAAGGTAAAATATCTCAGTAACACTTTACTTAAAGCATCCATCTATAATGAATTATGAACATACTTATAATGCGTTATAATGCACCCATAGTGTTGCATAGTATAGTTTTAAGCAAGGTTAGGTTTAATCCTAACCATAACCACATGTGATGCATTATAAGTGTGTTCATATTGTGTTATAATGTGTTTTATGTGTTCATTATAAGTTACAATGAATTATTGAGATAGACTTCATAGAAACTGTTACCATCTCAATGCTAACATGCAATCTTGACAGCTGTGAGTTTTAAAAATAGCCATCCTCATTGTTTACATTAATTTTAATAAGTGTTTTGATACATGTGAATAAAATGTGACACTCTTTGCACTTACTGACATGTTCCTTAACCACCACGGACAAACACAATAAAGTTTATTTTGACTAAATCCAGGACACACCATCCTGCTCTCACTCACTTCAGCACCAAATGTCTATTAATTACACCTGCAAATAGAAAGCGTAGCAAATAATTTTCCTCCTGTTTGCTCCTTAAAAAAAACTACTGTGACTAGCTGTTGTAGGACATTTATGACACTTTATATTTATGAGGTGTTTCACGGGCAGGTTAGGAAGTCAAGAAATTTCAAGAGACATACTAACATAACACAAGCCTTATCCTTTGACTTATTCATTTCCAGATCTGTTGACCGCAATTGTCCAGACTCCATGACACTACTATAATCTTCCACTTTTTCCACCCTCCAGTTGGTCAGGACTGCATATGTCTTTACATGAAACTTTTCTTAAACATCACTATGCTGTAGGACCTGCTGGCAGGACGTGGACTGTATCCATGAAGACCTGAACTCAAAACACATTGAATTGCCGCATTATATCAGCACAGTCATCACTGCTTGCATTCAGAAATTCCATGCTGAAACGCCTCGCTGAAATCCAAGCAACAGGAAACCCAAACATGTAATTTTACATTTAATCATTGATGATTATGGAATCAAACTGATAATGTCAGTGGTGATTAGACCCTTTAATAAAACCCCAAATACAGACAGTTACACAAACATTGAATAATGATATCAGTCAAGAAAACAAAACAGAGCCTTTACTGGACACTGTGACCACAAACCGCTGCAAACACATGTCAATGGGAATTCTGTGGGGAATACAGTGGGAATACGATGATGGACAGACAGATACACAAATGAACAGAGTGACAGGCGAGTAAAGATGGACAACAGTGATTCTGTTATGAGGAATCAACAAAGATAATAGATTTATGATCTTATAATATATAAATCTAAGATATCAACAGGCGTTTTGGAATTTTCTGAATCCTCATGTGTCTCATCAACGTCCCGCACTGACAAAATATTTTGCCTCAAACTGCGCAGCAGAAGTTTTCCTTTCTTTGCCGCACTGAAGTTATGATGTTTGGGCCTGTTTTCACTGACTCTGCGCTGACAGCCCTTCAGATGTGAGATCTGTCCAAAAGAAAACTCCCGTAAAAACTCCAGAGGACAAGGTCAGAGCTGTGACTTCAGGACGTCTCCCTTGTTTTTACTGCACATTCTTCTCAATCAGGACGACCTCGAGGTTTCGGGAAAATGCTGGCTTAGTGAAAATGAGACACTGCGCTCTCCTTCCTCAGTAAATATGACCAGACAAATAATATTTATTGTAATATGACTCAATTAGTGTATAATTCAGAGGTTCTGGTGCTTTACTATTCCCACAATGGGAGAGTTTCTTTCATTACATTTCACAGGAAATGTCATATTTGTTTAAAGTATCTTCATCCCATTGCTGGAGTTTTACCTTGAAACAACATCCAACTATTGGTACAATTGCATTCATCTCATCCACACTTCCTGGGTTTGGTGGCATTTTCCCCCCCTCTAATTTAAAGGTAACTACCAGAAAACTATTTGTTATTTGTGTGGATGGAACTGCTGCATGTGAAGGGAGCTGTGTGTGATTTAATTCAGATAGATTCATAATAAGTTGGTTAGCATCTTACTATTTGAGCTTTCCCAAAGCTTTTAAATATTACAATAATCTGCAAAAAGTCTGATTAAGTACCTTTTTTCAGATTTCATCGTCAAATTCAAAATGTTAACAGATCATAAACTAACCAATAATATATTTGAAGAAAAGGATACTTTTTCTTTTAAGTTCTGTCTTTGACTGGTTGGAAAGCATTAAAACTTTTAGTACTTTTAAAATGCTCTATACTTTCTTTAAGTTACCTGAGCACATTTAACTCCTCTTTCTTGTTTTACGTAAAAAAAAAAAAAAAGTCAAATTCAGGACCTGTGATGGGTCGTATAAATGACTTGTCGGTTCCTCTTGGCTCAGGGTTTCATTTGGGAACGCTCTGCGCTCTGCACAGTTTTTAGGCTACCACATTTTTGGTAGACTTTCAGAACACAACACACGCACTTCAGTTACTATCATTACGCGCGCACACATCATCCTAAAACATTCTTAACTGCACCATGACTGCACTTTCAGGAGCCTACATGAATGTCAAAAACAGAGGAAAATGGTTTCTAAAGACCTGCGAGCAATGCATAAGGAAATACTGAAACACTTAAAGATGAAAAAGTTTTCCTTTGCAACATCTTAAGGAAATCCGTATGCTGATTCTATGTAACTCTTTTTTTTTTTTTTTGAGGCATCCTTGGCTGAAAATTTAATGACAACCTTGGACTGCATTGTTTTTAGACAGAAACAGAATTTGTTTATCCACTATGTTTCTTTGGCTTTTTAAGTAAAGCAAGTTAAGTAATTAAACTTAATGTAAATATCCCTTTTCAAAACCATGACGTGAGCACTTGCACTGAAGTTACTGGATTTTGCAGATCTGGATTTTACACTGAAAATATCACTAATATCTTTGTTCTTGTCCTTCTTCTTCTTCTACCAGCCTACTTTTTCCTTCCATACTTCTCTTTCTTGTTCAGTTTTCTTAATTCTTTCTTCATTCTCTGTTTCCTTCTATGCTTTCCATATCCTTCTCCATTTCCTTGCTTCTTTTCTTCATACGCTCCTCCTCTTCTTTCTGTCCTTCATCTGGTCTGGAAGTTTCTGAAAACTTTCTTTGCTTTGGATGTGAGAACACTTCACGTCAAATTCTTCTTGTAGAAGACTGAAGTAAAACATTTAGCACGGGACAGTAAAATAACCTGACTGCATTTAAGTTGCACTACCAGTTAATTTAATTATCTTTCATTTGTCAGTTTTCCCAGAAAGCAATTAATACTTGAATTTATTAAATGGCAGAACACGAGGAAAACATTTCCCAGAAATTCTTGTTTTGTCTGACCGACAGTTTAAAATCCAAAGATGTTTGGTTGACACTGATGTAACACAGAGAAGAGCAGCAAATCCTCACGCAGAAACAGGATCCAGGGGAAATTGTTGTCCATTAATTTTACATTGATGAACTCATTAATCAACAAAAATTCATCTTCAATCATTGTCAAAAAAAAAAAGTAGTTTGAAGGGGCCTTTCTGTCCAACATTAGATCGCATCAGAAGTTAACAAAAATCTCAAAAAGTAATCTGATTAAAGTCATGTTTAGTTTAAGATCTCTTCCTCGTGCCTCTTCACCACAGTACAAAAACAATAAGTGATAAAGCTCCAGCTCAGATACTCGAAGGGAAACATCCCTCCATAGACTCAAACGCTGAGTTCTGCCTCAGAGGAGATCAATTTGTCGAGCCGTAAAATACTGCAGCACCAGAAAATCCCCTACTGTTCCTCTCAGACCTAACTGCAAGTGTCTTAATTAAAACTGGCCCTTCCTGGACACCACAGACAACATGACACAAGCTCCCTGATTGGCTATAGGACAAATATCTCTTCCTGTTTTGGGGGGCATCAATAAGCGAGTTTAACAACCAGTGAGTTTTAATGGGATCTCTGTGTGAAGCTTCTTCATCAATAGGCCTAATGACCGGTTTTAGCCCAGCAGCTGATAATCTGCCGATGGTTAGAGCCGGGTTATCCGATCAGCATTCCTCCAGGGTTAAGGGCTTCAAAGGCTGGTTTGAGACCCCGAGGTGAGTCCCAGTCACCCCCTTCCTGGCCCAAACACTGGAAAATAACTTAAATAGTTGATTTATTTTAAACAAACAAACGATAAACATAACTCTTTATTCTTAGAAAAAAAAACTATCACCTTAAATCTGCAGAAATTTTTCCATGAGTATTTTTCCTGTCATATAATTATTTTTATACTTTGTGCAAACAAACACGTATAACCTGGGGAGGAAAAAAGTGCTTTCAGGAACAAAGGGTAATTTATCCGAGGCAGAATAAAGGTTTGATTATGTTTGGGGAGCACTGCAGTACTTCAGAGTAAAATATTTAAATTATTAAAATACATTTGGACAAAACAGTCAGTGTAATCAAATCTAAATATGTGCAAAAACAAAAAAACAACATCAAAAAATAAATAAAATGAAAAACACAAAACTCTGTGTCTAAAGACTGCAAATAAGGATCTTAGGTATTTGAAGTGTGGAATTATATTATACAGTCCACAAATAAACAGTCTATTGCAATAAATGTAAATGCAACTGGACATTAAAACTTTGGAATTTAACAAATAATGATAAAAAACTTATAGAGAATCTTAAGATTTTAAGAAGAATCAGAACATTTGGTGACAAAACATTCTATTTATGAGAATAAAGTTTTAATACTGAGTTAAAAGATAAAAGTTATTATTGTTAAGGGAATCATTTACACTTTCAGAATTATTTTTAATATAGTATATGAAAAGGTTTCCTGCTGATCGTGTTCCTGCATCCTTTGTTCTAGACTATCACTTCTGCTTGGGAAAAAAAAAGTGTTTTTTGCTTTGTTTATTTACTTATTTTTCATTATTTTAAATAATTCATCACAAATTTAATTTTAAATGTAAACAATCAAACATGCTTTGAGGGGAGAAGCTTTTCTTTCCATCACTTTGTTTACAGTGTGTTAGAGGTCATTTTCTCCCTCCTTCTCCCAAACAGCACAGGTGAGCGGAGGTGTGGGTGGAGGAGAGCAGTCTACAGCTTTAAATTCATTTGCATCAGATGAAACAAATACACACAGATTATCTGTAAAATCCCACTGTCAGCGAACTCATCACTCTCATGTTCTCTGCTTGAAGCAGAGACCCTGACATGATGAGCTCCTTGCTCCTGCTGGACTTGGCCCATGATGTCTCGCATACCCCAACCCCCTCGACCTCTGACCCTCTGCAGCCTCCCTGCACCCCCTCGCCCTTCTCTCGGCCCCTCCCCTCCTGATGTCCTGCTGCGGTCAACAGCAGAGAGACTGATGTCCGGTCAACCGACGTCTGACTGACCTTTACCAGCTTGGCCGCCGAGGGACTCATCCATCTCTCCGTCCCCCAGCATCCCTCACTCCTTCTCTCTCTCCCTCTCTCACTCCCTCCTTCTCTCTCTCTCTCTCTAATGCTAATGCAGCTGTTTATAACTGCCACATTGACTTTCTCCTGCCACTGTATGTAAATACAATCTGCTTGATCAATGGACTGAGAGGTGACAAGACGCTGACCACAAGCACGCACACGCGCACACACACGCCCAAGTATACACAAGTATTTATTATGCGCACAAAAATCAGAGCACAGCTAGTAAATACATAGTAAATAAAATCGAACTTTCTTTAAAATCTGCAACAAAATTAAACAAAAAAATAAAGATAGAAAGTAAAAACAGTACAGACGACAAAGCCTAAAATTAATTTTTATAGCCATTTTTAAACTTCTTCCCAGCAGTGTTTGACAGTGTTTTTTCACTATGAAGTGAATTTTTTTAAAGATTTTTTTGGGCTTTTGCGCCTTTATATACATGACAGCTGAAGAGTAGACAGGAAACAGGGCAGAGAGGGGGAATGACATGCAGCAAAGGACCACGGGTGGAATCGAACCCGGGTCGGCTGCGCGGGGACATAGCCTCTGTATATGGGGTGCTTGCTCTACCGACTGAGCCACCGGGCGCCCCACTATGAAATGAATTAAATGAAAGTGACCTCGACTTGAAAAATGGACAGATTATTGGTATTAAGATGATGTTAAGTGTAAAATGTTTCCTGACAGCCTGCAGTCACAGACACATAAATCAGATAAATATTGTCTCTTTTTTACAAGATCTGACACATGTAGATTAAATTTCGCAGGCAACTGAATTTATTGCCTTTTAATATCTTTTAAGATCTGCAGTAATGCCACTAAATTAACATGCCTGCTTTCTCCATGATTAAACCAACAGAAGCGTGTTTCAGGTCAAATGTACTGTCTTAAAAAAACAACAACATGACGATACCAGTAATTAAAAATAAATACCTAAAAACATTTCAGGTTGTTTGTTTCACAGAGAAATGTAGAGGAAGGGGAGTGTGCCTTCAATGTAACATGTTAAAAGCTCCAGAAGCAACATGACTTATTACTTGTTTGGCTAGTTGTGATGACTATATTAAATCTACTTTAATGCGCGGCAGGAATTTATAAGAAAAGCTTTCTGACTTACAGTTGTATTCATACGTGAAGGTGCAGTGAGTGTTTGTTCAGTCACAGAGATGTTAGTGCAGATACTGAATATGATGCCAGAAAACTTATGATAAACAACCAAAGGTAAAAAAAAAACAAACCAAAAAAATAACCTTTCACTGACGCACATCTTTCTTCTTTCTTTGAGGGATTGAACTCGCTGCACAAATGCACAACGCTGTCCAAAATGTCTACTACAGTGCACGTATGTCCGCGCCGTCCCACCCCTCTTACCTCCCACAGGTGTCTTGTATTTCTGACGGCGCCAGACTGCAGCTTGTCCAGCAGCAGAGGGACTCCCTGAAACGGACCGATCCAGGTTCCCTGAGGGATCCTCTGAGCCGCACAGATCCCATAACCCAGACCCGGAACTGTACTGGTGCACAGACACACCTGCACACACAACACGGGACAAATGTCTCCATCAATGCAAGTTATATCTATTTATATTATGTATTTCTACACAAACTGGACAGCTATTCAACACATCAAGGTGAGTATTCTGACCAGGTTAGGTACAAGAAAGAATTTGGTAAAACAGCAAATGACCGTTCTGCTTAAAAAAGACAGTTCTTGATGACTAAAAATCCTAAAAGTGAAAAATGACAGGAAAAATAAAACCTCTCTGTGTTCAGTTTACATGAAATATATGACACTTAACAGTGTTGAGCATTTCCACTTTATGCTGCTCCATACTTTAACTCCACTATTTTTTCATACTTGTGGTTTTATATTGCATATGTCCTGATATTTGTATAATTGTTCTTTGCTTATATAGGCTATGCTAAACATATTGAAGTATTTTGAAAAAGCACTCTATAAATAAAATGTATTATTTATTATTACATTTTGAAAGCCAATATTTTACTTTTTACTCCATTTGTCTGATAATGCTGATTCCTTTGAAGATAAAGAGTATTAAAACAAAATATAAATCAACTAGTAATGATAAATTACTATGGATTTAGCTACCCAGTGCTATATTAACTAACTAGAAAAGGCAATTTATGAAGAAACTGTGTGTGAATGCTGTTGCTGCCTTGCCAATGTTGACTTTGAAAGCTGAATATTATCAATAATTTATTAAGAAAGACGCTGAATATTTTAAAGTTTGTTGAAAAGTCAACCCCAGACTGCAATTCTGGCTTTAAACATTGAATAATATAAAAGGTGTATCAAACATGTGAAAAATAATGTTTGGTGAAGAGCTGATGCTACATTGCCATGCTGACTTTAAAAGCTGAATATAGAATTAATATCTGGTAAACCACTAACCGTTTATTCAAGTACTTTCAGATGCCAGCATTGTTACATTTTAAATGCAGGCCTTTTACTTGTAACAGCATCTTTGTGTGTTGTTGTATTGCTTCTTTTACTAAAGATCTGAGTACCTCCTCCACCACCGGCTGTGTCACAGAGCGAGCAGAGATGCACCCGCTGTCCTCTGTGTCCTCAGGACAACAGAGGCAAAAGGTGTTGTTAAGCTTCATTACATCCTTCTGGAGCTCTTCACCTCAACAGTTCACATAGCGCTGTCTTATTTCCTCTTTTTACAAACACTCAAACCTACCTACAAAACTAATAGTACGCAGCCCCTATACTGGTAGTGATTTTCCTCTAGTGTCATAGATGTAAGAAGTGCGGGAAGTGTTCCCTCAGAAAAACCACATTAAGACAATTTCTGGTAGCGCTAGCTGCATCCAACAGCTGGGAGCCGCCAGGGTTGGTAAGGCTACTTTAGAAATGTAATAGGTTACAGAATACTAGTTATCCTATATAAAATGTAATGGGTAATGTAACTATTTCAATGACTTTATCAAAGTAATGTAACTTCTTACATTTGATTACTTTTTGATTACTTTACTAAAATTAAAGTGACTCATTTTGGAAAGCATTACTTTATTTTGTTGTTCAAGAATAAAAATGGTTCTTGTGCACGGCATCTAATAAAACTTTTAAAAAAACATTGGTCGGACAGTCAGAGAAGCACAGGCAGGAAGTCTCACCTCTCTGGGCAGGTCTCTAAGCCAATCAGGGACGTCCGGCA
The DNA here is from genome assembly GCA_029783665.1 of Naso thynnoides. Lineage (NCBI taxonomy): Eukaryota > Metazoa > Chordata > Actinopteri > Acanthuriformes > Acanthuridae > Naso > Naso thynnoides. Next base: position 2,601,753 of record JAQLOL010000021.1, read on the forward strand.
GAGTGACAGGTGCCGCTGTGCTGCTGGTGCCGACAAGTCGACGCAGAGAGTGAAGGGGGCCGTGCATCGGACACTCGCCGTTCCTGTTGTCTGCACACATGTCACAACCTGGAGACAGGATGGGAGAACTGACTGATTATTTCCTTATAACAAGGAAACAAACAAACAAACACACACTTATAAAGCAGTATCCTTGTGCAGCACATGACAAAATGTGAAAGATGCTGTTTACACCCTGATTTAAGTCTATTATTTGTATCTTTTGCATGTTTTAAGATTCTTGGAGTTTTAAGCATTGACTGTTATTTGTTATTATTTGTTTTATTTCAGACCAAGTGTGCTTTCAGCATCTTTTATTTGTTTATTTTTTTAAATTCACTAATATTTTAAGAAGCAAATAAGACAGTTTGGGAGGAAAAAAGGGGCAACATTAACCTTGTAAATAAAAGTACATTTTAAAAAACTCAAAACGTTTTGATGAAACTGCAGGGGTGATTAGAATGATTAGGTTGATAAATGGAATTAAACAAATCTTCCATAATTGATCCTCTGTGTATTTTTAAATGATCATCTGCAGCTTTGTCAAAGAACTGAACTGAACCTTTTTTAATTGTGCCTACAGTCAGAGGCAAGATTCAAATGATAACTTAAATCTTTAGAAGACTAGTTTGTCTGCTGGTCATATAAAATAACCTTCCGACAAAGTGAAAAACTGAAAGTGAAGGAAAAGGAAAGAAGGAGAAAGAAGAGGATGACGAATTCACGGTGTTTGAAACTGTCTGAAAGAAATCCAAATGAGGGAAAAAGTCCTCTCCGCTTTCTGTTTTTCCAGGTTAAATGTGGTGAGCAGCGTATTGCTGGGAATTAGCGAGTGTCAACATTTACCCAGAGATGCAGTCTGACAGTAATGGATGTTAATTGACTGTAGCAACATAATGAGAGATTATTATCTGAACACAAAACTCCCACAGAGTCACACAGAGCAAAGAGGCAGAGAGGAACAGGATGTTAATGTTTTTTTTTTCCTGTTTTCCCCAAAATTAAATATCCGCTATTTGAGAGAGTGATGGCTACTTTTACACCATGATTGATTGAAGTTTATTAAACCATATTATGGTCATTTATTAACCACAAAATGTAATACAGGTTCATGGTCTAGTAAATGGGAAAAATTCTACAGGCTGAATTCTCCAAGATCCTGCACTTTATAAAACTGAAACAAACAAAAACATCATTTATATTTCAGTTTAGGGTTCGAACACAACACTTCGGCCACAGTCCTCCCACATGAGAGCACAGGGTTTAGTGGAGCCCTGGCCTTGTCATTCTTTCTGATAGTTGTGAGTAGAAAGCCTGCCTTTAATAGATTATAATGCATTATGAACATAGACATTATAAACACACTTAAAAATGCGTCATAGGTGGTTATGGTTATGTTTGTTATGGTTAGGGTTCATCCTAACCCTGATTATAACTATGATTACACAGCGCTGAAGACAAATTATAGCTCATAATAAGTATGTTCATAATGCATTACAAAAATGCATGCTTTCAGTAAAGTGTTATCCGACTGTATTTTAAGATATAAACTCCAACATATTAGCTGTACATTAAATTAAAATTACAGTTTTACACAGAACTCCCTGTGCCTACCTGTAGCTTCTGCTAAAATTACAAACCGTCATTTTTCCTTTTTTTTTTGGTACAGATGAAACAAATAATTCTTAACATGTAGATAAGTGAACTTTAGCACTGCTGGTTAGGGATGGGAATGATTAATCGATGTTTGACAACTGATTGTTAAGAACTTTGTTGATCATGTGAAAGTTTATTGATCTAACGTTGGTGTCGAAGAGAGGTTGTGCTGCACAGTGAAGCAACACAATGAATTTCTTTGTGTGGCAGCAATACTTAACTAGTTATAGAAGACAGGGAAAAAGAAACTACTCAGCTGCCTACGTGCTGCCATCATGGCTGCGTAAATATCAAACGTAAACATGTCGAGTCGAAGTTTCAAGTCAAAGTGAAGCAGTATATACGTTAAACACGACAACGACCCCAATGAGTTACCACCTGAACAACGTACATCCGACCCTGGTTAACGTCGATGCATCCTACCATCATTCTACCATCACCTCAGTCTTAGCACGGAGAAGCTGGGATGCACTACAGTAAATAATGTTTTTTGCTTATTATCATTTGATATATGACTGTTTTTTGCAATTATTTCTAAAAGAGGCTCAATTGTGTTTAATTGCATTGTAGCATCGGCTCACTGATATGTGACAGAGTTTGGCTTGGAGCCTCGAGCTTGGCTGCTTTTACGTTACATGTGCTACACATCTTTTTTGTTTAGGTTGAACAGTTGAACTTTAACTGCCTTGTCTCAAAGGATTGTTGCTGGGCTGTAAGTTCCTCTTGGAGTAAAGATTTAATTGAGGAAAAACGTGCTGTATTTTGTATTTTCTGCCACTAGCATTTTCAATATAACAAATTAATGATCAATTGACAATTGATCGTTAATTTTCCAGATGATCAATCAGGGAAATCTCTTCAAATGTCTGTCCCTACTGCTGGTAAAAGCATATTTGAACTTTGCTTGGAACCAAGCTAGCTGTTTACATCTACTTCAAGTCTTTATGCTAAGCTAGGCTAACCATGTCTCAACTTTATAGTTAGAGCATGGAAATGAGACAGGTATCTTTTTTTTAATAGGCCTAATAAATAGAAAGAAAAATGAGAGAGTTTTCCTAAAATGTTTAACTATTCAACAAATTACAGTATGAATCTATATGCCTAAATCCATCAACTTGTTAAATCAGCCACATCTCATGTGTCCTGTATCTCAGAAAAGGGCAACAAGATGTGAACGCTGAACGCAGTGGTGCAATGTAACTATTGGAAATGTATAACAGTAAAACAGTCACTTGGGGCATTTAGCTACATTTAGTACTTTTCTTTTAATCCTCATTCCATGTTTATATTTACGTTTCCTGTTTGTATTTTACTGAAGAAATATTTTTAAAGCAGGTTTTAATGCAGTGTGGTATTGATACTTCGAAAAAGATCTGCAAGCCAGACTCTATACACTCCCAAACAGTACCAATAAGTGACCCAAAAGATTTTTTTTGTATGTTTGTTGTCCAGAAAAAAATGTGTTTCTTGTTTTTGTCTCTAATGTAGAAATGTGTAAAAACCCAGATCCAGTTTGGACCGACAAATTCTGTTACAAAACGAATCACATCTTTCTGAGCTTGATCATTTCTCACACAGCGAATCATTAGCTCTAGATTTCACATAATCATGAAAACAAACATTAAGTCGCTGCATTTTCACTCTTCATTAATCTAGTCTGCGTAAAAACTGGCAAGGACAGTCCCTCCCTGCTGAAGGGAGCCGTGTTGGCTGAAGGTGAGCTGTGTTCGTCTGCCCACAGCGACACTCTCAGATTATTTTCACAGCATTCAGGCGTCATCAGAAAGTTCACAGTGCAGACTGCTGAGAGCAGTGGAGAGACGGAGGAGATGAGGAGGAGTTCAGACACAAACTGTTAAAGACGTTATAACTTAACAGGGGAGTCGCTGAACTGCGGCTGAGTTTAAGTCTGTGAGGTTTGATTCATGATTTTCAGCTCTGAACAACAATGGAGCACTGATCTCATCCACTATTAACACTGATACTCTTTGTATTCCAGCTACTGCTACAAACCATCATACAAAGACAGACAAGCAGACAGACAGACAGCAGGTGAGTTCAACAAAAACTCTCCTTTGGCTCATATACTTATTCCTCGATCTGAAGTTCCTGATTCAAACCATAACTATGCCAATTTTAGCTGATTTTATTTAGCCAGAGTTCTTGTACAGCTGCTTGTGCTTAGACAACGTAAACACGTGAGAGCTTAGGCCTCTTTTGTTGTTTTCTTGTAGAAAAACGTGTTTTTGATACAGTGTCAGTACTGAAACTTAAATAATGAACACACAGGACTCAAACAAATACAAAGTTAATAGCGCTAAGAAAAATAATCATTATTCTACTGTTCATTAAGTGTTCCTACTACTAAGAATCTTGGTGCATCAGTAACTGCCACTTCCACTCGGATAGAATAATTGAATTGAGTTAGAATTAATTTTATTAAAAGTGTTTAAAAAATGCCTGGAAAAAGGTTTCAACACAACTCATCCACTTACAAGCTTTAAGCCACATCTTGTAGCTCTTATGTCAAACTCCCTGTCATGTTACAAAAACCGAAATGTGATTCATATCCTGAACAGTATTTTTATTTTTGGCACTGTGCTTGTTTTTGGTTCTGTTGTTTTTATCTTTAATGTTTGAACTTTTTCCTACATTGTACTGCAACTGCTGTCCAAATATGCCCCTTGAGATAAATGTTGTCTTATCTTTGATCTAAGGTCAAAAATGAATCTTACTCATGGCTCGAAAAAGTAAAATTACATGCTTGTTTTTGTATTTATCATGTTTATTTGATAGGGACAATGCAGGTCAACAGAGTACCATATCCACTCATTCAAAAAAGTTGATAAAAGTGATGTTCTGCATACAGAGATTATAGCTTTTGCTAGTTTCCAACTCCTGTCCCTAGTTCCTTTTGAGGCCTGTTAGTGTCCATGTTCTTACTTAAGACTTGTTTAAAAACAAACAAACAAAAAAGCAAACAAAAATATTGGAAAGTTTTTGTTCTTTCACATTTGAAATCTGATCAGAGGCATGTCCAGGCTTTTTTTAAACTGGGGTGACCCAAGTTTAAAAGGCACTGTGGCACATGGGATTTGGCTTGATGTAGCCCACCAACGCGTGTGCGCATGCACATACAAGCATCAAAATAGTATTAATTTACCATTTTTGTTCACACTACCCATGTCTACTTACATTTACTGACACTACAGTGTTTAAAGTTTAATTTAAAAGATTAATACACTTACCAGTCACAACACAGAGTGGCTGGCACCGTACAAAAAATGTAATATATGCTTTCATCTGTTATTCTTTCGAGAATTTGAACTTTAAAAAGATGGGTTAAATACAAATAAAGATATGGCACATTTGAAAATAGAATCACAGCATAAAGTGCCAACAAAATACAAATTCAGAAGCCTAGCTAACTAGACAAAAAAGGACAACGCAATAACTAAAAACAAATGGTTCAAATATTTACTTAAATATAAGCACAACTTTTAATGTGCTATTACTTCCTCTTATGTTTAAGATTGAATGCACCTCAAATCGTCAAACATATCAAACAGGCCCGACTCTGACTGCACAGATAACCAATCAAACAGGGTGGCACCTGGGGGTGGCCAATCGGATTACATGGGTGGCCAGTGCCACCCCTGACCACTCCCTAGACACGCCCCTGAATCTGACAAACGTGCTTATTTCATGTGAATTCAACATACTGTCATTTATGTGACATTCTGTTCAACATTTGTGTATGAATATGTGCTTTTTGGGATGGTAATTATTACCAGAATTACTACACTGATGACTTTTACAAACACTAATAGTACAATAAAAAATAACATGCTGTGGTTAAAACGCTGACTTTCTTTCACTGTTTTTGTTCCTTTTTCTCTTCTTCTCTTCCACTCTTTCAGACTGATGAACTGACTGTGAACTTATTATGGCGTGCTCTCCTCGCTGCCCATCATTCAAACTCAGTATTCTGTTACATCCATCGCCAGTGTTTAGACAGCTCTGCACCGCCTCTGATCTCTGAGTGCTGGACGCCGTCTCCAGCTCAAACGCCCGTGGGCACTCTCTACTATTTAGTTCCCACAAAATTAGGATTTTTTTTGTTCTTGGTGTAGTTTCCTAAAAACCTTGATCTGAAACATGTTTATATCTTAAAACTCACATACATCATCTGCCTCATAAACATATCAGTAACCTCACTTTTCAAGTATCGAGACTTTGAATTGCCGCTTTACATTATACATTGGAACTAATCTGACTCTGATCCAGAGTGATTAGCTGCAAGAGTGAAATACAGCTGTTGTCATTTCCGGATGTGCAGCCTTTGCAGGCTCCAAACTGTAAAAAGCTTGAGGCTCCATTACAAACTCCTGGACTTCTCAACAAAACCATCACGCTTCACAAAAAACACTGATATTAATAGCTGCATTTGTTTCCAACACAGCTGTGAGTCCAGATGAGGACGACCCATACAGCCAGCCTGCACTTTACTCTGTAAACCCACACTGAAAAACCTCTACACAGTATTTAAGCCTCATGTAGCTCCTAGTTTTGATTTTATGGTTAGGTCTCTGTTTCCATGGGCAGCAAACAAGCTCTCATATAAACTAGACTATGTGGCATCGGTGATACTGGGGCAGTTCGTTGGAGCCCAGAAGCTTTCAGGCTCATGAAGGATGACGACTCTTGCCCCTCGATTGTAAGCAAACACTGTTTCACCCAGCCTTAAAAGCAGCAACATTTAAAACTACTTTAACCTTAATGTAAAAGCTATAACTACCATTCTCCCACCATGTGTATTAAACATAAGGTTTTGTATGTAGGCGCTGTGTGTCCGTGCATTAGCGTGTGTTTTTGTTTGGACTGGGAGGGAGGGTTCAACGAAAAGAAAAAAAAAGCATATTTGCACCAAAGCCAATCACAATTATGTTACGCTGCTGCTCTGATAAACCCACAATATGACATTCTCATTATCAAACAGCGAACAGACAGTAAGGTGGACACAAACACAGCCGCAATAGGATCATGTTGCTCAGTATCTGCAACATTAGTGTTTGTTAACACGCTTTAACCTTTAAAAGGTAAAAAAATATGTGTTTTATGTCTTTCCAGGAGATAGAAATGACTCAATACAAATTAAAAATTCTAATGTGGACAAATGAACAAAGTAAGATAAAAGACAAAAAACAAAATGGCTACTGTTAAAGTCAATTTCTAACTTAAAAAATGTGTAAAATTCATCTGTTTTCAAATGAAAAGAGCTGTTCAGTAAAGTGCAAAATTTTGGCTACAGTATGTGCAAATGTTCACAGTATGAAGAATGTGTGCAATTGCATCTGTAACCTGTGCAAAAGTAGGTATTTTAGTCATATCACAAGGCCCTAAGAGAAGGGTTATATTTGCTGCGACCAACCCATGATAAAGACGCTAAGTCTGTAAGTGGACTAACAACAGCATGCAGCTGCATGCTTCTCATCCACACTTGTCACCATTTTGCTGGCCCAGGAAGATGAAGTCTACTTTTTCGATCCTGCCTACAAACATCAGTTTGGGTTCAGTTTTTCTTGTTTGTTTTTGTTTTTGTTTTTGTTTTTGTTTTGTTTTGTTTTTGGAGTGGGGGGTGTCAGCTGTCAGGGATCTCAACAGTAAAGCAATTTTGATCCCTGAAAAAATACAACCTGTTCAGGTCTAAGTTCTTGAGGAGCTGTGTCCGATTGTGTTTTTCAGTTTGGCCTCAAATTTCAAAATAATCGTTAAAAACAAAGACCTGTTCTGTCTTGTCTTGTGCCTTGTGGCTCTGGGAACAACAGAAAAAGAAGTAATGAATTATGGTGACTTCTTATGATCTTATGATACAAGGAATGAGTTCCAGAATACGCAGGAATTAGAGATATTCACCGTTTCTGGACTGTTGTTGACTGTAGCCTTTTGTGTGTGTGTGTGTGTGTGTGTGTGTGTGTGTGTGTGTGTGTGTGTGTGTGTGTGTGTGTACGTGTGAAGAGCAATGAGCAGAGATTAAAGTGAGACAGCAGTATGAACATGTCAAACATAGGTTTATTATTCCACATTAAACATTGACATTTATTAGGCACAGCGGGTGGAAACTAACAAACAGAGCTGTGTGTTTGTGTGTGTGTGTGAGTGTGTGTGTCTATTATATTACATTACAATAAAACTGCCAGCTTATATCTAGTGCAGATGCAAATTGTAAGAATTGATTTGTGTATTTTGTCCAAGCAAAATACATCTAAATTGTTCAAGAACTTCCAGTCATACGTTTTATTTCTCTATAAGAACAAACTTAAGCTGAAATTTATCGAATAAAAAAATCCAGACGTTTTATGCTTTTCCTCATGTTGGCTCAGTGACAGTTGATCTGATAAACAGAAAATATACATGTTTTTGATTATGTCTGACCACTCTATGCCCTCAAAAACAAAACAAAAAACAAGGAGAAACTGTAACAAGATGATTCGAGTCAGTTTTTAGGTTATTGTGTTTGATTTCTGAAATGAATAAAATATTCTAAATGAAACGACACTAACACATATTTTGTATAATTCAAAGTCAATAAACTTGCAGGTAAAACTGCATAAATTTATTGTTTGTGTCCTTTTTTATCTTTATTTCAGAATTGTAACAGTTGAGTCATTTTCACAGGCCACAGTTGGACAGTATGTGTAAATATGGCATAATTGATCATTTGAAGATCAATCTGTGATCTAAATGTAAACAAATGCAGCTCCCTCTGAGAGGTCAACACAAAGGGTTTATATCTGCCACCACTAATAAATTGATTGACAGCAATTTAATAGCCAACATTAATTTAAATGAGACAACACCTACATTCCCATTGTATCCAGAGCTGTCACCAAATCTATTCGACGCAATCCATCCACCAAACTTTGGACAAGTTTCTTCACAAAACCATGTTAGTTTAGTCATTACAAGGAGCACAACTCTTTCTGTAGAGGTTTGACTATGCCCTTTGTTCATCAAATTAAATTAATTAATTAATCAAGATTACATCAAAGGGCAACCTCTGGGGTAGAAGAATGAAGTCAGCATGGAAGAGACCTGCAGTTCTTTCAGTGACCACTTGAAGTTGGCTCCCAAAGCGAGTCAAACGACATGATGCCATTAGGTTGCGTTATGGTAAAAGTACAATCAGATGTTTTTGGAGTTTATGTCACAAGTCCTTCAGCTCTCTGAGGAGGGGCAAAGTAAGACTTGAGCACCCTTTCAAAATAAAATTCACCGGGTTTTACTTTTTATTATTAATTTAATCAATGTGTTTTAATTGTTTCTCCAAACATTGCAGAGTAAATTGTTGTTTTCATGCCTTGCTCGAAGGTCAAGTCAATTCACAAATTTCTTCTACAGGGGAAATACACAGGATCACCCTTTAAAAAAAATTAATATATTATCATGTGTGCAAATGCCCCCAGAAATATCAGGGAGTTGCTTTGAAAGAAATTTTAAGTTTAATTTTGTGTATGTGTTAAATACTGAATGAACAGAGGAAAGAACCTGTGCAAGAATACAACAGTAACAATGCTTTGTAATACAAACATTATAATTAATGGTCACCATCAAAGTAAGATGTGAAAACATACAATTCAGTTTCCAGCATTTATTATTATTATTATTATTATTATTATTATTATTATTATTATTATTAGGCCTGACTATTGTTGTTGTTATCGTTATTATTGGTGTAATTAATA
>JAQLOL010000021.1:2641378-2653077 GCA_029783665.1 Naso thynnoides
CAACCTTCTTTGGGTAAACTATCCCTTTAAGGAATGAGATTTGTTAGTTTAATGCACAGATTTCTTGCCTTTTTTTCCAGAAAAAAGGCAGTGGGATTTTTCGTTTCTGCCAAAATACCCTGCAAGATGTGCTGAATGTCAACGAACATCCAGGCATCAAAATGCTCAGCAATACGATGTGGATGAAGATAGGACTTTAACCAAAAACAGGTTTGCAAGTTTGTTTTTTTTAACTTAAGTAGGTTTTGTTCGAAGTATTGTACTTCACTACATTTTAAATCACATCTGTTACTGATTAAAAAACAATGTAGGCCTAGTTAAAAAATCAAAGGAAAAAAATCATGGCCCGTAACAACTGCAGTGAATGATGGGCTGGAGAACAAATTGGTGCTAAATCACATCGGTAGCTAATAAAACTATCTGATTGCAAACTGGTTGATTGAACTTGGACAATGAGACTGAAACAAAAGCTGCACTGCAGCAGCCACAGGTTCGGAGAGGTGAGGTGAACAAAGCTGCACAGCGCAGGAGCCACATGTTCATTCAGACGAACAGATTTATTTGGTGCAGCACCTGTTGAACAACGTGAAGCAGGAGTAGTGTGAGAGTGACAGTCATGATCTGAAAAAAAAACCCCAGTAGAAATTTTCATCAGTGTGACACCTTTACTGCTACAACTCCTTCCAACACTGTTATATTTGTTTTAAAAAATTGCCATAGTTAGATTTATTCATTCACTTTATCATTTATCAGAAAACAAGAAATTCATTAAACATCAAGGGCTACAAATAGTAATTTGTACTTTTACTTGTGTACAATTTTAACACTTTTACTTGTAACAGGGTTATATTTTTAGTAATGTAACAGTACTTATAGTTGGGTAAAAATTTTCAGTACACAGTCACATGTGATCTGTTGTAATGGTAAACAGAAACTTAAAGATTTATTATTATTATTATTATTATTATTATTATTATTATTATTATTATTATTATTATTATGTGATTTCTAATGGACTAAAATGACATTTTTCATTCAGATGGACTTTGCCAGCGGCACAACCTCTCTGAGAAATGTCATCCTCTGATCTTCTTTACTGTTTGAAACAGGGCAGCTCAGTCGACATTTTCTGGCTCTTGTTGTTTTGTTTTTCCACAGGACCACCAGGTGAGATGGACGCACAGACGGACAAACTGCCACTTTTAACATCCACCACCTCTCCTCAGAGCGCTGTGGAGAAACCCCCCTCTCTTTGTCAGCCGATATAATAGGACTGTCTGAACTGTTTGAACCAACACAGAGCCCAAGACGGAGGGCAGAGGGGGTTTCGGAGGATGAAAGAAAGAAACAGAAAGAGACAGAGAGACACAGAGAGAAAGAGATATAGAGGATGAGGAGAGAGAGAGGGTGGTGGTAGGTTTTTAAATGGTCCGGAGGGATGCATGTCGAGGAAAGGGGAGGAGGAGGAGGAGAGGAAAGGGAGGCTCCCACAGCGACTGCTAGTTGTTGTATTGGGGATCTGTTAGTGGATCAATGAAAAAAAGAAAGAAAGAAAGAGTAAGAGGGAGGGAGAGAGGCTGTGTGGAAGGATGACAGGCTTCATTACCACCAAACCTCAGACAGTGATGCTTCTGCATGTGTGCTCATATATGTGTGTGTGCTTGGGGGGTAAGTGTGTGTGCACATCCTTACATGTACACCGTGTGCATTCCCATGTCAGCAGAGGCCTATTTACATGCATGAGCGTATATGTTTGCGGGATTGTCTATCCTTCTGGCTCTGTATAACTGTGTGTGTGTGTGTGCATGTGAGTGTGTGTTTGGTGTGTGTGTGAGAGAGAAAGAGAGAGAGTGTTCCCTGCAGGCCTCTGTAAGAAAGGGATGATGGGACAGAGTTGTTTAAAGGTCAGCAGCAAACACATCATCAGAGCAGCCATGAGAACTAACAGCCATAACCTGCACACAACAACTAACTAAACTGATATTACAGGATGAGGATAGCCTTCTGCTGTATTACAGCCTAAAGTTTAGGGCTGAGACATGAAGCTAACATGCTCATGATGACAACGCAAACATGATTCTGTTAAGGATTAATGTTCATCAAGCTCAATTTAATATGTTAGCATGGAAAAATTTTCTAAGCTCCAAACACAATGCTGAGGCTGATGTGAATGTCATTCTTTTCCAAACCAGAGCAAAAGTTGCCATGATGATGATTGTCATAGATCATCCTTTATTGATCTTGAATATATGCAACGTATTTAAAGTTTTATCAGAGTTTTATTCTGAACCACAGATGTCATCCTGCTGGTGGTCAATCATTGCATGACATTCAAATAGTGTAGTGTTGGTGGAGTGTTCAGCCTTTTTGTTTTCCCTCCAAGTGAGGAAATCAAATCTTTGTTTAAATTATTCAACATTAAACAGGTAAACACAGGTTATCTGGCATTAAACAGATCAAAATTTAAATGAAGCTTTAAGATGCGATGATTGCCAAAGATTGTCATGCAAAAAAGCCAGTAAAAACTGTTGGAATAGTCAAAGCTGTCACTGTAACATTTATGCGTGAGGACTGATTCACATCTTGAATAACTGCAATGAGTAAGTTGCAAAAAAATTCCACCTTTAAAGTTGCAGACAATGTCTGTAAATGGCACAGTAAGTTGAATTACTATTTTTTTCAGTCTACAGCTAGCCAATGTCAATGATTGAAGACAAAAGGCAGCAATATATTTTTATTCTTACCTCATTCTTGATGATATCTTTATTTGTGATGCATCTGCAGCCAGAAGTGGTGCCAGACAAGCCAACAGCAGCATCACAAGACCGTTTAGCAAGACCTAAAAATCTAACAACAAATGTCATTTGCAGGGTTTTGTAGAATTGTCTGGGGTATACTGGTTCTGTCAAACGAACTGGCCATAATCTAAAAACCTGTTCTTTTTTCTCCAGTTATCACTTTATGTTTAATCATATTACATTTTCATTTATTAATACAAATCTCTACAGCAGCAATATAATGAGTCAAGTTTCCCTCATGCTTTAAAAGGAAAATCCAGCACTTTTAACGGGGATGTCCAATCAGTGTTGATGGTAATTGTAGTTAGCTGAAGCGATAAATTCCTCAGTTTTTGCTATATTGACAGAGAAAGCTGAGTTTTCTGGGTTGTCCTGCTTACACAGAAGTTCTTGCAGTGCCTACATGTACCAGGATGCATTGCATCACAAAAACAGTACTTGTCAGGTTTCCAAGGTTGTTATTCATTGCATCAAAACATTCCTTTTATTGACAATTGTGTATTTTTCAATAACGAGGGGTTTTCGGTCCACCAGAGCCAGAAAATCCTCTCAAAACAAACATGGTGGTGGCTCGCTCTGAGTACGTGGGGAAAGGCGAGGGGTAAAAAGTTGGTAGTTCTTCCTGGAACCAGTGACATTACTGGTTCCAGGAAGAACAAGAGATTTTAAAGGTGTGAGACAGAGAACACTGAAAAGAAATGTTGGGTTTCACGTTATATCCCTAATTTGGATAGACAGAGCTAACACTGAAAATTGGCAGATTTTCTCTTTAACTGTGCCCTCACATCTTTATAGGCTCCAAGCCTTATGCTGGCAAAATGTGGCTAAGCACACAGCAGTTCTGAGCCTGAACACACCTACCGAGACATCACAGAGACTGAAGTTTCTGTATTGAGCATGTTGTTAGTGCTTGTATTGTGTGCACAACAAAGCAGGCTCATTTTCCCGTTTATATTGTTTGTTTTTCTATCTGTACTTGCAAGGTTGAAAATCAATCCAAAACCTTGGGAAGGTAAATGGTCTTCAGTAAAACAATGTGCTGCAGTTTGAACTCAGATTGTTCAGCCTTAAAAGTCAAAATGTTTTCCTTTCTATAAGTATACTGTAACTTTAAAAAGTGCACAAGGCGATTTATCGGAGCAATTTTAGCCAGGTCAAGTCACAATCCTTATGAGAAAGTTCTAGTAAAGCTCAGAGTGTTTCATGTCTGAATGCTAATCATTACAAATACAATACTGTTTTTGATTAACCAAAACTCAAGACTTGAATGGTTTTAACTGAAAGTCTTACAAGAGCTTTGGATTAAAATCAATATCTGTAACTACATTATTTCTGATTTCACCTTTATAGACGTCCCATTCTTCTTTGTTACTATCACATCATTTATCCATACTGTTTAGCAGAACAAAGAAGGAGGAAATAAAGACGAAGGATTATACAGTTTTTCTTTTCTCTAGGGCGATTTAACATTCAGCAAAGTCAATTAAAGTACGTCTACTTGTGTTTTGATGCGATCTCATGAGTCATAAATGAGCTAAAAATGTATATTAAATATGTGTGTAAAACAGGAAAGTGTTAACAAAAAAAAATCTAAATAGTAACTTCCAATTTAACAGCAGAACTTACTTTTATGACTTCAGTCTCCCCCTCTCGGCTCACCCCTCCGATCTGCGCGTTGCAGCATAGGGTGGGTTGTCCCATTTCTTTTGTGGAATGGGGTAGTGGTCATCCAGCCCTCCGACTGGCACCCCAAATGGAAGGTTTTCAGATTCAGACTTGAAACAGTTCAGAAAAATATTTTTCCCAAAAATGCTTCACAAACTGGCTACCGGAGCAGTGAAATAAGCCCATTAAAGCTGCAGTGGGTAACTTTGGGGTAAACATCGATAACTTTTTTGTTATCTACTGGGAAAAATGTCATGATATCCATAGACAGCTGTTAGTAAGTAACATGGTCTGAGAGTATCACGAGATCTCTGTTTTCTCTTGCCTCTGTATTCAGGAGTCTAAGAATCCTAATGGCAGTGTCTGCAAGCCACACTGTCAGCTGGCTTGAATCGAGCTGAGACAGACCAGTTTACTTTAACTTTCCCTGCAACCGTTTAGTCTCATCATGAATCTTTGGCGTAAACTGGCCTCAAAAGAGAGAGTGACAACAAACATAATAAAACACAAGCTGGAGCAAAAATAAGAAAGGGAGGGTGCAGAGGAGTTGCCTCCTTAGGAGTCTCACATTACAGCTAGCTTGATTTCCAAATATTACCAACTACAGCTTGAATGTCAGTTTCTTTCACAAACTGTCATGCAAAAAAAATTAAAATCTGTTGGAACACGTTAAGTCCAGATGCAAAGGAATGTGTGATGGCATTGGCATTTCAGAAAAACTGCTATTCATGCTATCAACAGAACAATTTGTGTATAATAGTAGAGTACTACTGCTAACAGTAGCTAATGTTCACATTGCAGGGACTGCTGAGCGGACCACACCATTAAATTCAGTTACCTGTACGAGAATACCCACCACCTCGTCACTGCATATTTGACATGGCTGCCCTGGTCTTTGGCCATATAGAAGCTGCACAATAGAACAGCTGCCTGAACTCAACCGTTATTAGATTAAAAGCACTTTAAGAGAAATTATTATTTGCGTCAAAGAACAAAAAGAACCACCTCACTGTTTCACTTCAACACTTTCAGTGACATGCTGCATGACTTACTGATGCTACTTTTATTTTTATAATATATGTAGTATATATACACATACATATATATATGTATTTCACAACAGTTTGTTTCTCCTGAAAATATTGTTTGTATTGCTCCACAATTAATATTTAAGTTGCGGAAATATACAGTTTGAAGAAGTGTGTATCTGTTTCCTTAAAATTTGCTTCCTAAAAAACAAAAGGAAAAAAAGAATAACATAAATATTAATTGACATATAAATGATGATATATGCCAAAGGCCCAGTTCCATTTATCATTTTTACCTTTAGCTCTTGCCCCTTGGAACTGATTTACAAAGGGTAGTAGGTGATATCTATCCCTACGAAATGGGACACCCCTCTAAGAAAGCAATTTGTCATCAGTAGTCTCCAGATACTTTCACATACACAGACATGATGTGTTTTTGTCAAAGCCATACAACATGAATTTATGCACGTCTGTAGAAACTACTAATACAGTGCAGAAATTTTTATTATATTGCTTGCACTTCATGAAATGGCAAGCACGCTTTTGTCCTGACCTCCCCACTTTGGCTGTGTGTGGAAACGGAGAGCTCTGTGTGACACAACTTTATCCTCTACGGGATGATGTTATGAAGCCAGACACAATGTCGTTAAATTTTCCAACATGTCTGGGACTTTCACAGCTGATACAGAGCAGCAGTAATGGTTATATGGGCTGTAGTTAATAACAGAAAATGGGAAGTACCTCCATACTCTGAACAGCCTGGTATAAGCGGACTATGTCTATTCCCTTCACTTAAGTGAATGATGCAGTTGAACAGAAAATATGATCTAGTGGAGTATACATTGGTTGTCGTACTTGTGAAATCTTTATTAACAGAGAAAATACTTGTTTAGAGGGTTTTTTGTTCGCCTTTGTCTGCGTTCATACTGTGGCTGGGCACAACAGCAGCCGATGTGAAAGAGCACTGAAAGATCTCCTGTTTCTCTCCTCACCTCCACCACATTAACAACACTCATTGTGTAGATCTTTTCTCCTGGCCACCATCACCACTTCAGCCATATTGACCTGACAGTGACAATAGGTTGTCTCGTCTGTCCCCCTCTCCTTCCTTGCCTCCATGTTGTTCTTCCTCCTTCCCTCTGTATGCAATTAGAGAGAGGAATAATCATATTGACAGGGCTGACAGGTCGGGGCAGGAGAGCAAGTACATGAATGGTCACATGAGTCAAAAGTGTGGAGGAGGATGGGCCATCAGATATCTCAGTGTGTCTTATTGTAGCTTTGATAATATGACAATGACACAGACACAGTCAAACCAAATTCCGAATCACAGAGGCCACAGAGTCCAATAAAAGCTCAGGAATGAGTCTGCTGACATTTCTACACAGACATATTGACATCTAACACAGTAGAACAGTACATACTGAGACCAGCAGACTCATTGTGCTGCATTATATATTGACATACATGGAGACATTGTACGGTTTTTATTTGATGGCCATGGAATATGCTTGCGCATGATTGGTGGGTAGATATACATTTGCTTGTTTGCAATCTTATGATGAGTCAGCTGAGAATCACTTCTGTGGATCCAGGACAAAGATAAGTCCAAGAGCCTCTAGCTTAGCACAGTGACTGCAAAGTAGTGGGAACCTGGGAGCCTTGCAAAAGTTTTTAAAAACCCCCAGCAAACCTTAAACAACGTGAAAGCTGCGTGATTACACAATTTGTATTATTATAACGGACATAAAAAATTGTTCAGATGCCAAAAATGACTGACGTTTGCATTTAACTGACTAAGACCTCTCGCATAGTGAATTAAGGCTGCTGTCACACTCATAGGTTGTTAAATTTGCTCCTGTTCAGATGATGAAAACATACATTATTGCATTTTTCCTTGGGACGTTTTATGTTCACACTGCAATATTGTTAAGCAGGCCAAAGCACACACCAACGGAGGGCTTTCCTTATGCATCATCTGTGTAGGAAAATAAATGCCATGCAGAGTGGTCGCACTTTGCATTATGGGATGTTTCATGCGGACCACAGTCAGAAGTCCAAGACGCTAAGTAGCAACCTAGCTAATAAAATGAGTCATGGGATGATACTAGTCCAGTTCCTGTGATGCCGTTATACAAGATCATTTTATGAGATGCTGTTTCATACGAGGCTGTTTCGTCTAATGCCGTTTGATAGGACACCTGAGGCTGACTGGTAGGAGGCCATTTGGTCCGATTAACAAAGCTGCTTATTGTGAAGAAGAGCTGGACAAAATTCTCGTCACTGAACCAGTTAAACCAGTAGATATTGTCGAGTCTTGTGATGTCGCTATACTTAGCATCAGCTCTTCTGCTGACGTGGAAGTGGACGTAAAAAAAAAGCGATCTCATCTCATTTTGTTCATCAGATTGTAACTGTTGTGTTCACATATGCCCACACAAACAGGATCAAGGGGTAAAATGCTCCCTGTTACAGAATAACTTCTCCAAGTGATTCAGGAGTAAAAGCAGCCAGAATGGAGAATGGAGTCTGACATTGTTAGCACCACAAAACCTGATAGACAGGACACTAACATGGAACTGTTTACTTTCCGTCATGTTTTCTGTATGCAGCAATTTGCCTCTACTAAAAAACTGGTTTGGAAACCAAAAAAAAGTTGGTAACTGCAACAAAAATTGCAGGTTTTTCTTAGGAACCAAAGTGGGTGTGTCAAATTCTATACGTCATTGTGGATTGTGTAACACCCTCTGTTGACGATGTATCCTTAATTACTGTACAATGTTTTAGCTCAAAATTGTTGGAAATAGATGGCTGGTTCACTAGATAGCACCATTGTTTCAAGAATCCTAAACAGACCTGTGCAAAAGAGTTGATCTGTTGAAATATGACTGCTGACTGTTAGTCCATTTCCCCCTTATTCAACAGTCAGTCTTGGTTTCTTTCACTCTATGGGATCACGATGTGTATCCAAATCTTAACAGGTAGTTCCTACTAACCTAACTAGTCTGTAACCACAGAGGAGATAGATCAGGAAACAGAACTATGAATTCAGATTTTTTTTAATGATAATTTTTTGTTAAGGGTTTCCTGTTGATAAATCAGAAAAGGTCATATTATTTGATTGGAAGGTGGTAACAAACAATATTTTTGAACTTCATGCATTTACATTTGAGCTAATTACAATAAAACTTTTTTCTTCTAATTATATTCATTCTCCAGCAGTCTTTGTTCCATTTACTCTCAGAAGTCTTATACTAAAAGCTTATTGTCTACTCTTTCTTTCTTACAAACATTTTTTCATTAAACCCAAATTCCTCTCTGTATGCATTTTTAGCAATTTGCTAGTAATTTTTCTCCCATCTGTATGCATTGCTGCATTAACAGCCTCATTTTGCCTCCCCTCACCTGCACATATTAAAAGCCATTTTCCACCTTTGTTTCTGTTTTAACTACATGTATTCCACCATTAAAAGCTAATTTTCCGACTGCCTCTCTCCCATCTATATGCATTGCTGTGCTGAGGCCTAATTTTTCTACTTTCTCTGAGCTTCCTTCCCTCTCGGGCTCCATCAGTCCAGAGGAGCCGTCCAGGGAAATCGTTAGTGCTCCTTCTCTTTAAATTGGGGAGGTGGACGGCAGGTGAACATCGCATTGATCGCCCTCTCAAGGCCTCTTTCTCTCCTCTCCCTTTCAGCCCCCCTCTCTCGCAGCCCTCACCACCAATTGTCTGGCCTTTACTCCCCCCCGTCCTCCCTCCTCACATCACCGCCAATTGCCGGCTATTTTTCCCCCTCTATCTCTTCGTTCTTCTTTTCTTTGGATTCTAGCGGAGGTCACAAATTTACAAGAGAGTGGAGGGGTGGGGGGTGTTGCTGTCTATCTGTCTAACAACCACCATCATGGGGCGGAAAACAGAGATATGGGGGTAGGGGGGATTGGAGGGGACGGGGCAGCAGGGGGTTATGGGACAGAGATGGTGGGTGGCGTGGGGAGGGGTCGGAGTAAACATAGTGATGATTTCCCCTGAGTTTCGTTCATCCGGACCGATGAGGAGGCAAAGAGAGACAGAAAAAGGGGGGAAGAGAGAGCAGCTGCTGTCCTGTCACCGCCGGCAACCGTAACCGCGGTGACACCTCCTCCTCCTTCTCACAAAGAGAGAGAAAAGAGAGAGGGATGCTGCGAGAAAATCGAAATGCTGACACACACACTCACATACACACACACCAAACACCCTCAGTGGGCCTCTTGGACACCTCTCATCGTCCAATTAGAGTCCTAACTGAGAGGAGAGCGTAGAGATTCTTGTCGGAGTCATTACTCTTTCAAAAGTACCTATTTGTTTTAGTTTTCTCAGATTTTTTAGTTTTCTTGTTTTGCATTATTGACTTTGGTATGTGCAATGTTATTTCTTTTATCAACCTACTCGATGATGAGTTTTTAGAAATGGTCCCTCAAACAAAACAAGACCAAAAGTCAAACAGTCACACTTGCAGCCTTGTAAGTACAGTATGTCATACTGACTGCAAGGGAAAAAAAACTATGATACAGCAAAGTATGGGACCAACTTGAAGTAAGATGAGATGGTGACTCCAGATAAAAATGCAAAGGATGACCATATTAGAGCTAAATGTTTTAATAGTACATGCTTACTTTCCATTTGGACACTGAAAAGTTTGTTTGGCTTATGGGAATGATTGCACAATTTCTCAGAAGGTCAGAAATTGTTTTGAAAACAATATTCAAGCAGCAGTGACAGGCTTATTATTTTTTTTTTTTTTAGTCGTCTTTTCTCTGCATTCTAAATAGTTGAGGCACAATGTCTTTCTTTCTTTCTGTCTTTCTTTACTAGGATCCCCATTAGCACAAACAAAGCGCTGGCTTTTCATCCTGGGTTCCCCCACATACATTGATGCATACTACATTCACAGTCACAAATACACAACAAACAAACAAATAAACATAAAAAAACCTGTCTTATCCAGTTAACCTCAAAGTTCATAAGTTCATCCTGAGAAGACGCACATTCTTTAAAAGCGAAATCAATCAGTCAGTCAGTTCATTAGAAATCATAGAGTACAAGAAAATATTTAAGTCATACAAAAGATGGCATTTGTTGCAGAAGCCTCTTAAAAGTAGCTGTGCATGCAATAGCAGTGGTAATCGTACCAGTTATCGCAGTTAAAGATGTTAAAGTAGCTGTGGTTTGTAGATGGGTTGGGGGAGGGTATATTAGTGTAAGCTGAAATAAAGTAGAAATAAATTCACATTAGCTGTTAAAGGAAAAGTGAAAACAGTAGATGCAGTAAAGGCTGTGAAAGTAGCACTTGTTCTTTTGTTCTAGGGGCAGTTGAAGATATACTTTCCTATTTCTAATGCCATGCTCATCCTTTTTTATTGTCTCACTTTTAAAAACAAATTTTCCGACTGTCTTTAGGCCTGCATGTGTCCAGGGCCAAGTGAACAAAGCCCCGATGATGTCACTATAAAGTCATCGCGGTTATTTTCATGGACTTGACAAAGCCTGTCCACGACCACAGAGGACATTATGAAACTGTTTACACAGGTCGTGTTTTACTTCTTTGACAACTAAACTGATATCCAAACAGTGTTTTCAAAACTTTAAGCTTGCCAGGGCTGATGGAGACTGCTGGGGTCTATTTTCCTGAAAACTTAGGCAGCCCCAAACTAATTTAGACCATGTCAAAGAATCAGCACAAGTCAAAACATGTGTTCAAAGCCCACTAGGATAGAAGAGCTGAATGGATATAAAGTTTATTTTTGATGGCAACGTGTGTGTGTGTGTGTGTGTGCGTGTGTGCGCATTGTAGTCCAGACTCTTTCTCAGTGAGGGCCGTTCGTATTCAATGAAGGATCAGTGCAGGCGGTCTGTGACATGATGTAAAACTTGAAGGCTGTTAGCTTTGGCATTAGCATGCGTGGTGATGGTGGTGGTGTTAGACTAATGTAACAATGACAGACCGCTTAATTTTAAGCCAACTAACCATGCAAGTGGTGCAGGATGGATACCGTTCACTCTTTTTGTGGAACTTTACTTAAATGCTAAGTCAACTAGTTTTAGCTTTGTTATGTGCAAGCCTCTTCTCCTGGTGTGTGTGTGTGTGTGTGTGTGTGTGTGTGTTTTTCTGTGTTTGTGGGGTCTGAAACCTGAATTTTCATGCTGCATTCACATGTAATCAGGCAGACAGTA
>JAQLOL010000021.1:2656551-2673607 GCA_029783665.1 Naso thynnoides
AAGAAAATTCAGATATCTAATATATAAGCCAATATTTTATATATAATATTTTGAATGTGGTTCTAAGATATGTGTGACAAAGATTTGTATTGGAGGCAGGGTATCAAACAAACTTTTCCAAACACCATTGCACCAAACAGTAGACATGTAAACACTTCACTTATGACCAATTAAATAAGGAACCACCCTCTACTGGGCAAGTTACATGATTACACCATTTTAAATCACTGGACCAAGTATTTTTTTTCAGCCTTAAAAAACATTTTTAATATTGGCACTTATCAGACAACAAATACGCTGATAATGATATACGATATATCTGCAATAGCCCGATATCAGCCGATAATATCGGTAGCATGATACATCGACTGGGCACTAGACTTGAGTTTGTAACAAAGAAGAATGTTGTAGAAGAAGAGGAGGTGAAGGAAAAAGGGGACAAATTGCTGAAACTGCTGAAACACTGGTCATCCTGTATGTGTGTTGTAGACAATATTCCCACAAAACCCTCTCTTTATTTCTTCTTTTTTCTCTACTGTGTTTGGCCATTTAATTTTTATATTTAAGCTAACAAGGAGGCCGATAAAACCACACATTTATTTGAGAAAATACTGTGTTACGGTACTTATAGCGCCTAAAGGTTGTGTTTATCTCACTACCTGCACATTTGTGTGTCAACTTTTTAACTTTTTCTGGTATCGTCTCTTCACTCCTGTAGCCAGCAGACAGCAAGGAGGGAGGGCAGTTGGGAAAAGTGTCAACAAATCCTCACCTTCAGCTAAAACTGAATTGCTGCAATAGCAAAAGCAGCATGTCTGCAGCACTTCATTCCTGCATCAGTGTCATACTGGACGCTTTCAGCCACAGTAGTGCCGGGCACTTGACATGTTTTTGCAGTACTCACGACACAAAGAACAGTTAATGTTGTCGCATGCAAAAGTCTCAAAAAAGTCTTAAAATATGCTAACACCCTGTTCACACATATGTGTTGAAACACTGTACGTGTGAACAGTCCATCGTTTAATTTGACTGTTTAAACTCTGATCATGAAATGCATCCTCTGCAGCGCGCTCAAATTCGCCCAAAGTGAAAGTGTGTATGACACAAAATGATAATTCATGAGTTCTGGTTCTGACAAACTTGCAGCGGTGCTGTGACGCCGACAAAGAACTGACTTGCAGTGTTTGACCTCCATCAGATGGACAACAGTCAACAATCAACCTGCTCATCGTGTCGTGCCACAGGTGGACTTTTACCCTGTTTCCACTGAGCGGTACAGTTTGGTTTGGTACGGTACTTGACAATTTATTTATTTATTTATTTTTTTTGGCATTTCCACTGTCAAAATGGTACCAAACAACCATACAGTGCTGTACAATTTTGGTCACCCTTTCATTGGGGTAGCAAGCTTCCCTAGTCTCTGTGATAATTTTTTTTTTTTTTTCAGATTTCTTTGATGAACTTGACAAGACAAATGTTAGGCTATTAAATGGCTGAATTTTTTTTAAAAATACAAACAAAAAAAGATTTGAGCACAGATGACTTGTTATTATTGTGATTTTGCTTTTGTAATACAGCCCACAGATAAATTGATTTTTAGATTTTTTGTGACTGAACTCTTCATGTTGTCTCAGCTGCTTGTATCAAAGAGGACATACGCTTGTTAAAACTGGAACCACCTACAGAAAGGAGGGTTTTTTAAAGATGATGGAGCTCTCTCTCTCTCTCTCTCTCTCTCTCTCTCTCTCTCTCTCGCAGTGGGATGGATGGATTTTTCGTCCTCCTCCATCTCTCTTATTGTTTTTACACACCAGTAGGACGAGATGCTTCACTGAATGGCCTTAACACCCTGCAGACATGTGTGTGTGTGTATGTGTGTGTGTGCGCGCGTGCGTGTGTGTAATATTTACTCACTGCAGGAGGTCTGAAGATCAAACACATACATCAACCCACAACCACACAGGCACAGGCACGCACACACACACACACACACACACAAACACACTTTAATGTACTCCACTTTTTTGCATTATTGTTAAACAAAAACAGATTACTGTGAACACTCACACACACACACACACACACACACACACACACACACATGCGCATACATGCACGCACACACAGTGATAAATGCAGTGCTGGCAGCAGATCAATGTTGCCAAACTTTGGTTGAGCAAACAGCGATCCATAAAGAGGACTAACTCTCATTTTTCTATCACTCCGTTTATCTGTTTTTGTCTTTCTCAATACTCCAATTCAGTCACTCAGTCTCTCGACTTTGTTCTCTTCTTTCAAAACCTCCATTTTTTGGCTTGTTTTTCTTTTTTAAAAATATCATTCTGCTATCAATCTGATTTCACTCAAAATAAGGACAATATCACTATGATTTAAACCTACTATTATTGTGCCTCAGCATAGTTTAAAAAAGGTCACGTTTATCCTGATGAATTGCTGAGGCAACGCATCCTCCAGTGAGCTACTACTGCCTGGGACGCACATCCTGCGTGAGCAGTGCGTCTGCGTAGTGTAACCTCTTGTTTGTTTGTTTTTTTTCAGTATGTGACACTCATCTCTCAGTCACTCACCAGAATCTTTCCTCTTCTTTTCATGAGCTGTGCACAGTTCTGTGTAAAAATAGTCAGAGAAATAATCTGTTGACATCACACCAGCAACATTTCCTGCAGTTTCAGCGCAGACATGAAACTTGACACTCCCTTGCAAATATTTTTTTTTTTTTTAAATAGCGGGCCAAATGAGGAGGGATGCTAGATATTCTTTTTTAAATTATTAATTGACACAACTGAGAACACGCTTTTTTTAAAAAAATCAAAACCCAATATGGGTTTGATTTATAATATAATAAAATGATAAGAAACATTTGACCATTTATGGGAATTATCACAGAGAAAAAAAAAGACAGGGCTGGCAGAAGGACCGCTGCAGCTGGAGCGCACACGTGCTGCTGAGGTACACGCAGGGTATGTGGTCAAGGTTAAAGGCCAAACATACCCATGATGCTGTGTGTCCAACAGGTACAAACTGCATCATGTAAATGCTGAAATGTTCACAGGTAAGGAGCCTGAATCTTATTGTTGCCCAGTAACACTGTGTGTTTAAACATGTCTGTATGCTTTGGCCTAATTTTACATGTTGCATCCGTTGTTGCACCTGCTCTCTGATCTCTTTCTTGTGGATCATTTGTGTTTTTTCCTCTTTGGTTAATTGCAAAAAGGTGATACAGAGATATAAGTCAACGTATATTGATCATCGATAATCAGTGGTATGCATTGGCTGCAATCTTTTTTACAATGTGATTTATTGCTGGTTTGGAAATCAGAGCTTGATGTGTTGCTGCATTGACATTAAATGCAAAGGTGGCCCCACATATAACCATATTAACTGAGAATAATATTCCAAGACTTATTCCATTTCTGCAGGTTTTTCCAATTAAGTGCACATGTCATTCAGTTCAGTTAAAGGATATTATTCCTTTTTTTCTTTGGTAGCGGTGGGGGTTGATGGTCTTGTGGTTTAGACAGTTCATAAAAGTAAGATAATCTAACAGTAAAAAAAGAGAGAGAGAGAGAGAGAGAGATGTGGAGTAGAATGTATGGATGTGGAAATACGTTTTGTAATTGTTTAATCAATTTGATGATTTTAAATGCTAAACAGTCGCAAATAATATATATTAGGAAATAAAATACAGGAAACAGCCTGTCTCTTTCCTGTTTCTCAAGTGTTTCCATTCTTCCGCTTCTTTCCTTCCAGTTCTTTTGCTCTTCAGAATAACTTCCTTTCTTCTCCCCTTTTAACTCTGTTTTCTGCTTTGATAACTCTGTCTGCCCTTGGAGCTGAAACCAGTGTGATGGTGCTTCAAAGGAGACATGTTTGTCTTCTCCTCCTTCTCCCTCCTTCTGTTCTCGTCTTCCTGACCCGCTCATTTCTGGATTTTGTCATGATTCCTTCTCCTCTGACTCACTGCTTTCCTCTCGTGTTCTTTTCTTGGTTGTCCTCATTTATCTTCTCCTCCTCCTCCTCCTTTTTTCTTTATCTCTCCCTCTCCCTTCTCCACCAACTCCTTCCTTCTTTTGATCTTTCTTTTCTTCTTTTTTTCCTTTGGTTACAACATTATATCCTTCCTGTCTGCTGTCATCTTCCTCTCCTTTTCTTCTTCCATTACTCTCTGATACTACATCTATGACTAACTTCCTTCCATAATACTTATTTCTAATTTCCTTAAGGTCACAACCTTATGTCTTCCCCTCTCCCTTAATTATTCCTCCTCCTCTTTTATCCTTCACACTTGTCTCCTTCCTCCACACTTATTATCTTCTCCTTTCTTATTTCTCTCTCCTTTTCTTCTCTTTCTCTCTGGCTCCTCATGTCTTTACCAGTGCTGGGGACTAACTAGTTCCATGTAACAGAATTATGTAATTTAACTATAAAATAAATGTGACTGTAATCTTTTACAGATACTAAAAATGTGTAATTAAATTACAGTTACTCAGTTACTTTTGAAAATGTTAATGATTACAAAGGGGGTTACAGCTGAAGCTTACAGCTTAGGCTATATGTTAAATAATATTCATTTTGTTTCTTTGCATGTTTTTAATGTGCTCAAACCTTCTTTTGTCATTTCCAGCCAAGGCTGTTTAGTAAAGTTTGATGCTATTCTGATGCTTTTGATTGGTTCTCTTGTTTGAATTTGCAGCGCACCACGTCTGCCATCAACACTGTCTGGTTTAAACAGAATGGTTAACATAAGGGCTGTGCTAAAAAGTCAACACAGCAATATATTGCAATATTTATTTTTTTGTGATATCTGTATTGTATCATGACCCATGTATCGTGGTACGTATCATATCGTGAAGTCCTTGCCAAAACCTAAAGTTCAGTGACATAAAAGAACATTTATGCACTTTAATTTCATGTTTTCCATTTCAGTGTGTCCAGTTTAAGTGCAAGAGTGCACTGAAATTTCATTTCTGATTTTGATATTATGGCAGCTACGTCAGTGTGTTCAGTAATTTGCCAATACAGTTCAAATGAATTGGGAAGGAAATTTTAAATTACTTTTGACTCAATTTGTCCCCTGAATTATCAATATAACGTGATGTGATGTATTAGGACCACCCAGATCGTACACAACGACTTGTTTATCAGCTCTGTGTTTACATTTTTAGTGAACTCTGTGGAATATTGCAATGTACTGCAATATACGTTGTATCACAATGTATTGTGATATAATCACACTCTGGCCCATGTATCATGATGTGTATCGTATTAACAAGCCCTTGCTAATACCCAGCCCTAGTAATCAGATGAAAACACTTGCTAGAAATTTAGAAAAGTAGTCAGAAAGTAATCAAATGTAACAACTTACATTACTTTGATAAAGTAATTGGTATAGTTACATTATTTATCACATATTAAATACAGCACTAGTTATCTGAAACCTATTGAATTTCCAAAGTAATGTGCGCAGCTCTGGTCTTCACCTCATTGTCTCTCTCTTTTCAAATCTCTCTTTACTTGTTTTGTATTCTTCATCGTCTCTTTTATTCTTCCCTCCTCTCATTATTTGCTGTTTTCACTCCTTCATGTCTCATTATGTCCCCGTCCTTCTCCTTCCTTGTCTCTTCCTTGTCTCTTCCTCATTTTTTCTCTCTTTGTCTCCTCCATTTTCCTCCCAAATTTCTCTCATTTTTGGCACTCCTGCTTCCATATGTGTTTTTTTAATCTTTTCTTCTCCTCCTGATGTTCCCCTCTGTCTTTTTTCAATCCTTCATAGTTTTCTTCCTCCTCTTCTCCATATTCCTCCCTTTGGTTTCATTTTCCTCTAATTTTTCTCTCCTAATTTCTTTCCTCCTTGGTTCCTCTTTCATCTTCTCCTCCCTCCCTCTCTCCCTCCTCAGTCCGTCAGATATTGTTTAAAAAGCGGAGCTGCAGTTTGATGGTTAAAACGCTGGCAAATCGATACCTTCACACATGACAGAACGCTGGCGGACGACAGGACGCAGGGCGAGGGAGGCAAGGATGATCAGTGAGAGAGAGAGAGAGGGAGGGGGGAGAGGGAAAAAATAACAAGCTGACAACAAGGAGGCCCTTATTTCCACAAGCTGAGATGGATGGATAGCAGGGGGACGAGTGTGTGTGTGTGTGTGTGTGTTTCTTTTTATCCTCCATCCTTTCCCCTCTCTCTTTCCAGTCTATTACTTTTATCTTTTTTTTCTGTTTGTTTCCCTTGTGTCCCTTTCTTTCTCACTTTCTCCCTTCTTCCCTCTTCCTTCCTTTTGGAGTTTATCCCTTCATCTATCTCTTATATACTTCTCCTGATCATCATCAGCATTGTTTTTAATCTTGATTGTCAATTCTTACTCCTCACAGCAGTTTACTTTTAGATCATTAGAACTGATCAGATAGGAAGTGAATAAATATTAAACAATATTAGACAAAAAAAGGGATTAATTTTTTCATCCCGCTTGTCACTTATGTGAAAACAGACTCTTTTCTGTGATCTCGCTCTCTTGGTTTCTGCTATAATAATGTGACTGCAGAGGGTCCAATATAATAAAACACTTGTTTGTGCAATGTGTCAGCAACCATGGACACATCACACCAGTTAAAACAGAAACTCATAGCAGGTTTTGCACTTTTGCTCCAGCAATAATTTTTGTAGGCTTTTTACCATCAGTGTTATTTATGTTATTAAAGAAGTAGAGACTTGAAAAGTGTTGTGAGAGAACAAAATACAGTGTGAATTATATAATTTTTCCACCCATTTTCTGACCATGACTCTGCAATCTCACCAGTATAGCTGAACCCTGTCCGTGTGATTACAGTTTGCTCACTTGGTTGCGTTCCAGCACTTGGAGGCCAGAAATGAACCAGCCTTGAAATTTGGGTTAAAAGATCAGCTCCATTTGGGGAAACCATGAGCCAAAAAACAAAAAAACAAAACCTGATGGACCTTTTGCTTGGCTTTTCAGTAAGGATATGTTTTAAGCTAAGAGTCCCAAACATATTTTAGAAGCTATTCAGTAAAATTCCTGGATGTGCTGGATCAGCTGTTCATGCAAAAGCTTGACACAGGTACAGTTTAACCAGTAAGTTTGATAAGGCTGTGTGTATGAATGTAAGATAACAGAAGAGGCAAATGACAGAAAATTAGACGACAATGGTGAAACAGGAAAATAATTGAAAAAAAGGAGAAAGACACAGGGAAAAGAAAAGAAAGGGAAAGAAAAAAGAATGATGCTCTAAATGAGAATGAAGAAACAAATTGGAAAAGAAGGGAAGCTGCGATAGAGGAAGACACGGAGGGATGTAAAATAGAAAAGAGAAAGAGGGAGAGAGCTGATTAACCCTTTCTCCAGTCATTTGACAAATGAACAAAATCAACTGGAGCCACACTGCATCTATCACTGCTGATACACACACACACTTGCACACACACACACACACACACTCACAGGGGGGCCCAGAAATAACTACTTTCTGCTAATAAACCCAACTAGCATGCCAGGACACATTACTCTGTCATAGGCCACACACACACACATCCATCTTCTAAAGGGAGAGAGAGCAAGAGGGGGGGCGATCGAGCTTCACTACACAGGCAGGAGTGATGGGGACATTTGTTAAGGATGCGATCCATTCAATAGCAGTCATAGACCACCGCCGTCACTTTAAAGCCTCATCCATCTCAACCGCTTTGCTTTAATTTTTCAAAAAAAAAAGGCTTTGTGAGGAAATATGACTTCCTGTTTTTATCGCTTCATCATTTGTAAAAAGGCTCGCCAGCAGCCGGCTGGCTGGATGATTCTCGGTATAAATAACAATGACCACAAGGCGTCGATAACCCGCCGCCACAGAGTGGATCTGTACGGAGCGAGGAGGCCGATCACGGGTCAAGACCGGATCTGAAGAACAAATCCATCCTGCTTGTTAGCTGAAGGCAACTTCCCTGCAGCTCTGATTACAAATTTATGTTCAGTGTTCAGACACAAAACAGTTTGGTATATCATCTTTACACAGATGACATGAAATATATGTGAACTTCTGTGCAAGCAAGTCAAAAACTGTTACTGCACAGTTTAAATCTTGTTAATACCATCAAAATTATTATTTACAGTAATGAGTTAAAGGTTCAACGACAAAAGGAATTTACTCTAAAATGTGAACATTATGTAAAAAATTACAATTAAACATATAAGATCTGCAGTGAAAAGACAGAAAATTTTTTGCAGTCCCTATTATTTCTTCAGCAATAGCTATTCATTGTATTTACATTCACTAATTATCTCACAATAGGCCTTATTGATAGTGGTGGAGTTCATTACTGCTACAGGAACACAGACGGCATTAAAAAAAAAAAAAAGTCTCACTATAGTGTTATCAGAGCCAGATTAATGCTAATGTTACAGAGCATTTAGCTGGTGATACACTGATTGACTTTTATTGTGAAACGACTACAGGAAAAGTAATTTCTCATGAAAAATAAGTCGCCAGATGAAGACAGTAATTTTTCCTTTTTTTTTTTTTTTTTTACCAGCAGATATTTTCACTCAGTCTAAAGATAGATGGGACATGCATTTATTTCGTGTTTCTTATCCAGGTCCAGCCCTCTGAGGCTGAGGATTTACTTGGAAACTCCTCACATACAGTACAGTACCACCCTACAGAGTACAGGACAAAATGTCGTGGTGGACCAGAGTGATGAAGTAATGAGTCCTAAAATGCGAATTAAGTCAGTTAGCCATTTTGCTCTTCCAGTTCCCTCATCTCAAAGACTATGTGGTTTTTCAATGGGTTTTTGGTAAATGCTTGACATAAGGTCAAGTAAAACAGACTAAAGATATTTAGATGTTTTGTTCTGTGACATAAAATGTGCCAGTATAAACCAGATTTTTGAACTCTTCAGGTATATGCAAAGATCCTAGATGGTGGATTTTTCCAGCACAGCGTCTTAAAGAAGGCGGTTGCTAACAAAAGGCTAAATGAGATGTTTGTCAGGGACGTTAGACATCATCATGTGAAAAAGGAACAAACTATAATAATAACTTTAAAAAGGATGCGAGACTAGCAAATGACATGATCACTCTCTAATTAGGTCATGCTCAGAGTAGAGAGTTTTGTGGAAAAGCGAGTAAGTTCAGCTAGTTTAAATATATATATATATGTTTTTTCGGGCCTAAAATGTCCAAAAATAGTGAAAGAATGCTCAACGCACACTCCTTCAGACGTCTCCTTTCTCCATAGACTTGTGATTGATGATGACACTTCTGTTCTTAGATAAAAGTAGGAAACAAGTAGATTAGTAAAGTACATTTTGAGGCTATGAGAAAACAGTCAAAGCAGAAAATGTGTTTGGCACTTTGTTGGTGGTCTGACATCTTCCAAATAAAAACAGGTCAAGTCCTGCAGGTTCACTGTGGTTCAGAGGGTTTCGTTGGGTTTTCTGTTGGTTTGTGTAACAAGCTCTCAGACACATCCATCACTGCTCACCGTCACAGGACGACTAACGTTAGCAATCTGCGGCTAACACGCACTCACACCACAAGGTCAATTAGCTTGACCCAGCTAATTACACCACCAGTCACCTCACACACACATGCACGCACACACACGAATGTACACTTGAACATGTAGTAGCAAATCATCCGAGCTCACACAATTTACCAAGCAAAAAGACATACAGGGACACACACAAACACACACACAGATACATACACACTCATGTCCATTAGCTGTGTGTGTGTGTGTGTGTGTGTTGGTCCAAATGAAGACCAATGGTCCAGCAACTTTAATCTGCTGCTCCTAATGAGGAAACAGAGGAAATAAAACGAGTCTAAATGATGATACAACTCTCCTGCACCTGGACTGTGTGTGTGTGTGTGTGTGTGTGTGTGTTTTAAACCCAGGAAAAACACTCGGCAATGATGCTGACATACAGTTTTGTGTTACTGATGCTTATAGAGCCCAGCAGGTTTTAAGCAAAAGATTCTGATAGTTTGTTAAAAAAACAAACAAACAACAAAACAATAATAATAGTAAATCACCCTCCAAATTAATTTAAAGGAGAGCTGTTATCTTTTCAGTCTTTTCTGACCTATAAATGCTACAAGGTCGTAAAGTCGTGTTAAACGATGAAAGTTTAAAAGTATCAGAACCCCAACCACAGAAGAACAGTCTCATCAAGCTTTCATTGGGGATTGAGGAACAAACAGCAAGCTCTGGTTTTCAAGGACCTGCTGGTAATAAAGGGAAGGTGTTGACAAAGCAGAGCACTTTAAATGCTCACAAGAAGATTGAACCGGATCATGGATTTGATGGGGAACCAGTGAAGAGCAATCAAACACAGTCAGTAGCCCACGTTTACATGCACAGTAAGTCCAACTAACTTAAAGATCGATCAGGCCATCTAATTAGACTACAGTCTTTGTTCTAGTATACAAGCGCCGAGGGAGGGGGAGGGGAATTCATTGTCCGACTCCGCTCCAATATGTGGCGATACGCCCCGTTCAGCTGTTTGCTATTTGACTTTCTTCCAGTTAGCCAAACAAGCTATGAGGAAGTTAGCAAACGGCTAGATTCCATGTCAAACAGTAAAAACATGGACAACTTTACAGTGCTGTACACTTCATGTACTTTACTTTTGTTACAAATTGGATGCCACCCCTTGTGCTTTCAGGATTCTTGTTGTCTTACTGCCCTTCTTCTACAAATTTATGTTGTTCAAGTTCCCGGTCAAAGACCAATGTTTGGCTATCGATCACGCACAGATCGCTTAGGCCAGTGCGGGTCCAGTTGAGGCGTAACATGCAGGAGTAATTCAACTACCGTTCATGATATCGGGGTGTGTTAAGTGGACTTTCAGAAGTTAAATTTAATATGATTTCAGTCAAACCAAGGTGTTTACATGCAGTTTAAAAGTCCAGTTTTTGCCAGGCTAAAACGATAAATCAATTTTTTTGTAATGTGTGAGTGTTGCATGTGACTTTTGGAGGAGCTGGCCATTCGCACTGCAGCAGCATTTTTGACGATCCGTTGTTGTTATGAGAAGGCAAGTCTCACATAACAAGACCTCTGACCTCAGCACTCAGCGGTGGGAAAAAGTCTGGCTCCACACATACACATCCTGGTATAGAGGAAAAAATGCTCTGCCTGGTTTGTTTTTCTCGAAACCAATCACAATCATTGTGGGCAACGCAAAGCCCCGTGTGCTGTGACTGTGTCTCTGCGAAATAGTGTCAGTGGGAAACTCATTTTGGTAAAAGATTTAGATGTGCGGAAATTAGCCCTGGAACCTTAGGTAATATATTAAATATGATCAAAAATTGTATCACCATGGCTGTATTAATGCACTCATGGGGTCTTGGGACTAATATAATTTACGAACTCCAAATGACCTCTCTTTGTGTTAGGTTTGCATACCACGCAATCTTCATGATATATTCCTCCTTGGAAACGTTAATAGAAAGTCCTTAAACTGCAAACAATAGTGGAAAATTGAACATCTGAAATGTGATGCCCTGAGCAAACTTGTCGACTGAGGAAAATGAGATAGGATGAAAAGCTCCTGAATAGCTACACTACTTAATAGAGCTTGTGTTGAGACTTTTTAGTCAACTACTCTGTCTGAGCTGAAGAATAAACTTTAACTTAAAGAGTTATGTCATCTTAGCCTTTTTTTAAATGACTGTGATACTAAGGCTCAGGGTTTAGGGTTGTTATTGTGGATAATCGTAAGTGCTTTGTTGTGCTGTCTCTGTTTTCCTTCCTCTCGCACCTTGACTGCAATGAAGAGCAATATTTCATTTAACTGGAGGAAACTTGTACTTGGAAATAAACACGAAAAAAGCTGGCTTACGGTGCATGTCTTTCATAAATAAAAATATAATCTCTCCAGCTTTTTAAGGTGTTCAAGCCGTCTTAGCCATCTTAAAACCTTGTCCACCTTAAAATGAGACAACAAAGAAAAATAATGAAAAAATAAAGCAGCAGGTCCTGCAAAGCAAAGGTAAGATATAGCAGGCTGAGTAAAACCCAAATAATATAATACATGTTGATCTAAAATATTAACAAATAGCAGGTGACACACACCAACACACACACACACACACACTTACTCACACACACACACAGACAAGAACATGGCTGTTTCTGAAAATAAAAGCATGGAGAAAGAACCTTTTCTTCTGATGCACTCACAGAAAAAGTGAGACTGGTTTGGTCAACAGTTATCAGGATTAATAATCCGACAGGTTATGACGACTTGAACTGATCCTGTAGCTTCATGGCTCTGTTAGGCGTTGAAATTAAACATTATAAGGTTTAAAAAAACAATTATAGACTCATATTAAATAAAAGGAAAGGACCTGTACTTAGAATAATTGATGAAGCGGGTACTTTGTCACTTTGACTCGAGTCATGGCCACATTCGGGCTCTTGGACTGTCCGTCACAGACGGTTCACATAAATGCTTTCATGCTCTAAAAGCAAACCTGATTCAAAGTTAAGTTTTCTTTTCTTTTCTCACTTCTCTCTTTTCTCCCCCTGAATATTTGAAACATTTTGGCCACGTGGTGACACTCGGCGTCAGAGTTGAGTTCAGCGGCCGAGCGACACGACACACAACAAGACAAACATGACCAGCTGTGACGCTGCTGGTCTCTGTCAGACTTTGCTCGCTCTCCTCCACTAGAGGCCAGTTTGTCCCGACAACAGACCATCAGACTCTGCTGCTGGCTGTTTTTGTGTCCAGGCGTCAGTCTGCCAGAGGAAGGAAGCATCTCCATTTGTTAACTTTACCCTAAACTTCTCTGTTAGACAATAACTAAATGTTATCTATTTGAAAAATAATCTGCATAGTTTTTATGCCAACAGACTGACGATAAAAACCTAATTTAAAGTTTCCATTTTCAGCTGTGTCAGATTTGTGTCCACTTTGCTGTCCACAAAAGAAATGCAGAGTGTTGTAGGTATAAGTGAAAACTTTCTGCTCGAATGTAACTTGAACACAGAAATGATCTGATCTGGATGTTAATGATTCCTGCTCATTCCAAATGTTGAGATGCAGAAAATTTAAGCCTGACGTGCACAAAGAGAAGACCTGAGCAGACTTCACCCATGCAGCAGTAATGAGTCCAAAACGGGATTTTATGGGAGTTGTAGCTGTAATTATTTCTGCATTTTCGCCCGCTCGCCTCCTCCCCGCAGTCTGCCGTCGCTCTCTCCACTGTGACACGTCGAGTGCAAACACAGTCGCTGAATTCTAGCACCACATTCAAACATCTGTCAGGCAGCGAGTGTTCTCACATCAGCTCTGTCACTTTTGCAAAAGTATCACATGAACATTATGTTAAGCTTCTGCAGTTGTCCTGTTTTGTTTTCTTGTTTGTTCTCCTGTCATTTGGTTTTCTGCCTCTGGCTGGGTGTGGCTTCACTCACTCACCTGCTCTCCATCATCATCATCAGCTGCCCAGCACACCTGTCTGTCATCTCAACTAATCACTGCAGCTTAAAGCCCGGTGTGTCCTCCTCACCACTTGTCGCCATTTTGTCGTTGAATCGACTTTCTTGGCTCCCAGTTCTTGTTTTCTGGTTTTTTGACTCTGTTTTTTGGATTTCGGACTTCGCCTTTTGGATCCTTACGGATTTGGATTGTCTCTTTCACCTGCCTTGTCTTTATTTTTTCTC
The DNA here is from genome assembly GCA_029783665.1 of Naso thynnoides. Classification (NCBI taxonomy): domain Eukaryota; kingdom Metazoa; phylum Chordata; class Actinopteri; order Acanthuriformes; family Acanthuridae; genus Naso; species Naso thynnoides. The sequence goes on from JAQLOL010000021.1 coordinate 2,670,256, forward strand.
CTGGTGCCCTGCCAACCTCCAGCCACGCTCAGCCACACGCCTCAGCCCCTGTTTTTTTCCCCCCCCGGGCCAGACCCTGTCACGGTTCGGTTCTTGTGCCATTTGTTTGCTGTTTTGAATAAATTCGTCATTGTCAGATCTGCATTGTGGTTCCGGTGGTTTGTTCTCCAGCACTACGCTCAACACATTAAGTGTTGAACAGAGGAGGTGCTGATCATTCTGTCGGTGTAACAGAGGATAAACACAGGATGAAAAGACATTCACATGCTGCATGTACTATACTGCCAATGCAAACCAGTTACTTCCTACAGCTACAGCTTCACATTAAAGCGTCGAACTAGCCAAACATCCGTTTACTTTTATTTTGAAGTAGTCTAGTCACAGGAAATACAACAGTTTGTTTAGCTAGCTTAGCTAGCTGACAGCTGTCGATGATCAAAAATGTCTTCACAAAGCAAAATAAGTCATTTCCACATTTTTTCTTTGACAGTGGATCAATTTTAAATAACATGTCGGAGAGTAATTTTAGTTTTATTTTGTCTGTTTAAGTGATGGAACAAGAAGCAGCTGTTAGATGCAGGTGAGCTAACAAACTGTCTCTTTCATTCAAGTTCTTAAGTACAGCTAGCATCCCAAATATTGTGAATTAGGTGTTTTTTTTTTGCATTTGGCTTTAATAACTAATCCTTCGCCATTGTCCTGCTGATCAAATCTCCTTCCTCTCGTCATATTATAAGTGAAACATCTCGAGGCCTGCAGCAGGATGTCGCTTTAGCGTCTGTCTGTTTAGGTTTTTAAAAAGACAAAATGAAGGTGTGCCTGGAATCTGTTAGCAGCACAAACGTAAGGTAGAGAGACATTAAAACTGTTAACCTCAGCATTTATTTATCACGAGTCATATCGTCATTGCAATATTCAACAACATGATCGCACATTTTCCTGACATCGTGCAGCACTGCTTCTCCGTCCTGATTGCTGGTCTTTGGTAAAAACTTAAATCCATCCAATCATCAGGTTGCAGCATATAAACGAGGTTTAATTTATTTAACAATTAATCTTCACAAGTAAAACATCCAACATGAATTTAATTCTAACCATAAAACTGGGACCTGAATCATGTCGGACCCTTGAAGGCATCGTCGAGTTCAGATTCTATTTCAAATCTTTCTGCTCTAAATGTCCGTTTGAGTTCATTTTTCCACCCTGTGACAATGAAAACACACTTTTAATCTTTCTGCGTTTGCTTTTGTGACACCTGAATTCTCCCCAGGAAAGGAATTAAGTTTCCTGTAATCGCAGACTAATGCTGTGGCGCTCCAGCACAGCTCAGATACTACATAAGAAAACTGGTAATTGCATAAAACCTCGTACAGGATTAAAATAACCCGGGAAGTCAGAGTTGAGTTCACTTACTGTCAGCTAAGTAATTTCAGGTAGGAGCAGATAAATTCCTTTCAGATTTGTGAAGTTTCTGCTGTCCAGAGAAAAATAAATTACCAATCGTCAAACCTCTTCTGGCAAGGCGAGGTCCGGCGCTGATGAGAGGAGAAGAAAAATCTCCTTTTAGCTGATTTAGGCTGTAATTACAAGGGAAGTGCTGAGGTGATAAAGTAAAATGAGATTCGCAGTGAAGAGGAAACTCAAGTTCTGTTCAAAGTGTTGAGTATTTTTTATTTCTTTTCTCATCCAAAGAAAATGTGAAAACGTGACTGCAGACACGAAAAAGACACAATAAACGAGGTGAGGCTGATTGAGACGCACTTACAAGAACCTTCGGATAGCAAAAAAAGATTTCAACCGCTAAGTATTTCTTTCATTGTGACAATTTTCAGAGCAGAAGCTGTAATTTGGGTTTGAGACGGCGGCGAAGCGTCTGCCAGAAGCTCCATCTGCACCATCATTAACACCATTCCTTCTTTTTAAGGCTTCACAACACAACAGCACTCGCACAAATGGACACATCACACTTTCACAAGCTGCAAAGGAACACGGCACGAGACGAGGTTCGTTAAAACCATGTGAGGCAAACACACACTGTTTGTGCTGCAGAACTGAAAGTTTATTCAGGTCTTCGGAGGTCTGATGACCACTGCACACATTCACAGGGAAACAAAACACAGGAGAGAGCTTTCAGTACATCAGCAACACACACACACACACACACACACAAAGTGATCAAAAACACTATAATACAAATATGATTGCACTGCATTTGATGAATTGAGCTTTCAGACTCGGGCTCACCTGCTTGCTTCTTTCTGTTTTCTGGCATCTGACTGTTCACCTCAGCGTGGATCCACACAGTCACTCTCCAAATCCTACTCCTTGTTCACTGCACTCGTCTCTCCACTCATTTCCTGACTGTCGCAGGCTCTTCGCTTCTGCAGCATTAATTTCCGTTCCCTCCATTTTCTAAGATTCGAGGTTCAATGTTTGAGAACGGGAACATCCACAGGCCTTCAGATGCTAAAACATGGAACGGCAGCTGTTTGGCACCACACTCAAAGGCCTCTCCAGCTTCCACTTACCTGTTTATGGTGTGCTGGGGCTCTTAAAATCTCAAAATCTCAGCGTGAGAAAAGGCTCAGGAATAGACCTGCTTCATGTGTCAGTGCTGCAGAAATCCTTTCAAACTTTGGATTCGTGAAAACAGAAGGTTCAGCTTCTCGGAGTCTCTGCATCATCTTCTCCAAACTGTCAAAGACTTGTTCTTCCTCTTCCTCTCCCTCTCAAAGTTGCTCTCATCTTGACACGGCAATTCAAAACCTTCTTCCTCTGCTCTTATTACACATGAGGAGTCTTGAGTCCAGACACCCAGAAAACTTAAACCAGAGAGATGCATCAACGCGGTGCCAGTGTCTCTGTTCAGCCAGTTTTTCTGCCCGCTCCTCTGCCGGTGAGCTTACCTTCTGAGATCTCGTTGTTCTCGTCGGCGGCTCTGCTGTCTTGTGTCCTCTGGGACTGAACCATCTCGACGCCTGAACGCTGAGCTGGTAAAAGAAACACAGAAAGCAAGAATCTGCATTAATGAAAGGAGAGGGGAAAAAAAGCACCACTGTAATTTTGCTGGGATGTAAATCAATCACTTTTAAGCGGGATTTAACCAATAAAACAGAAAACAACGCAAGTTTCCTTGTCTCAAAGTCTGTGTTTCTTGAACAGGTTTTCAGTTAAATATCTAGATTTATGCCAAATTTTATTTCTTTGTGTTATTTTCCTCCCTCCTGAGTTCCAGACAGGAAGATAGATCCCATTCTTTGGACTGTGTGTGCAGGAACAAGGAAGAGACGGGCAGAGCTCACCCACCGCTAATTAGCTTAGCTCAAACACTGGTAGTCAATGGGAAGTGCTA
>JAQLOL010000021.1:2685214-2708446 GCA_029783665.1 Naso thynnoides
GTGATCATTAGATAAAGAACTGGAAAATGTGTGACATCATTAATTAAAAAGAACACCTCTGTCAAAACGCCTTCTTCATGCCAATACTTGAGCTAAGGCAGCACTTGTAAGGAACTATTTTTTCTGGCTTAGTAACGTTCGGCTCCAGGCTCCCCTCTCTCTCTCTTGCTCAGCAATTTTTGACCAAATAAACGCAAACATTCTCTTAAGAAGGGTGAATTACTGATACTTAGCAACTTTCGTGTGTCCTATAGTGTTTCTATACCCTATTTCACATGAATGGCAGTGAATGGGGTTTTAAAATTCAGTCTGAGATCTACTAAAGCATACACATTGTCAAATTTTAACTATGACAATATTTGTAGAAGATAGGGGAGATCTCTGCTAATATTAAAAAGTGAAAAATACTCTGGTCTGGTCCTTTAAGAGTCCACAGCCATAACGACTCAGTTTAACCTTTTCTACTCCAAATGAAGAACAAAAACAAAGGCTATATTTAAAAAAGAAAAGGAGTGAACTGAGCAAAAACAGACATTCAAAGAGTTAATCATAGTTACAGCCACTCACTAAAGATCTTGCCAAAATAAATAACACCAAAACTTTTGCAGACTTTAACTTGAAATCTTGATCATTTCCTCCTTCTTCCAAAGAATTATCTGTTTCCTCTTTCTCTCCAACTCCCTCCTCTCTCACCCTCATAAAAAATACTCCTTCCATCTCCTCCATCTTTCCTCCCTCCCAGACTGCGCTGGCTCTAAAAATAATTCAGGGTTTCTGGCCTCCCCCTCTGCTCCTCCTCCATCCTTAACCTCATCCTGGTCTGCAGCTGATCTTCCTCGGTCGGACCCTCAGGTACCAGGCTAACCGGACACTGAGGCTGAGGCATGCATCACTGTCAGGCTAAATGTAGAATCAGCATTTCTGAGCCCGCCAAACCCCCGGCCGGGCCTAACCCTTACCTGGTCAGTCCAGAGGAGACGCCGCGGCCCCTGTAGACTCTGCACCGCCCTAGTATTGATTTTTTTCCTTTACGACAGAAACAAAGAGACTTTCTCTGTTACAAGATACATCATAATCACATCATTTGTAGCTTTGAGTCCGCAGATGTACGGGAAACAGGCCAGAGTAAGAGAGAGAGAGAGAGAGAGAGAGACCTAGATAAAGAGGTCTGGCCTGTCTCCGGGTAAAAAAAAAAAGTCTGGATTTCTTTGCTGTTTCTCTGAGAGCCATTTATGGTTTAAAATCAAAAGATTTCTCAATTTCTTAATATTTTCTAATGCTTCTGTTGAATGTGAAACTGTAAAACTAATACAATATTCAGAATTTTTGGGGCTTACTGGCTATATTTTGAATGTCAAATAACACTGGATATTGTAGATCTCAACAAAACATTAGACGTTCTTGCTTCTTTTTCTTTGTCATGGTCTCTTAAATATCACATGAATGGTCCACACACCTTAATGAAGATGTTATTTTTAAGGAGAAGTTCATTTTTTTACACACTGAGCCTTATAATAAGGATATTTATGATCATATGTGATGTTCTGCAGCATTATTACGACAACTGGTGCAGTCCTGAGAGCTGGAGTTTGTTGCTGACGTCAGTGTTAACTGAAAACAACAGAGGATAATGTGCACTCAGACAATCTGTCAAAAAATACAATAAGCGCTCATTTTTAAAGACGTGACACTTGCTAAATGCTTAGTGGTGTCTTCTTTTTTCTTTTTTCTTTTTTTCTTCTTCTTTTGTACCGACACTAAAACGTGAAGCCAAACACAGATATATAACCTGGAAACAGCTGTTTCTTTGTTTCATAAAACAGCAGAAAGAGCTGCTTTTGGGTTATATATCCGTGTGTAGCTTCGTGTTTTCGTGTCGGTACTTGAGAGGACACTACTGAACATTTGGTGAGTTTAACTTCTTTCAAAATGAGCACTTATTTTATTTTTTAACAGCTTGCATATGCTCCTTCCTTGTTTTCAGCTAGCGGCGACATCAGCAATGAGCTCCAGCTCTCTGGACTGCGCCGGTTGTTATAATAAAGCTGTAGAACATCATATAAGATCCTACATATCCATATCATAAGGTTTAATGTGCAAAAAAACCCAAACCTCTCCTTCTTTTCCTGAGCCAAGTAGTTTTTGTGCCTAATCTCACCAAAACTTGACCAAAGCATTGTCTCTTCATAAAATGTTTAATTTTTCCAACAGCAATTTGTAAAGGTTATGGGAATCAGGTCAGAAAATATTTGTGCCTTTCTGGAATTGTTAATTATTTTCTAATTATTTTTATCTTTCTCTTATTTTATTTTCTTCTTCTACATGAGTAAAAATATAGATAAGGGGTCCACTAGGCTTCACAGGACCACACCCCTGGGTATGATATCAGTCATAACCCCATTTCACAAAAGCAAAATATAAAAACATGAGCACCACTTGTGGTGGACTGATTTTTTCAAAATGAAGATAAAATTGAATGTCCTGCATGGTTCTTGATTACATTGTTTTGAGAAGGGAAACTGTTACATATTTGGTGAAATGGACCTTGGCTTTAAGTTAAAGAGCATCAGAATGGTTATTTTTAGGAAAGCACACCTGTTGTAAAGTTAACTACTGTTTTGTTTTGTTTTGTTTTCTTAATGAAAGCAAATAAATGTAAGTTGTACTTTTAAGTCATTTTGGGTATTGTTTCTGGTGTTAGAAGTTTTGAGCTCCAATAAAACTAAATGGGAAAAGATCAGCAAAAACTGTGTGAGGTCAGTTTCATAGGACAAAATGGTGAGACCAGCTGGGGTGTTATATTTTCAGTCTTAAACTTCATCCTGATGAATTAATCTGTGTGAAAATGTCCTGAGAACAATTTTATGTCTGTTTTTGTTTTTCGCGCATAGCACAAATACATGACTGCATACCAGGAAAAGCACACACAGATGTGGTTGGGATGTCTTTTGGCTGGTGTGTCATGCTCAGGAAAATGATGGATGGTTTCCAAACAAAAACCAAGTTTGAGGAGCGAGCAGCAGAGAGACTATGAGCAGATGATGGATGGATCGGTCAGCTGCATCGCCTCGCTGCAGCATACAGCGCTCACAACATAACACATTATACCACCCAAAAAAATGAGAAAAAACAAGAGTTTTGGCAGGAAACACCCCCTGTACACACACACACACACACACACACACACACACACACACACACTCAGATGACAAAATTTCCTCACATGGACATTTTAAAATACACAAACTTGAAGTCCTGTACATGGTATGTTTACTGTACAGCCGCAAGCGTGAAAATTTAATTTCCGTTCAGGGGTCAGGAACTAAAAAACCCCCCAGAAAGCATTAAAGTTGAGCTTTAACATCAGTGTTTACAGTAAAATAAATGAATCTCCTGAGGGGGTCAGACTGCCTGCTGCTCTGCAAGCTGAGGTTTAACGAAGGCTGAAGGGTTTTTTTTTTTTTTTTTTTTCCAGCTACAGTGCAGTCTGAGAGACACGGAGAGCGTTCTTAGATAAACATTAATTTTAGTTGATGGTATAGTCGTTTACATTTTGATCTTAAGGTTAGAAATTGTGTTATCCTTTGGAAGTTGAAAGTTCATAGACTTTGAGTTTGATAATATAACCTTAACTCAAGGTCCACTTATTTGCTTTTGTAACTACAGCTGATGTAACTGAAATTACATCTGCTGATGGCCATAAGATGAAGATGTGGCTACAAGTTACAGAAAAAGTTTGCCAGTAGCAACACATAAAAAATCTGTAATGTAAACAGATCATCATCGGAATTTATATAAGCAAGCCTTTCAAATGGTTGGAAATTCAATAATTTCAAAATTATGTCACTGAGGTCCACTTAAAGGTCAGTGGAATTAGGCTTAATGCAGGAACAGCTTGTTAATAAAGTTATTGTGCATTATTAAAAATAATAAATAAATAGATAAATTTCAAGTCTACCAAAAACTTAAAATGTGAGTGATATCCACATTAATATTTCCAACAGGTGTCTTAGGGCAAAGAAGAAGAAGAAGAAAAAAGAAGAAGCTGGAGAAAATTCCAAATTTAAAATTCAGAATTTTCAAGTTTAAAGTTGCAAATTTACTGAAAAAAAACTTGAATATTTCTATGACATTATATATTCATAGATTTGCAACAAAAAACTTGCAAATTTAGGAGGAAAAAAACTCAAAATTTGGAGGGGGGTGGGGGATTCCTACCAAGGAAGGAAACATGTCTATGCAAGGTTGGGCAGACATCGTTTGTTTTGGGTTTTGTCTGCAGTGGAAGATCTTATCAAACTCTACTTTCACCATGTCATCATAAGCATCCAGACTTTGAAGAGATATCGCCATTATTTGGGCCTATTTAGGAGAACACTCCATACTGACTTGAATGAGGTAATCACCCTATCAGCAGTAACCTTGCATTTGTCCATTATGTTGTAGTTTCTATTGAAAAAGGCAATTACCTCATCCAAGTCAGTCTGGCGTTTTCTTCTAAAAATTTAGGGCTAAAACCAAAAGTATGTCCTTTATTATTAATCCAACTGAAAAGCAGAGTTTGGATAAGATCTTCCACTGCAGGCATTACCCAAAACAAGTGACATCTGTCCAAACTTGTGAGGCATCGACATGTTTTGAGTTTTTTCTCAAAAATTTGTGAGGGTTTTTTTTCTCTCAAATTTGTGACTTTATAATATCAGAGAATATATGAGATTTTTCTCATAAATTTGTATCTTTAAACTTGAAAATTCTGGGCTTTAAACTAAAAAAAATTTCAACCCCCGACCCCTTCCAGCTTGTTTTTTTTTCTTTTTTTTCTTTTCTTTTTTTAATCATACAATGGCCCTAATATGCCTTCGAAAATATCTTCATGAAAATCTAAAAAAAAAGGTTTATTGTCCAAATAGGACAAATTTTACAGCTTGTAACAGAAATAACAGATACAGAGCTTGAATCTGACGGTAAAACTAACACCTTGTGGTAATGACATGATCCTACATTGATCTCTGCGCTGAAACCCTTCTGCTCTCCCACCTCGCCATTACAGAGGTCAGAGGTCATGGTCATGGCTTCAGCTCCAAATATAGAAAGAAAAAGAGTGCCAGTTCTTTAAAAAAAACAAAAAAAAGTCATCACAACTGTTTGTATGATGAACGCTGCAATTTTTTGCATAAATGCCTGTATATCAGCAACATAAAGAAGTGTGTTGCATCTGCGGCCTACACAGCTCCCACAGCAGGTGCCTCCATCAGGAAATAATATTTATCTTTGTTAGATACTTAAATGAGCTGGATCAGAGATTTGAAGTTTATAAAGTTTTTCTCTCAGATCTCTTAGAGCACCACTTACGCTGGTTGGTACTAGCCCAGTTTAAGCAACAAACTGAGGCCGAGTTGTATTAAAATTGCAGCCATGCAGCTGATCAACTCTTATGAATAAGGCTGCGATGTCACATGTCTGTAGTGTAATGTTCATTACTGTATCAAAGGGACTTTTCCTGTGATGTTGTTTTTGTGTTTCAATGATTTCTTGTTTGAACTTTAATTACATTCTTTTATTTTCATACAGTGTTATGTTACGTAGTGTTTCAATTTTAATCATCAAATCAGCAATACCTTGTGTTTGTCAAAATATTCACTAATAAATGATATGACAAGTGTCACATTATAAAAGTTTTTTTTGTAGGTAAACATAGTGCAAAAAAACAATAAAACGCCTGAATTTATTGCCAAAGTGAGTGTGTGCACTCTGAAATCAGAAATGTCATTAGCAGCAGAGCCCAGAGCCTGCTGAACTCTGGGTAATTCCTGTCACAGAGCATCGAGGGAAAACACATTTGGTTGTTGAACAGAGCGACTCCAACTCACTGCATACAATCAATACGAGCAGATCCCAGAGCCCCGCTCCCTCAGAGGCTCCAGCATTTACATTTTGATTCAGGTCCTCCATGAGACGAGGAGGAGGAGGAGGAGGGAGTCATCACAGGAAAAAAGGTTAACTCTGCAGCCTTGTAACTCTCCTCCTCCTCCTCCATCCTGTCCTCGCTCCACAGTCTAGTCGTGGAGATGAAGGTAGGTTTGATCCTCCCCACAGCCCAGCAGTGGCTGCAGGAAGCGTATCGAGATGCCACAGGGCATCAGAGCCAGTTTGCCGCCGCCCTCTCCGACAAGTCTGAAGCACTTCTCCTGATCTACGGCCCGTTGATGGCTTGTCAATATATGGATCCACCCCCCTCCTCACTCTAATTCAGTGAAAAAATCTAGTTTTCCATTAGTCTCTGCCCCGCCAACGTTACCCCGAGCTTCTCCACCTGTAATTATTAAAGGCAGATTCCCTGAAAGCAATCAGCCCGCCACCATTTGTATCTTTGAAATCTTAATAAGCCGAAGGCGGAGAGGGGAGGTGAGGGGGAGCAGGGGTGGACAAGGGGAAAGAAATACAAGAGGAGGTGATATGTGAGAAAGAAGACAGTGGAGATGAGATGAGGAACAGAAAAGACAAAAGAAGAGGCAAGGAGATGAAAAAGCAAAAGCATGATGTAGGGAGGAAAGATTGAGAAGACTAGGTGAGAACGGAGTGGAAGAGGAGGTGAGGAAGAGTGGATAAGATGACAAATGGAAGAGGAGGAAAACAGGTTTTAAAAAAGGAGGGATGGGAGAATAAGAATAGCAATGAGAGGTAGTGAGAGAAAGGACAGAAAGAAGAAAAGATGAGAAAAAGAAAGGGGTGATTTAGAAATCCCAGGTGGAGACCTGATGATGCAGAGGAAAGGAAAAGGAAAAGATTGAAGAAAAAAGAGGCGAGGAGAGAAGAGGTGATAGGATAATGAAAGGAAAAGAGGTGAAGTGAAGGCGGGAGGTAGACAGGGAAAAGGGGAAATGAGGGGCTTAGAAGCGAGAGGTGATGAGATTACAGAAAAGAAAAAACAAAGAATAAAGAAAATACCAAAGGTGGAAAAGTTGAGGGGGGAATGGAGGAAGGGAGAGAAGAAAGAAGTGATCAGATGAGATGATGAAATAAAGAAAAGTCGCTAAAGCAGAAAAAGAGGAGAGGATCAGAAAAGTATAGAGACATCACGTCTGTTAACCATGTTGCTAAAGTTGCCCAGATATCCTTCTCTGCAGTCACGTCCTCCAGCTCAGGAATTTCCAAGTTTTTCCAATCCAAGTGGGATTTTATAGAGTAACCCTTCCAGTGTCTCTGGGTCTGTTTGTGGAGTCTCAAAATCTGTTACAAAGCAACTCAGAGCACTTGGAAACCATATTTTTCAAGCACAAATTCATCCGTCTTGAGAAAAAACTGCTGCAACATTGCATGGTGAGACACTCAGTGTACAGTATTGATATTGGTGACTACACACTGCATGAATATATTGGCCATTTGGAAAATTTTAATATATCGCCCAACCGTAGTGATCGATCCACCATTTAAGCACATAAGCGCCCAACTTTAAAGGTTGATTTAATTTTTTTTTTTTTAAATGCCATCTGCCTCTGTCTTGGCTTCAAACCACCTTAGCATATACCAGAGGTAAGAGTTTGATACAGCAAACAAAACCACCTCATCTGCAGAAAGTAGAGATGCAGTCCTGACAGCACCGCACAATCTTGTTGAAGTTCTCTGTGGTCCTAATCCCATCTGTAACATTTCACCACAAACTAACATCCATATGTAACAGGTGAGGTACTGACCCAGATGCGGAACTCAACAGATGGTGGATAAGACTGGTAATGACGTTTAATATGACTTGAAAATGTAAAAGTTGTATCTGGAAGTCTTAGTGGACTGGGGAGAGCATGGAACTCGGGCTAGAAGGCCAGGGAAAGCAGCCCGAGCAAAGTCAGTGATAAAATCAGCAACTAACACAGCAGGGGCAGATACAATGACCCAGCAGGTGAGATTAACTTCTACAACAAGTCAGTTAGCATCTTTAACACAGGGCAAGTGAGAATGACTAAGTCCTTTAAACAGTTTAACACACTCACACGGCAGTCAGATACAAAGGTAAACCAACGGGCAATAAACTCAAAAAATGCTGAGGCATGAGACCGCCAAAAAGCCACAAACTGAAACCATAAGAGGCAGAGAAGAAACTTGTAGTCAGGAACAGAAGGCTGAGGCTATTACCGGGGATACGATTAGAAGAGTCAAAAACAGGGAGGGTCGGCAAAAAGAAATCAGCAGAGGGCTGGTAGGGCTTACAAGTATGCAAATTGACTAACTGGCAAGGGAAGACTGCGGAGCAGAGGCTTATGTAGCGGTGATACCAGGTGTGAGACAATTGACTAATTAGTGATAAGCGGAGCAGAGCAGCAGGTGTGTGTGATTACTCCAAAGACAGTAAGGCAGAGTGAGAGAGCTGCGTTCAAGGCTACGAACAGCGAACAGACTGAGTTGAAAATGCACACTGTTACACCATGTTTCACCAAATCCAGAGGTTGTAAAATAATATTCTCCCTGCATTCTGTTCTTAATCAGGGCCTTTTGTTTTTTTTCTGATATTTCTGCATCCGTGTCGAGATTTTTTTAAGGCTGCAGTGGAAACTTTGTGAGTGCAAATTTGGGACACTCAAAGTTGTGATACATGGACAAGAGAGCATAAAACCACCAAAAATAAGAAAAGAAAATTAGACAGAAAACAGTCCCCGACTTTCTTTTAGAGTTGGTCGCACAAGCAGAATAGGGGAAAGGGAAAACTCTGGAGGAGCCCACAAAACATTCTTGATTTCCTGCCTAGAGGGAAATATTTGAACAACTACTTGTGTTTTGTGCTCTCTTAATGTCTATTATTTACACTTTATTATTCTGCCTAGCTGCCCAGGGACTACAAGTGGAAAAAAAGCTATGTAAGTTTTTAGTAAAACTTGGTATATTACATCTTCTCTTGTTTTATACAGTTAATGTATTTTGTGCACTGTCCATTTTCAAATAAAGACACATGAAACATAATACTGGCTGACTGATTCACATTAAGTTTGGTAGAAGTTACAAAAATTCCAGAAGTTGAATTCTAATAATTGGTGACGTTTTGACTTTTACTTCAGAACCAGCAGGGTAAAAAGTTACTCTTTATGAGACATAATCTACCTTAACAACAGGTGGTGTTTGTATCGAGCAGCATTAAGGGCTCAACTGGCAAATGAATACACAGATCTTATTCACTTTCAACTCTACATGTGCTGGAGCGTTAAGGGAGCTGGGGGCCTCTTTTCTCAGATGGGTCAGAAGTCTTGAGATTTTAGAAAGCTTCACTTCGCTTCACAACTTTTAAAGTGGGTCAGTGGGAAAATACACTGAGCAAGAAGTCCTACTGTTATCCTATGTCCTTATTTAACTGTAACATCATTCTGAGTGCAGGTAAATGGGGTCAGATGGAGCAGTTTCTGCATGGTTAAGTGGGATGTTGCAGGGCCGGTCCGAGCCTTTATACGACCTTAAGCAAAATCTGATTCGGGGGCCCATCACCTACTGCTGACTATTGTGTATTGGTCATTTGCACATCTACTGTAAATTAATTAATCTATTTTATTAGCTGTTAGTGCAAATGCACTTGTTGAACTACGATTGAGCGCCTACCTACATTTTCATCCACTCTGTTTAAGGAGACGCAGCTAATAGTTTTGCAAACCTGGAGAGCTGGCAGTCTCTCAATTACTAATTACTAAAGTCAGCAGCCCCCCCTAATTCTGCACAGTTGCATCAGTGTTGCTTTCGTCACACCAATGTCAGCCTGACATGTTTTTACCCTTGTATGATTTTGATCAATATTAAATGGTAACAAATTCTGTTACATGAGTGGTCTGGTATTGATTATCACTTTCTCAAATTGATACAGTGGCATACTGAACGTTGTGTAGGTCTTTTGCATGAAAATATGTTATTAACATAATAAAATTACTATATCATCGACAAAAATAAATAAATAAAAATAAGATGCTCTTGGTAGCCCCCAGCTGGTCACAGGGCCCTAAGCAGGTGCTTAGTTCACTTATGTCTTGGGCTGGCTTTGGTGCGTTGTTTCTTTTGGTAAATAAAGAAGAATTGAGAAAATTGCTATAGTCTGATCTTTCTAATTGCCTGCCAGTCAAAACATTGTTCTTTACCTAAAATGTCACTGTTAACCTGGTACAGTCTGCAACTGCCGCAATGCTGCCCTGCTCCTTGTTAGCATTGAGCTAGCTAATGCAAACTCACAACACTGGAAGTGTTGGGAAAGGAAAAGACCAAACGAGCAAACCAACAGCCCAGCTGAATAAAAAGCTCAGCTAACAAAAATCCAAAGAACTCCTGGCCAAGTAAAACTGGAGTGTGAGGCAGCATACATAAAGTATGCATGTAATTCTTCACACTGTTTTAGTATTGTCAGTTAGTTGTTAAAGCAAAAGGGGGGCCCAGGCTGTAAGCTAATGTTGTTTTGGACAGTGCTTAAGTGGAAAAAAATAAATGCCAGTACTCCCCTTATTCACCTGTTGGCATGTGAATCGGACAGCTGGTATTGGCAAGTCATCAAGTGACAGTCTTATGTTCTGAATTTCTACAACGTATAAAAAATACTGGAAGATAAAGCAAATTTTCACAAAGTTAATTTATTAAATAAACTTTTTTTAGTTTTTGGCCTCTGTATTTGGCAATACATTGTATATTTGACTGTCGAAGAGCTGAGTCATCATCACAATCTGTTTCAGTTCGCGTTCTCTTTGTGCACTTTTGGAGCCACGCCAGCATTACTGTGTTTTTATTTCTTTGCTTTCTCCTGTTTATCCATCATTGCTGTGACTTGTCAGTTAGTGTTAATGTGATGTTCCACTTCTGCGAGGAAAAAGAGAAAAGAGAGGTGAGCGTAACGTAATGCACCCTAAATATGTAATTTAAGTGTCATTATGAATCGCCAAGACACTCTGATATGGAGATGGCAGGAAGGGGTACTGGGAGCTTGTGAAAGGTCCCAGTGCGCCGTAAAAATTCTTGGTACACCAGGGAGCAAAATTTAGAAGTGGGGGTACTGCATGCTGGTGTGTATAGCGGCTCACTTAAAGCACTGGTTTTAAAATGGAAACATTTGAAAGTCACCGCTCAAGAATCCTTGGTGAATTGTAACAAATATACGATTGTATCTCCAAAAAGCTTATAATAAGTCTGAAAAAGACAAAATGTTACCCGCCAGAACAGCAACATGTGCCATCTGCCATTTTCTTTCCAGATTTATTGGTGGTTTTGTGCTCTCTCCCTCTATTACTTGTTCTTCATGCTTAACAACTGTAAGCCTCCCAAATTTACACACAGAATGTTTCCAGCAGCTTCTTGACACAAAAGCAGTAAAAGCAGACAAAAACCGAACAAAACTAGGTGCTCTTGTCAAAAACAGCATTAAAGGAGGATTATCTAAAGAGTTTTGATATTGGTAGAGTTGGATATTGATTTGTGATGAAGCTTTTATTTGCAGATTATGTGGGATTAGGACCACAGAACCTCTGCAACTTTTACTTTAGGCTGCAGGGAAATACAAGTTCTGTTGAAAAAAGGAAATATAAAGCTTGAGCTTTGTCTTGAAGCACTTAAAGGTCATGAAATCAAATATGCGGCAGAAGTATTTGAGTTAACTTTCTATGTTTCCTATCTGGACTATGAGGTCTTCTTTGCTCTCTTTTTTCTCTTATGCTCTTTTTACTTTTGTACATCCCCCCCCCCCCTAATTTGTTGTTTCTTCAGTTTTATCCTAGACGGAGGTGAACTTTACAGAGAGCTGTTTCATGTTCTCATTCTGTCAGGATCGACTGAGCAAACTTTCTAGAAAAGGTCTTTCACTTTTATTTTGTCTTTTTTCTTTGACTTTCTCTCTTTTCTCTGCAGAAATATCTGACAGAGTACGCTCAGTGTCAGCAGCAGCAGCACCAAATACAGCAAAGCTGCTGAAAAATTTCAATTTTTCTGTTGCAATCTTCCCAATAATATTGTCAATAATGGGTTATTCTGTAAAACTGTGGTTATGCTAAGTGATGCAGTGGTGATCAAATGTGAATGCTTTTTTATAATTATCCCTTCCTACAATAAATGCATAAGACAAACTGTGGTGAAGTTAAAGTTAGGAAAAGATGATAGTAATAGAAAACAAAGTTCCAGTCTCCTGTTTCTAAGTTGACAAGCTTTGTGCCCATCCACTGCCCAAATCTCTATGTTCTTACTTTCTGCCTTGTTATATAAACTTTCTGCATTAAAAAGCTATATATTGGCAGTAGAAGTAAATTATGACCAGCAGAAAAATCAAATTCATCATTAAAAATTTTTTAAAACCACATCTCTTCCTTTGACTACTTTGAATAATCTTTATCCAGTCTAAATCTTTTTGTTGTTTTCCTTCCTCCAGGGTACCAGACAAGAAGACAGATACCATTCTTTTGACTGTGTGTACAGTAACAAGGAAGTGACGGACGAGTTAGACCACCGCTAATTAGCTTAGCTCAAAAACTGGTAGTCAATGGGAAGTATTAGCCTGCCTCTGCCTTAAGTCATCAGATAAACTCTAAATGATCCTTTTTGCTTGTTGTGACTT
Source organism: Naso thynnoides (assembly GCA_029783665.1). NCBI lineage: Eukaryota > Metazoa > Chordata > Actinopteri > Acanthuriformes > Acanthuridae > Naso > Naso thynnoides. The sequence goes on from JAQLOL010000021.1 coordinate 2,697,768, forward strand.
GTTTATTTACAATGTTATGTTATTTTTACAGTCAGATTATTTAGGAAATGTTGGAATCAAATACATAGCGGAAGTAAACCACAGAGTGTGTACTAGATAGAGTGCTAATCTGAGTTCAAAAATAACATAACGTTGTAAATAAACAAGTCACGACAGGCACATAGGACCTTTTGAAGTTGTTGGAAAGTTTATGTGATGACTTCAGGTGGAGGCAGGCTAGCACTTCCCACTGACTACCAGTGTTTGAACTAAGCTAATTAGCGATCGCACAGTTTCAAGAATAATATTGGTCTTTCTGGAACTTTCAAGGGTAGCAAAAAACAAAAAGAGGAGAAAAAAAGTTCACATATCTCTTTAATTTGAAATGTGCAGCAAGGGCATGAGGAAGAAAGAAACTTGACTGCAATCAACAGTGTGGAGATTCTTTACCAGAGCAGACTTATTTGAGAAGTTAACAGTTAAGTCATTTTTGATATTTTTGCTGAAAATAATGTTGCAAATAATTGTTATTGGGTAGAAAAATATGCTATTTATGATATAAATGATTAATAAGTTTTCAGGGGTAATCGATGACAATTAAAATGCAAAAGTCATAAATTCATAAACGCCCTAGCAAAGGGGGTTCTGACCTAGTGTCATGTGATGAGTTGAGAGTAAGAAAGTGTCAACAAAAGACATGATTAGTGAAGCAACTGACCATTTGCTGAGCCACACAACTCTTAAGCCCTATTCGCTACTAATATACTAATCCCACGCGAATAGGGCTTTAGTTACTGTTTCTATATTTGTCAAGATTTCGGAGCTAGCATAGAGCTTACACTGTTACTGACTGCACTTCCTGGAGAAATATTAAGTCATTTTTGGAAAATAGAAAAAGCGATTTCAGACAGAAGCAGACAGAAGGTCTGCAATATGCCTTTGAATAATAAATACAGGAGGTCAAACTGACTCAGCAGTGAAAATAGGTTAGAGTTATCAGTATAAATTTCCAACACATGCTAAAGCCTACAGATCACAATACAGAGACTTCAGCTTGTTTTTCACTTTATTCATAAAACAAGCAAGGACCCTTGCAACGATTTAGGCCCATTTAGGACAAGAGAGGAACGTGTCTCTTTGTATATTAACGTTAAAAGTAAAGTTGGGCGTTTTGGTCGGGTTGAGTTTGGGTTAAATGCTGCAAGCTGTTGAGAGCTGCTGTTTCCAGACTCCAGTCATAAACTTCATCTTTGCTGGCCAGGCTTGCTAGCTTTCTTAATAGCCTTAAGTAACTCAAATTAACAAGGTAATATTAATGGAAAGAGGGCTTCAATGTATATTGAAGGGTTCTCAAAGCAGATGTAGCTGTAGCTTTTAAACTGTGAAGAGTTCAACGGAGAATGAGGACACCCAACAGTTTTACATATAGCATATTGTTATATTTCTCAGCATTTTATTTTGTAAATGTTAAGAATGTATGTCTCCCTTGAGCCTCACAGAATAATGAGCATCACTTTTAAAGTGTCCCAGGCAAGATGTTTAACCACAATGTGATCAGAATCCACAGAACTAAACTATAACTGAAGAAAATCAAAAAAGATTGCATGAGTTTCAGTGGAGCACAGCTGTGTAGTTATCAGACCCTGGTCAGTGCTAGCAGATGCTAAGCTCTGGTTGGCCTGTTTGCATTTGAGGGTGGAGCTTAGCAAAGGGTCAATTTTGTCCCCGTACCACTGGAGGCTTTAATTTGTAATAAGATAAGGTAAGGTAAAACTTTAATGTCCACATGGGGCAGTTAAGTTTACAGCCAGTAGTAAAAACAACAAGTACAGCATACACATAACATTGACAATATACAGTACAGGACTCGGACAACATTCGATCATTAGACAAAAAAAAAAAGAGTAGGGCAACAACAGCTGATAGGACAAAGGACAACTTATACCTATTGGTACAAGACTGAACCTGTGCCCTGAAGGAAGCAGCTGGAACTCAGTGTGCAGAGGGTGAGGAGAGTCAGACACAACGCACTGAGCCTTTGAAAAGAGCCTCTCTTCGTACAGCTGTTGAAGACGACCGGGGCTAACAGAAATCTCACAGCACAGCCTGACCATTTTATCCAGTTTGTTTCTGTTTTTAAGGCTGAGAAATGCATGAAGGGATTAAATTTACAGTAAAAAAAACAGAAAAATGAATCGTCTGCCAAAAAAAGTAATAGTTTGCTCAACCTTTCATTTGTAATGTATTTCTGTGCTCCTGTAAAGCTCTTCGAATTGCCTTTTGTAGACAAGTTGCTTTATGTTAAAGTTAAGCTAAATGAGGGCCCGTAATGCATGGACAAAAGACCGTAACTAATAACTTATAGAACCATCCATCGTTTGTGTCATATTATTGATAATATTGGATATAACAACACTTACTTCAACCCATCTCAACCCACTTTCCTTTTTTCTGACTTAGCTGCTTCTCCTTCTAGAAAGAGATGAACTTTACCAAGTGTCCTTTCACATCCTCATCTTGTCAGGATGGAGAGAGAAAACTTTGATGGAAAAGGTCTCTCTTTCTCTCTGTCGGCCTTCTGAGAAACAAGGCCTTCACCCCGTTTATTGCTGAGCTGCTGCGTTTTCAAGCGCCAGGCCCCTACAGGAAAAGTGTCAGGCCAGTTTCTGACGTGAATTTGCATCCCTCAATGACGAGTGACAGCGCTGAAAGGCCAGGAGAAAACCGGCGCATCGATCGGCTCGTGGAAACTATTCAAAGAAACAGATGAGCTGAAGGAGCAGAGAGGTTCTCGTACCTTCCTTCCATCCCTCCATCCCTGCAAACCGCCACTTGCTTTAAAGAACAGAACTTCATTAAATTGTGCCACTCGGTGTTTGTGTCACTGTGTGAGGGTTGGGGTGGTGAAATGTATGTGTGTGTGTGTGTGTGCGTTGAGAGGGTTGAAGGATCAGAGCTTTGCAACAGAAGAGCTATTAACTCTGCTCCGCCATCAGTGCTGTTCTCCTGCATACACAAGCAGCAGGTTGTCACGGAACGTTCCCAAGACGACACAACACCGGGAACACTGCCAGTTAATGAGGGAGTACACACACACACGTGTGCAGATATATACATATGATCAAGAACACAAACACATAAACACAAACACACACACATCATACACACAAGTACAGAGAAAATACAATAAAAAGCAAAGGCGCGCGCACACATATGCACAACAGCGATGGAAGAGGTATTGAGATCTATAGCATGGCTGCACTATATTAAACAGGTTAAAAAGAAGAGTGAAAGTTTCATTGCAGGTTTCTTTATTGGATTATTATAACTAAAACATGTATGTCACTGTGTAAACAGCATTTAAAGACGAGCTAAAACGCCTTTTTCCAGAGCGTCAACTGCCGCATTGTGACATTTTTCGCTATTCAAACAATAAAACAACCAATGAATGACCTGTAGGGGCAGGACATAAGTTGGAGGAATCTGACTGGGGTGTTGTGGTTACTCCTTGACAACCATTGCCAGGGCTTTGTTTGTTGATAGTTAACTGCTTAATTTTAACACCGAGCTAGCTTTAGTTTATTTAATATTTACAGGTTTCTACTGACAGGTGGATTGACGTGATACAAATGGTTGAATTCAAAAAATGATTCGACCAATAACAACCCACGTCAGCGATGACATCAGGGACCCAGGGGATTTTGTTTTAAATGAAATACGGAAGTGGCAGACTTTAATATGAAACTATGAAATAATTCTTTTTTTGTAATTTTTTGTGATACATTTTTAAATTTGACAACAAGAAGAGCGGGGTTATGGTCCAAAAGGGTTGAAAATGTGTTTTTGACTTCAGCTCCACTTTAAGAGTTAGGCTATATCTGGTCAAGGCTGAGGCATTACAACTAGTCTACTTACTGCTGGATGGTTCAGTCTTTAAACGGGCTGTCTGTCCTTTGATGGACAACAGAACTGATACGTGTTTTCAAAATAAACAATTGTTATTAAAAGAAAAGACATTACAAGATTATCAGATATTATCTGCATTTAGAGACCTCATATAGTACATATATGCATGCACTTACATTAGTCTAAAAGTTTGTTACCAGAATATTTGTAGTTTTATTCAAGTTAATGGTGCGTTTAATTTTCTAGCTTTCCAAAGTCACACTAGTCAGAGAGTATGAAAGGAAGTCGGTGAGTTTGACATGAACAAAGCAACGTTATTTCTATGCACAAACATACACCTTAATTTTAATTTTTATTTTTTTCATTTATGGACCTGAAGTCTTACATGGTTATCTGACTCTGTATGCTGCTCAATTGCACCACTACACACACACACACAAACACACACACACACACACACACACACAGGCCTGCTTGGTCCGACAGAGCCAGCACACTTCAATTAATTCTCTCTGCTGCTTTGACCTTTTCCTCTGACAGGAACAAAGAAACTGCAGACCCACACACACACACACACACACACACACACACATGCACACACACTCACACACGCACACACACACGCACACACATAAAGATGCAGAAATGCACTCACTCAAGAAGAAGGTGCTCACTCATGCTGTTCTATGCACTCACAAAACATAAATCATGATTTCTGATATATTTGTGTGTACTCTTTGTCAGTTTAGGTTCATGGATAACAACCTGTGAGAGTCATTTTCCTTTTCAGACATCTTTGGACATTATTCGCATAAAACAGTTGATAAGTGCTATGGATATATACCATCAAGATCGTGGGGCACATGTAGACATAAAGAGTTCACAAGCCAAAAATGATGAACACCTGAAATTTTAGCTTTTTCCTTTGATGTTGGCAGTTGTTCTGTTGGTCTGTTACTTTGCTATAGAGTAGGAAAATCTCCATCACTATCTGAATCCTTGTTAGGAACCTTCCTGACTACATTCCTGTTTTCATGAGAATAAACCCTTTAGATTTTGTATTGGGTCAGCTAAATATAAATACATAAAAGGTTACATGATAAAGAATGGTTATGTTTTGGCTCAAAATACTCCGTTTTCTTAAAGTTAGAAAAACAGCTGCAAAATCTTCCGACTGTCACTAAAATGACCTGATTGAAAGTATCAACGTCTGTTTGGTCTTTTACTCTTGATCCTCAAGATATCCTCATCAGCAGTCAGAGTGACACACCACAAAGCTCTAACACTTTAAAAATGTTTTTCATTTCCTTGTGGATGCACTTTTTGACCGATTGCATCCAGGTGATCCAACTGCCAGAACTCAGCCAAACCTAATGACCGATCTTGCCAACAGACAGGTGAAAAGCTGCCTCCAGTGAAAAAAAGATTTTATGTATTTGCTTAAGCAAACAGTCCAATTTGTCTTAAAGTCAGTTTGGAGTCTGTTGCTTTCTAGGCTCACAGCCAGATACAGCAACACGTCAGCCTGCTAATGTGCTAAAAACCAAATAAGAGGTTATAAAATGTTCTCACATATTTTTCTTCACAATTCATGATACAGAAAATAGTAAAATACATGAAAAATCTTACATGTGATTCTTAAACATAGTTAAAGTTGTCATAGCATTGCCTAAGAATTTTTTTTTTTCCATTAAGGTGGTATGTGAAAAAATTTTCTATATAAATATACCCTGCTATTTATGTCCTAGAAATGCTGTTAAACTTGACCCATCATTTTTTACAGTGTAGTTTTTCAGCCAGTCAGTCAGCAGCTGTGCAGCGCTGTCACACTTCATCAAAGCTCCATCACCAATGATAATGTGACCTGGCCGACTCAGCACCGCCACTCCCTGCTGCCCAGAATATTGGCAAGTGTCAGATAGCCAATAGATTTATGTATGCAAATCAGCCCGATCAATACTGTCTGCCACGGCTCGAGATCTACAACCACACCACATCGCCTGGAATATTTCCTGTCAAATAAAATCCCGTGGCAGAGCAGGGGGAGGAAAAAAAAACTTAATATGAAAGGAAAAATGATTTGGAGGAGGAGGAGAGGAAAAGTGGAGATATGATGAAGAAGGTTTGCTGTCAATGAGACGGCAGAAGGCCAATCATCAGAGAGAATAAATCAGTGCAGGGCTGTCATTGGAGGAGGGAATAGCAGCGAGAAGCCAAGAGGCAAGAGGAGACGGAGGAGGTTTTATCTGTTACAGTCCAAACAGACTCACTTGACACGTGTCAAAATATTTTATTCACAGTTTCTGTTTTTTGTAAAATAGGAGTAGAATCAGGTGTTGCATACACATGCTTGTAAGTTAGTTAAAAGATTTCATTCAAGAAGTGACTAGATTAATGATGTCTGTTTCATTTTGGAAGCAGAAAAATGAAGAACGTTTCTTTCAGATTTTACACAAATCATCCCAAATATTACTTTATATTGATGACGTGAACAGTGTCAACAGAATGTGCAAAATTTAAAACTAGAAATTTGCAGACTTGACCAAGATGGGTCATTACTCTAGAGTTTTTATTCAGATAAGAAAAAGTTTAACTTTTCGCATTTTATTCACATTATATCTTTCAGCATGTGTAACATTGTTACGTGATATCTTTTACTGATACGAATAAAAATTTGATCAATTAAATTTGTACAGTGTGAACTTCACAACAACTCATTTCAGATGTAAGTCACTGTAGCAAGCAACAGACACACTGGCTTTGTGCGGAAGAATACCTGCATGGTTTTATATTTTATGTTTATATTTTATGTATTTTTAAACCGTCCTTTCTGAACACTAAAGTCTTCACTGTTACATAATATCATTTAGCATGTGTTATATTGCATGATACCTTCTATTGTTATGAATAAAAAAATGTGGTCCGCTAAATTTGTTCAGAAATAATTTAAAACAATCACTAAAAGGTATTTTTGTATAAAAACATTTATCAAGCTATGTTTGACTGGGATAATGTGGCATGCTAAAAGTGTTAAGAATCAGTTAAACAAATAGGCAAACTTTTGACCTCTTTTGTTTTGCCTGTCAAGTTGTGATGTTTTGTTTTGTAAATGTGTGGTTTGGATGTAGCCTGTATACTGACAACTATAATTTTTTTGACAATGCATACTGTAGGTTTTTTTCAGTAAGAACATTGATTTCATTGTAACTAAACAAAAATCTGTATTTTTGTCAATACTCAGAATTGAAGAGGATTTCCCCGAGTATATTCCTTTTTTAATTTTGAGCAATAATAATAATAATCACATCTTAAAGACGTGACGTAAAGCCAAGCATCCATAACCCAGTGATACAACAATAAAATGATGCCTTTGACATAAAACTTTGAATTGTTGATATTGCAGTTTCGTCCTTTGTGTATTTCAAGTCATTTGTTATCATTGAATCATTAATCTAAAGACACGAAAGGCCCGACTAAGCAGGGACGAAGCAGAGAAGGGTCGAGTGGGGTGGAGGGGAGGGGGCATGTCCGTCGCCTGTCGCCGTGGCTACAGCCGCTGTGTCACAGCCTCCCCCGTGGGAACTGCCCGTCAAACGGAAAGGTTGTGCCACATCTGCATAATCATTACCACGGCGACAGAAAGTCATTCTGGGAAACAATCAATGTTGTTTTAAGGGATGTTAAAAAAACAAAAAAACAAAAAGACAGAAAAAAGGGTTGAAGTGACTTAAAGAAGATCTAGTGTCTCTGCCAGACGAACGGCAGCGCTGGCAGTTTTACCGGAAACTGTGGAGAGCCTCTGAGGGTTTTAAAGACAAACAGTTCGAACGTGTTTTTCAGTAAAACACACAGACTGAATCAGAGGACATCTCTGCCAACATAGTGAGGAAATACTGCAGAGGTACACTTACCATTGTTGAGCTGTTTTTTATTCCAATATCTACTCAGTGCAGCTCTAGTTTACATTCCATTTCAACATTAATCATCAAGCAGCAAGTCAAAAATATTTAAGAAGATACTCCATTCTATTAGTTTATATCCCCTCTAGCCTGCAGACTCTTGATCCGTCCACTCTCCGTAGGCCAGAGACACAGTTAAAACGGTCAAAGAGGTCAGTCTGTTCACTGTGGAAACAACAGTTCCCAGTCCACTGAATCAGCACCGCCTCTGGCTGTTTTCTTTCACAAACCAACCCTGAGAAAACACGGAGAGGACAGTCTCCGTGCTAGACTCCAACTGTTTACTCACAATCCTTCAAAAATGAACATTTAGTAACATTAAATGCAGTGTGGTGAGCACCAGGACATGGTGAGCAGAGTACGACAGACCTTCTCAGGAAAACCAGTGGAATCCATAATAACAAATGCACTCCTGGAAACTTTAAAGCCAATATTTTTGTGTCTGTCTGACATTGCACTCAGGCTGGAAGTGGAAATATTTTTTAGACTTGCTATATTTATACAAATTTTACAAATGAACCCTGAACAATTGAACAACTGAAAACTCTCATTTCAGATGTAAGTTGCTGTAGCAACAATGGATGCGCAAATTCGGATCTAACAGCATCGTTCAGTTGTTTTATTTGGAATCATAAATCTGCTTCACATTCTGCATAAACACAGTTAACACATCTTGCTTTTCGTCAATTGTTGCTTCTTTCCATTATTTTGACTATAACAGACAGTACATTGGTTTTGTAGTACACAAGATCAGTCCTGGTCTTGAGATGAGTCTCGTCTCAGATTTGAATGCATTTTGACTCGTTTCTGTTCATAGTGGACTCAGGATTTTTAATCAAGACCAGTCAAGACCACAACAGATTTATTTGTTAACATGATGGCTGTGATTGGATGTAAAACTTCCTTCTTTAAATGCAGTCAATCACGTGAGTCATTTTGTGGTTAGATTTTTTTGATTGTCAAAGTTTGGCAACCTCACCATAAAAAATTCATAAGCAAAACAACGTACAAAAGGAAACAGTCAGCAGAGCGCACGTTCTGCAAGGCAGTGCCTACTGAGACGGCTGGTACAAAAAACTTCTATCACCACTTTGAAATCAGAGGAAAATTTTTTCAAGGTCTTGATTTTGTCTCAGTTTTGCCACATTCTGATCTTGGTTAAGACTTGGTCATGGTTAGTGTGGTCGTGACTACAACGCCACAATACATACGAAACAATATACCACCATCACCACTAAAACAAACCAAACATAATATAACAATGTAAAAGATAATAACTTTAACTGCTATTTTGTATCAACTCATTAACTGTGCGCTGTAACGCTGTAGTTTTGAAAAGTTATGTTGTAGCTAAATTTAGGCAAAATTTTAGCTGTGTTCTGTGTTGTCCTTTCTAAATGCTATATGCTCGAACCATTGTGCCTTTTCAAAATACTAAAATCTTTGTTATGTTCTCACCAAATGCTGTATATATTAGAAAGACACAAGGAGAAGGAAAGCAAAGTTAGTGAAAAAGAAAACGGGAAGGAAAGAATGGCGAGCCATCAAGGAATTAAAAAGAGAAGGAGACTAAAAGGAGGAGTGAAGTAAAGCTAAAAAAAAGAAGTGGAGGAGCAGAAAACCAACAGATCTGTGACAAAGGAGACAAAAAGAGGAAAATGAAAGAAGAGCAGGGAAGGAAAGGAGTGAGAAGGAGTCAAGGGGTAAAGGATGGTGATGAAAAAGCAGAGGAAATGAGCCGAAAGGAGATGAGGGAAGGAGGAGAAAGGAGAGGAGAGAGAGGGTCCTTCTCTATCAGCAGATAAGAGGTAGAAATGGATGAATCCTATTGGCCAGCAAGCCTCTTCTTGCCTCTTATCTTCTCGCCTTCATGAACTCAGGACACATTTCATAGAAATTTGCGAAATCAGGAAAGCTGGGTATCATGTCATCTATCACTGGGTGACACTGGCCCATACATTCTCCCGCTTTCACAATAAAAGCCACAATTGACACTTTTTTTTTGTTTATCAACAATTATGTGCTGCTGCAGCCACAAAGCAGCTTTGGGGTTCTTGTTTGTTGTTTTCAAGGTCAAACAAACTTGGATTAAACTCAAGAGTTCCTGACGGCTTTAAAAAAATCTACAGAGGTCACTCAATAATCACCCGGCAGCTGCCTGTATTTACATGTCTTTTGAAATTGGTTTGAAAAGTGGAAATGAAATGTGACAAAAGGATGATGTATGTAATGTCTCATCTAACATTTTTTGCTTAAGCAGCACACAGATGACCACAGGTAATTAACATTTTATTAAATCATACACAGAAAATAATTTCACCACATAAAGACATTGTAACTGATGTGATGGTTCAGAGAAAAGGACGATATGAAAGAGTTTGAAAAACAAAGAGAGGATGACAAAGAGAAGAACAAGAAGCTGAAGCAGAAGAAATAAATTATTTTTTGTGTTATTTTTAAATAAAAGAGGAGTAATGGTACACAAAATTCACCTTCAGTATGGTTTTGATGCAGCAGCACAAACAAAGGAAACATAAATGCTGGCATATTAAAAAAAAATAAGTCAAAACACATAATTGTCAATAACGCTCAATCTGAGCTGTATACTCTCAAGTGTACAATAATAATTATACACACTGATTACATGAGCAAAATTTATCATTTTAATTTAAAATGGCCATTAAAGGCCCAGTATGTAACTTATTTGGCTTTTTACTAGCAAAAATCAATATTGCTTTCATAAATATGTATGTTACCAAAGTCAAAGCACAATCGCATACAAATGAAAGCTTTCTCGTTCCCTAAAATTAGTTGTTTATGTATACATAGGTGGAG
>JAQLOL010000021.1:2745912-2756801 GCA_029783665.1 Naso thynnoides
GTCTGAACAACAGGAATGTCTAAGACATTTTATCGAAGGGAACGATGTTTTAGCGTTACTTCCGACGGGCTTCGGCAAAAGTTCATAACATACGTAATGACCAAGCAGTAGCGACTGGTCGAAGTTGAAAATATCCCGCCCAACACGATGCAAACGTTTCTCAATGGAGAGTGGCCAGACGCTTCTCACAAAGTGAAACGATGTGGAAGCGGGTGGTTAACCAGGCTAGCACACAGCCATAGAACTCAATAACTAACAGTAGCTAAATATTCACAGTTATTTAAGCTTCTTTATCTCAGTTTGTTTCACTTTCACAGACTTCCTCTAAGGTCCAAAGTGACTGAACTGCTTCATCTCACAGGAGCAGCAAAGGGTCTCAGCTATCTTCTGCAGCAGCAGGAGAAAAGTGGAAGCAGAGCAGCGACCACATCGGTACAAAGGTGTGCAGACTCAACACATTCCCCAGAAAAAAAAAAAAAAAAAAGGCTTCCAGCAGCTTGTGTCATCCATCCTGCTGAACCACACAACTTCCTGCCTGCCGGCGAGGAAGCAGCGTGCTGCTCCACAAACACTGAGGGTAAAACTGATTGAATGGCACCGATCATGTGACGTCACAGAAACAGTCTCAGCTAATTCCAGGGAAACAGACTTATACCCAAGTTCAGTAATGAGTGACTAATACTTCTTAAGCAACATCATCAGCAGTGCTGTCAGCACTGCAGTCAGTTCATGTTTAATTGAGCAGAAATGTGGGCGCATTTGCAGCCTGTTGGCAGTATCCGTAATAGAGACGTTCCATAATTTTTCCCTCCTTGATTCTGATTCAAATATCGAAACTTTGGACACCAACCGAACTGGTGTGGACGTGGTACGACTGTTATCACTGTCACACGGCCTAGCTCGTGTCTAACCTTTTGTAAAACCTGAACAAACACAGAGAATAAACGCCAATGCTTTATGAGACGGTTGGTGTTAAAAATTGGCAACACTAGTGCCTCCCCTCAAAACTAATTTCCCAGCGATGAATTTTGCCAAACTGCAGACATTTTGCTGGCTCTGGTTAAAGTTACACAACCAGAAATCAATTCTTCTTTGCTCCAAAGCAGCGGAGGCCAGCGGCAGCAAAGTGCAACTTGCTGAGTAGGATACTGTTTCAGAGTGGCCAAAAGAACAGATTTCCTGGAAAGGAAAACTGTCATTTTATCTGGGTAAAACCGCTTTGCAGATGTTTTGATTTTCTTCTTTTGTTCGGAACTTTCGTCCTGTCAGATTTGCCCTATCACCCGACAGATAAGCAAAGACAAATGTGCGTTTGCTGACAGTGTCTGAAGTTACACAAGCTGTTTGCTATTTAAGGATAATGGCAACTTGTGCATTAAGAAATCTGGTGGGTTGCATAACGTGCATGTATGCCAGCTGCTGCTGGAAAGCGGCAGGATACCGTGACTGATAAAAACAATGACATCAGGTGTTTAAATTTGCGGATTTCAGTGACTGCAGAGAATGAATGAATTGAGAAAGGCGTGTTTCCAGTTTGAATCTTTCGGTAACACTTTCTTTGAAGCCTGTCTCTATGAGGATTTTTGGGGTGCTAGGATTAGATTATAGAACAATTTCCAAAGCACCAGGATGCATCTAGATTTTATCTCAGGGTGACACAGCTTACATATAGCGGGAGCTCTTGTCCAGTTTATTTTCACCGTCAACTTTGTAGAAGCCCAGGTGCTTCCAAACGGTAGCTTTTAATCCACTCGGTGCTGGTCAGATGTCGCGGTCAGATACGTTTCTTTCTCGTTTTCTTATGTGCTCCCCATAAACTGTTCAGGTGTGCGGCCAGCCGCACTCCCGTTTTCCACTTTTTTCATTTAGTCTATTTTAAATTGTTTAAATTTCGATTAACGATTATTGGTCATTGTTGACTGATTCAGAATCGTCCAAATCTGACTCACGATGCATCTAAGAAATGATTTTTTTTTTCACCACTAAAAATCAGGAGTAAGAAAGTTCCGATATCTGATATTATCGGCTAATATTGTACATATATAATATCACTGGTCCAGGCCTTTTTTGGGGGGGCTTAAAAAATAGTTTAAATATCGTAGCATATTGGTGAACCATATGCTGACGCCTGTATATCTGCATATCATCTGTATATCAGCCCATAATACCAGGCCCTACTCTACAACACATTCTGAACACATTTATAATATGCTTTAGGTGGTCAAGCTTTTGCTTGTAACTATGATTATACAGCGCTAAGCTCATTATAGGTGTGTTCAAAATGCATTATAGATGCTTTAAGCAAAGTGTTATGTGTTAAAACTGTATTATGTCGTCATAATAGAAGCTTGCTCCGACCAAAAAGTTGAACCTGGCTCAATTTTTACTACAACTACACGTAACTTGATTGGGCAACACACTGCATTAGTCCGTCAAACATGTGCTACCTCACATTCCCAGTTGGTCATTGTGGGACGCGACCTTTCTTTTATGAGGCTTGCACACATATGTCGAGGACGAATGATTTTAACTTTCCAGAGCAGACAAATCCCGTCACATGGTGTTCTGTGCAGTTCCTTTCGGTTTTTACTCTTCAAACTCGAGCACCAGTCACTCAAACGGGACTGTCAGTGTCGTGACATGCCCCCTTCAACGCAGCCCCCAACCAACGCTCACAAACCAACTCCGTCCTTCAGCTGCATGTAGCAGTTAACACTCGCTGGATCACATGTGCAGAGTGTGTCGCAACTTTTTACAACACACACACACACATGCACAGCACTACTGCTGGAGAGCTTTAATGAACCGTTTTTATGAGTTATGACCTAGGAGATTTTATTCTTTCATTTACTAAATGTTTGTGATGACTCATTGCAGGAAATGACATCAGCTCATCACATCAGGTGCATGTATGTCATGCACTGAAAATATCTTTACACCTGAAAATGTAATAAGGATACCAGGAAAAAATAATATATTAATAACAGATTTTTTTCCAAATAATCTTGCAAAACACAATTTTATTGTATGTTATTACATCTCGTTATAGACAAATGACTCTCAATATGAGAAACAACAGCTGATTCTTGCAGGTGTGTATCTGCTTTCGTCTGCTGGAGACAAAACGTAAGTAATGCAGCGGAACGTCACAGCTGCATGATGGCACAGCTGATATTGGCTCACGGCAGATATGTTGGTATCTCGGCCGGATCGCACACCAGATTTAGTAACGGCTACCAGCAGGTGGAACCTTCACCGTTCAGCTTCAATATGAGAAGGAAAAACCAAATGAAACCTTGACCTGCAGCTTCAAAAACAAACTCACAGCCAGTTTTCACCTGGAGTCTAAGGAGGAGAAGACGAAGAAGACTATGGAGTGAGTCTAGCTGAAGGAAGAGAGCGTGGAGGGAGAGAAGAGGAAATGAGTGATGACAACGAGGAGCTTCCTCTGTCCTTACTCAGCAAACACAGAGAGGTCAGAGGAAACACTGTATACACACACGCACAAACACACAGGGAGGGAAAAATCGGTGCATTTAGGTACATCTGGGTTCGTTTTTTTTTTTTTTCAGGTTGTTTCTATTCTTTTCACTTTTATTCTTGGTGACATACATAAGCCTGCATCTACATATTCCTACATTTTGTGTTGACTGTGGCAGCATGTGTGACAGAAGTGGTGCTGCTTACTGCCATAAAGATCTTGTCTAGAGCGTTTGTTTTGGAAGAGAGAGAAACACGTCACTTCTTTGCACAATACCAGTTTGGCCATGAACACAAAATATTGATTTTTTTACATTAATTTATTTATTTTAATTTTTTTTAAAGACAATTTTCTCCTGCTTCCAACCATCCCGCTACACAAAGAAGAAAACTCCATCTGTCTCTCTGTCACTCTGTCTGTCTGCATCCATTTTCCTCCTCAATGGATCGCCCAATCAATCCGAAATTGAATGTGAGCATTAAGAATTGTCCTAATCAGAGACTGATGAAGCCCTTTCTCTCATTTACCCACTGCCCATGCCTGTTTTATTTGAAAGTGTTTCATAAATAATGTGGATTTGCTTCTTCTTCTTCCACATATCGAGTCAATGAGTGAAAACACAGACAGCGCCGCTCTCCCATTGCAACCCACATTGTGGTTGGAGGTGGGACTGCATCCGTAATGTACTGTTACTTTTTACTCTGATTTTGTACAGCCCGCGGCTTCCATCTTAATTTGTATTATTTATAGCCCACCAGCACTGTCAGAATAAAAATCATGCAGGTTTAAAATGCAATTTCGCTCTTCACCTAATGGGGGCAAGGGCAACTTTGTAACTTCAGCTGGCTGTGTGACCCACGCTGTGATCCCTACCAGCTAACTTCTGCCATAACGACTGTAGATAAAAGAGGGAAGTTGATGTTTCAGGCCGATGGAAATTACAATAATTTTTCACTAAAACTGAAACAATTTTTTTTTCAAAATGTGCAAGAGCCTGTTGCTGTGTGTAAGGCATTCAATGTAAAGAGACTCAGATTGCTCGTAAACAACAAATCGTCTCTTCCGGTCTGTGCGCCGTAAAGTAACGCTTTGTAAAAGACAGGATAGTAATGTCGAGTCTCCTTGCCGACAGTCTTATTTGCAGAAGAAGTAAGATGTAAGGCACAGGTATAAAAATTAGACTGTTTCATAACCACTTAAAAGCTTCTCGAAGGGAAAGTTTGACCTGAAGATGACACAGGATGAAGAGTCAGAGAACTCACAGACAGACACACAGATAATGTCGACCCTGAAGCTGCCAGCGTGGCTAAAAACACAGCAGGAAATATCTGTGTGAAAAGGGCACACGAGGACATTACGAAGGAAATTAATGTCAGAGCTGAATGACGCTGACACACAAAAGAAGAAAAAAAAAGTTGCAACTGTAATCGGGGTACCCTGTTGACTTATTGACCACATTATCACCAATCTCCACTTCAAGTCCTTGGTCCTTAAGAGGCAAAACAAAGCAGGAAAAATATGAAAGACTCACACGAATGTATGCACACAGACACACACAGACACACACACACACACACACACAGGTCACCGTTGACTGCTATTGTGACATTCAAAGGAAGACAATCATCACCAGGAATGAAATCCAGAGTGCTGACATGGCTAAAAGAGAATAACAGGCCTCTGTGTGTGTGTGTGTGTGTGTGTGTGTGTGTGCTGTTGCAGTCGGGCAAGTTTGTTTCAGCGCTGAAGTTACGACACACTTGAAGAGGAAACTTTTGATTTATTTAAACTGATCTCAGATATTTTCACAGACATAGGTCTCGCTCCTCTCCAACTCTGTCTGCCTGCTCAAATCTTACGGGTCAGTTTACCAAAGTCACAGAAAAGAAAAAGGAAAAACGTTTTTTTTTCTTTTTTCAGAAAAGGGTACTTCAGCAGACATTTTTGCAGGAAACAAAAGATAAAGAAGCCATTCTCAACTGCATTTTTGCATACATTTACCAATGAGACAATGAAAGTTCATGTGCAGTAACTGATCCACGAGCTTAAAGATTTGTCAGATTGCAAAACATTTGAGGTTTTTACTTGAGCAATGGGACAAGTTTTAAAATTAATTTATCCTCCATCAACATAAACAGCAGAAAAACACAGTTACTGACAGCAGTACCCACCCAAGCATTTACTTCTGGTTTAAGGTGCAAACATGTTTCCTCTTGTAAGTTGGTGACACAAAAAAATATGTACCATTGGGATATTTTTCTATCCATGCTCATTCCTGTCCAGAGGGTTACTCAAACGGCTGTGGACATAACATGTTAGTGAAAGAAATAAACCACATTTAAAATATTTTAACCAACACAACTCTTCGTGAAATCTACATGTGAAGCAGGAGATGTGTTTTAAAGAAGAGACTGCTGCAGCGCTCTTGTCAACTAAGGGGCAGCTTACGCGGTGCAAGTTTTCGCATCAAACGAAACATTTTTGTTGTGGTTCAGCCTTCATTTCACATGGCTATGGCGCGCTGGCGCCCCTGAAACCACAAGTGTTTGAAAAAGGGTTCCAGTGTGCAACCTTTTGAAACCGCAACCTTCTTTCCGGCTGTGTAAACTGGCAAGCGAAGAGCCTGTGAGCGCGATGACAAAGATGATGCTAATGCTAGAGCAAGTCAATGTATTCTGCTCTAGCCACTACAAAACTCTGATTAAACACTCTGCAGGTTGAATATGACGGCAGCCCATTGAGGCAAATTTAAGTGTTCGTAGCATAAATTTAGAAGTTTAGAAGGCTGAATTTCTTTCATTTGTGGCTGCTTCGGGCTTAGCAGCAGCAGGAAGTTAACAGCTTTGGCAGTTGCGACGGTATGTCATTAAAAAGTTACACCGCCAACTACTGGCCTGGCGTGCATACACAGCACTTTGGGTTTTTCGCGGAAACGCGCACATATTTGGAAGGCGTTTTTAGAAGCGCTGCTCCTGTGTAAACGAGGCCTAAGTCGTACTGCAGTCCTTGTTAGCTAAGCTAACAAAAGTTAGCATGGGTAAAAAGTTAACACGACCACAGGAAAATATGAGGATGCGCTGTAGAAAATACTACATAAAAATATGCAGGATATATATAACGATAAGTTGAGACAGGAGAAACAGGAGAAACTTTGAAATGGTAATTATAGAACCATGGTTGGGTATAAAAGGGGCATTATGAAAGGCTCAGGCACAAGCAAAGTTCACCCATTTTAACTTCTGTTCAACACAGACTGTCTGCAAAATACTGCATTCTGTTTTCATTTAAGTTTAACTCAGTGTCCAAACTTTTTTGGAATCGGGTTGTAGTTACATCTAAAACTCTAGAGCTTCCTGAGCATGTTGGAAAGCATGGAGGGGGAGAAAAAAGTGCCATTAACTTAATAGCTGGCTAGCTGACCTCAGCGGCTGAACGCTACAACACCAGGCATGAAACAATTCCTTTTAAGTGTGAAGCTGCTGAGAAAATGGTGGTTTGTGTACAATGAGATGGATATTTGTTTGGAGGGAACTGACTGTATGTGACATTTGTTTATATTTGTAATAATATGCCCATTCTAAATCTGATGACGAGGCAGTTTTTAAA
Source organism: Naso thynnoides (assembly GCA_029783665.1). NCBI lineage: Eukaryota > Metazoa > Chordata > Actinopteri > Acanthuriformes > Acanthuridae > Naso > Naso thynnoides. The sequence goes on from JAQLOL010000021.1 coordinate 2,753,000, forward strand.
GTTCTGGTGTTATCAATGGTTGTCACATTGAACTTATGTTCTAAAATTCATTTAGAGTTGACCTAACAATGTGTTAAAACACCGTGTGGATCAAACTTCCTGTTGAATACTTGCTTTTTAGGGCCTCCAGTATTGAAATAACACCTAAAACCATAAATTACTTTGAGCAATTATGCATCAACACCTATCAACTGTCTTTAAATAGTTCCAAAATACAAAAAACACTCAAAACAGAAACTTATATCTGGTGAACGTCACTTTTTTCGTTCTTCCGTTTTTTTCCGGTCTGCCCTGAATGCATCACCCTACCTGTATGACTGTCACCTGACGGCAAGCAAACACACCTATTCTGCGTTGCTCTCTAAGCAAATATGGCCCTCCTCGGCTCCTGTAATTGTCGTTCTGAAGGCCACCAGTGGTGCTGTCACATGAAGCATTTTAACCGTTTTAACGACTGTTCCGCTCAATGATGACAGCGCAGAGATGACTCAAACAGACACCCTCACACACACACACCAAACCTCATTCAAAATTAACTGTTTAAATGTCTCCTTCCTGCCTGCTCCCCCTCCTCTAAGTTTTCCTCTGCTGTCAGCTGGAAGCATCACGCCCTGCCTGCCACAGCTCCTCTCGGCCTCCCTTCATCACCTCCTCCTCCTCCTCACCTCCTGTGTGGCGGCCGGCTCCGGGAACAGGTCCTCCCCGTCCTCTAGCTCCTGGAAGTCGGTGTGCTCCGGTGTAGGGTCCCTGTCCGTGTCCGCCATGTTTACGTCGTTCCTGCGATTGAATGCGATGATAGCTAACAGCTAGCTAACAGACACACACACACATACACACACCGACAGATAGAAAACAGTCGACTGACAGAATGAGGGGAGGAGAGGAGGAGCGGGGAGTCAGGAGGTATTCCCAGCTCTGTCATGTGACTACGGGCCTCCTGATGGGAGCCAGAGAGGAGACAAACGAGAAGAGTCTCACTCTGCCGCTTCTACGAGGTCAGTTATCACAAATGTAGGCTATAAGTAAATGACGAAAACCACGCGTGTCAATTTAGGAACTAAGTGATGTGATCAAAAAAGATATAAAGGATTTAACAAATGAAAGGCATCAGCATATTAGTTGACATAATGTGTGTCAATGGGAATTTTTCAGTTTTGTAGGCTAATGATGTAGGTTAGCAGACAGGATCCGTGACTTTTGCTAAGAATACTTTTACTTATCTTTGAATGTTTGTGTAATTTTACAGCAGCTATGTATGATGTACTCTGATTTCTCTCTGTAGGATTTCCTTTAATTTCCCTCCTTCTGATGTTATTTAATAATGGTTTTGTGAATTAAGTAACCTTCATAGTCCATAGACGATCTTTGGGCCGTTTCCGCGTTTCGACGGATCATTTTCAGCGACGCACGATGACATCCGTTTAGTTAGAAACACACCGGCGGTAACTGTGAAGCGGACTTTGACTGTAGTTAATTTGGCTAAAATGTTACTTTAAATAACGTTTTGGTGGCAAACAGAGTTACTACTGTCTTTGCTAGATCGCTAACACATTGTGTGTACTCAGCTGCGTTGACTTTGTCGTGTTTGTAACGTTAGTTTCGCTAGCAGAGAGGCTAGCGCGGAACCAACGAACGTTAGCATGGCCTTAGTAGAAGTGCACGAAGTTGAACTGAGAGGGGGAGAGGAGGAGAACCTGGAGCTAGCGTTAGCAAACATGACAGTGGAAGGTAATATTATGTCAATTTCTGTCAACACGGACTGTACATATACATAGCGTTACATTTAAAGAAATAAAGATGTGACTTTTGGACTATTCAGCATCTAACTTTGTGTTAAATATTTGGGCGGTATGAAAGATAGACAGGGGGAACACAAGCTCGCTTGAGATATAAGTTGACCAGGAAATCTTTACCAGATTGCTGTCACAATGGGTGTGATAAATTAGAGTAAGAGAAAACAAGGTACTGATAGTAATTTATTTAGTCGAACTATTAAAAAAAAAATAAAAAGGCTGATCATCACAGACTGAGCCCCCGCATTCAGTTTGAAACCATGACATATGTAGTAATTTCCCACCATGTTGGACTTTAGTCTCAGTCCTTAGGGGTGAAGCTAAACATTACTTTCTGGGAGAAAATATGAGACTAATTTGACAATCATACTAACACAAATTTATGTCGAATGAAACCATGCGATGCAGCCATGAGCCTCAACAGATGCTGATGAAGAATTCAGTCAGAGTCTTGAAATCATTGATGTTTTCTTAGACAGTTGTTGTTCCCTCATGTTTACTGTTCTTGTCCCCTCCCTTGTTCCTTTGCTAGGCCTGGAGCTGAAGGTGCAGGCTGTGCAGACGGACAACACAACGGAAGAGTTGGGCGTCAACACAGAGCCGGACTGGGAGAGTCAGGTGCAGGCCATGTTGGAGTACAGCTCCAGCCTGACGGAGCAGTATGACAGTGTGATGAGGAAGGAGGAGGAGGAGGCGGTGGAACATGAAAAAGAAAAACAACAAATGCTGAAAAATAAGGAGGACGCGACCCGTCAGCACCAGGTGAGACACACACACGCACACACACGCACACGAGGCCTTTTTATTCAGAATGTGAAGTAAGCTGCTCTCAGCATAGTCACAGCACATCTGCATCCAAAGTCAAATCAGGTTGAACTCTGGAATGGCTGAACTTACAATGGAAGAGTTGCAGGGATGATCATTTAAAACTTTGGCATCCCGAAAAACCTGTACAAGTAATAAGGCTGTGCGATATATTGTACATCTCATCACCGATATGTGCGCGTGCACAATAGTCGCATCGCTGGAAGCGCGGTGTCCTTGGTGGTGCTTAAATGGTTAAAGGAACTCTGTCAACAGCTTGTGGAAAAGTAGCCACCACTCATCTGTCCGTGCCGATGTTTAGTGCCAGCTCTGGAAGTCTGGAACGTCTTCTTCTGCAGCGGGAGGCAGGAAGCTCCTGCTGTAGCAGTTCGCTTTGCTGTCCTGCATCTAACGTCACGTGATCATGCTTATGTCCAAGCCAGGCAAGCGATACAGTTCACAGGAGAGCATACTGAGACCAGGAATACACCACAAGCTTATTGTTGTTTTTCTAAGGCATTTATGATTGCCTAATGTATGTCCATTGTAGCGCAGTGAGAGCTCGCAGGAAACACATGCGCGGTGAAACCTTTGATATTGCGGATATTGCTGGACAGTTGCTCTCCACAGCCATCCCTCTGATGACGACTAGAGGGGAAGAAGGGTGTGGGGGACTCAGCTTTGTTGATCAGTAAAGCATGCTCTGAGGATTTCAATGCTTCAAAAGACTACATTTACCATCAACACTGACTAGACAATTGTTCCCTTTGAAGGAGAGAATTCGTACACTTGTGGCAATGTTGTCTATCTTGTCTAAGAAAGAGCACATAAACATAAACTATATGTATTCTATCATCAGACTGTTGACTGTGTTTTTAGGCCCTTCTGGACAAACTGGAGTCTCTACGAATAAAACTGCAGCTGAACAACTCCAAGGCTACCAGGAAGAACTTCTTAGCCAAGAAACAGGAAATGACCTCAGACAAGAACAGAGCAGAGGAGGAGAGAAACAAGTAAAAAAAAAGAAAATTAAATTAAATATTATAATATATGAAATTATGTGTGCTTGTATATATTTTGTGCTGTCAGTCCATTTATTATATAATTTTCATTGTTCTTAAAATTAGTTGCACATCTTTTTCTTCAGTTCTAAATGTACCGTGAAGATGTATTTTTTTCTAAGTTTTTAATACTCTTACTAACAT
>JAQLOL010000021.1:2769682-2789763 GCA_029783665.1 Naso thynnoides
CAACAACAACAACAACAACAACAACAACAACAATAATAATAATAATAATAATAATAATAATAACAATAATAATAATAATAATAATGTGATGAATTATTGTCGGGTCACTTTGTTTTCATGGACATGAATGTAAGTTATATTTTAAACAGAAAACAAAGGCAGACAAAGACAGTCACTCTTACCAAAATTAAAGATGCCAAAAAAACTTTCATAAAACATGTAGATTTGGGGGATTTTTCTTTGTGTTGGTGATAATACTGTGAGCATCATCCTGGCTTGGCTGTCCTCTGCCATTGTTGCTGAAGTCATCTGAAAGTTGGTTGCTTGGGACTGTGAGACTGTGGAGCAGATGGGCACTGATGGAGTTTCTCACCTCTGAAAACAGTTGGAGCACTTTTTTTTTCTCCTGCAATGGCGTACACCCATTTGCCCAAGGAAAATTTGCATATGCACAGCTGGCCAACCAGAACATCACCACCTGCGTGCATCCTGCTCCTTTTAAAAAGAGGCATCACCAATGCTGGCCATCTGGCAACCCTCCTCAGCGAGTGATGTTGAAGCGGCAGGGTCCAAATGTAAAGGACTCTGCCTGTGCTTACAGAACAAGGGTTACATCATAACCTCTGTTCTGTCTCACACACACTCTCTGCTGGACGCTCTGGGTACAGTAGAAAAAGCCTGTTTCATGTCTACCCTGTTAGTACAAGTTATCAGATTAGCCCTCTAATCCTGACTGACTATAGGTTAGATGTGTAGTCAGGGCCACAGAAGGTCCTCACAGTGGTCACACAACCTGCACCCTGCAACCCTCACACCACAGGTCATCATAGAGCATGGTGAAGAACCCCGTACATCCAGGCAGGGTGCAGTTGTAACAAAACAGACACTCCCACTACCCTTTTCATCAATCCTGCTGACCTAGCGAGCACAGCTCCTAACATGTCAAAAAGAAATAACCTGATGAACGGTCAGGGCATATACCACGATGGTGTACTTGTATGTTCTTGACACACTCATCTCACTTAACAGGACTGGCATTAGTGCTGTGTTATGTGTAGGAGGGGTGGGAACTGCAGAACAATTAAACATGGTTTTTATCATCAAAGAACTATTTCTAGCTCATTTGTCATAAAAATAAGATCGTTGACTGATATTTTTCATTACAGTTTTCGTCAATGAAATTACACTGTAACACAACCGTCTCACTCTGTTTATCTTTGTCTGCATGTAAAATAAACAGCTCTGGGACACAGCAAGTGACGCAATTATTGCCTGATGCAGCAAATCGATGATGAAATTCATTGGCAACACTTTCAATTTTTATTTTTATTGATTTGTTGTTGTAGCCTTAGCAAGCCCAGCGCAGCTAAGCCAGTAGGCGTTGTAGGCTATCTGGAGAGCAAAAGCCAGAGGATGAGTTGTGGGATCATTAGGGATCTGAGGATTCCCTGTATGACTCCAGTGATGGAATGATATGTGCCAGTTACTATCTTGAGGTACACTGGAGCTAAAGCCAACTTTACTCAGGAAGGGTGTTGTACAGCTACCGAGCTCTAACTTTACCTGGCAGCTAGCTGAGATACTCTGCTTAGGATGTACCTACGAGCAGCTGCCTTTACATCAGCTCAACCTACAGTACGAGTCACTAACTGGATTGGTGCTTGTGACAGATGCGCCAAACCTCTCATTTAAGACCACAGATTTTGTTATGGGCAACGGTGTGGCTGGCGTTAAAGTTTCTCCAGATGTGTCAGGTCATCCTGTTGACTCTCATGAGATTAGGAAGTTGGAGTTAGAGTTCCTTGAGGTCTTCAGTGTGTGCATGGTCATCAGAGCACAGGCTAGAAAAGGTGTTGAAGAGGGAAGCTGTGGATCCAATGTTAAACAACCTGTTGGATTCCCTCTTAGGTAAGAGGAATAGCAGTTCAGGATCATTTGCTAAGGTTGAGGATAGCAGGGCAACAATGAATGTCAAGAACGGGTGCAGGAAGGGGTTAAATCTCAGAAGTTACAGTTGTTTAAATGTCTGCTTTTGTAACATGAGGGGTTGTGTCAGTTCGGAATTTTGCTCTTTGGCATAAAGAATACCCTGGCGACCTTTCAGCAATTGATGCAAGGTTTGGTTAGGACTGTGACTAACACTGATGACGTAGTATCATTCAGCGAGAGCTGGGAAAATCATGTGAGGCAGGTCAGAGATCTTTTTGAGGCCCTGAGAAGGACAGGTCTTTTTGTTAACTTACCAAAATGTGAAACTGGTGAGGGAACTTCACACGTTATGCCACCAAGTTGGATGTAGGATGGTGCTGTCCAGGGCAGCCAAAGTACAAGCCTTTTTGGATTTTCCGGTGCCTAGTACTTGTGCTCAGCTGATGTGTGTATTATGAATGTGTGGATTTTACCGCCATGTCATCCCTAATTTTGCAGCAATCACAGGCCCTTGGACCAACCTGTTTAGGAAGGATGTCAGGTGGAAACGGTCAGAGGGGTGTCAGGAAGTGTTCGGCCAAGTAAAGACTATTTTGTGTAATTTTGTGTATTTTGTGTTGGCAAGCAGTAAGCAGGCAGTGGTGTATTCAGACCACAGTCAGTTAGCTCTCCTTGTCAAGGTCAAGGTGTTCAGGTAAAGCCGTTTTTGGCAGCCATATGATCTAGAAGTGAAGTACACCATTGGGAAGAACAAGGTCATTGCAGACGCTCTCTCTAAAGACTGAGGGTCGGTAGTTTAATGTTGTATTAAATCTTCCACATTTTTGGGACCCAAGCCCCATTTTTAATTGGCAATGATGTTGTTGATTGGCAGAGTGCTTTGAAAGCACAACACATGCTGTTCCTCTTACTAGCTTTGAATACTTAGCCAAAAAACAATTTTAAGAAAGTCATTGGGGTCACACTCCCATCTGTTCAAGCTTACTGAGGCTCACTGAAAGTTATTCCACATCACACACAAAGTAAATTTCAGTGAGAGTCAGTTTGAATAGACAGGAGTGTGACCCCTTTGACTTTTTAATCACTAAGAGCCAGCTCCATCTTTGCTTTGAGAGTAATTCCAGGCTCTGGCAGACCAAAAACCCCTCGATGTCAAACATTACGCAATATTAAATGAAAGGAATGTTCAGACAAGATGGAAAACAACCATGGCAGATACATTTTTTGTGATTATTAGACAAAGGGAAGAGTCCACTAATGCTGTGGGCAGTATGGACCTGATGAGCTGTTGAGGCTCACGTTCAGTCTGAAATTGGAGCCGATGGAAATCAATGGCCAGTACCAACACACACAAAAAAATTTTATATGCCCTTTCCCCAATTTCAAAATAAAATACTTTGCCCCCCCCAAAATGAATAACAAATGAACTTAGCTTGTCTGAAGATGGTTCCTGTTGATAAAAGACTGAATTACTATCTAGTTTTCTAACAATACTAGATAAATATAAAGTTTGAATTCAGTGCCATTTTTTGCCTTAGGTAAAAAATTCCATTTATATTGTTCCATATTTCATCTTCAATTTAATCAATAGGGCTTGGGTTCCAAAAATGTTGATAATCCCATTAAGTAGGTGAGAAGCACTAATGTAAGTAAACAGTCAAGTAAAAGTTTAAGAAGGAAAGTAAAGGAAAAACAAACAAACCTTGATTGTTATCTGTCCCAGTGTGTCGATGTTTTTTTTTTTTTAAATAAAATTATGAGGGGGAGGAAATATGCATACTCTTTTGGGAACTTGATTAAAATGTATGCTGCCACACTGTGTAGTGTTTTGGCTGGTTGCTTGGCAACCCTGTGCCACACAGATGATGTGAGAGTGTTGAGCAAGGGCATTGCCAGGGTGCCATGTGGCTGCGACAAGTGTTTCTTTTCTTTTAATATCTATTTTCATCTTTTTTTCTTCTCTTTTATTTATTCTCCAGTTGATAGTTGCTGTTCATATGTCTTAAAGTGAATTTTGTGTTATTTGTGGTTAGAGGCCTTGTGTGAGCCCTTTTGGATTTTCAGCCTTTTGTCTCATAACTGTGCAAAATAATAATCAAATCAAATCAAATCAGTTCTTTTTGTTTGCTTTTGTAGTTGACAATAGACTCTCTCCACCTATCTAATTGTAATCCATTTTCCAAAAAAGGAACAAACACACAGTAGGCCTAAACAAAACTGAAGATAAATTTTACTGATAAAAAATGTAATTTTGTATGTAGATGTCCTGATAATATGGCTATCCTTAATTCTTTGCATGTATCATGTAGGAAATAAAACATTCTGACACCTCTATGGACAACACTACAAAAGAAAGACAAAAGTTTTAATAAATGACTCAACTTAAAGCAAATTCATTTTGGGGAACATCCTGTTCACACCGACAAATAGGGCTGTGATGTGTCTCCTGGTCATGTCAGGTTTAGGTTTTTGTTGCATTTAGCTTCAACCTAAGGTCAGATTCAGAATTGGTTATTTTCAAAGGTAATTTGTTATGACAAATCACTCCTTCTCTGCAGCATTAGCACCATGTGTTTCAAGTTAAAGCACAAAGTCCAGTAGGAAGAGTGAAAGAGACTCACTAGAAAATTGTTTCAAGGCTCTGGTGTCCTCAGGCTTCACATAGGCGAACAATTATCATGAAGTTTTTATGTTGTTTTTTTTTACCCCCTGAACCTGCCTTCCAACAGAATTGAACTCAGTGGGTAAGCTTGTTTGACTCTCAAGTTTGCATGACGTGCAGTATCACTTGGGTTCCGTCAGGTTAAGTCCTGAGGAGTTTTAGAGCCTTGCAGAACTTCACCTTTAAGGCCTTTACACACTGGATGTGGGGTTTTTTTGTGCAAAAAAAGAAACCTTTTAATTTCAGATCAGGTTGATTTTTTTTTTCTTCTGAACTATCGCACTGTGAAAAAAAAAAGCATCAACCTATAACGATGGTTGTGCGGAGCAACATTAACAGCAATGGCTGACAAGCTCATATCTGTGTCCCTCAGCACCAAGCAATGTTAACAAATGACTTGCAAATTATAACGATCTTAGACAACATATGGCAGAGTGCCGCTGATCAGTTGGGCTACGCAAATCTTGAGTAATCTTAGCTTATGTAGTTTAATTTTGGATTAGGTAACGTTACTTACATATGTTAACATATGGGGGGGTCTGTTGACTTTTTACCTATCTAAGCATATGGCTTACACCCGCCCGCATCTAATGCTTGTGACCTGCGGTGTCGTATTTTTACTCAATATTTTGTGTTTGATGGCTGATCAATTCTGCTAAGTTTTAATATGGCATTTTTAACATGAAAGTCCAGTTTTTTTCCTCTTTGGAGTGAGCTGTCAAAACTCTTTTGCAAATTTATATTCCCGCGTGTCTGTCGCAAAGTGGGTGTGAAGAGTTTTGATCCAAACAACTGGCATCAGAACAATTCGCTTATTTGTATTGTTTTTCATTATGCACCTGGTGTGTAAAGGCCTTTAACTTGGGATGCTTTTGGATGCTTGATGGAAGGTCAGTCGGATTCACGCTGTGTGATGCCAACAGGTTAAAGACAGATGAGGAAAGGAGGACATGGAAGAGACTGGTCATTCGAAGCTTTGGGTCATGATGAAGAACAGCAAAGGTGCAGTTTGACTCTTTGTAAAAAGAAACTAAAAGACTTGTTTCTTAAGACAAAGGTGCACTGTTGTCTTTTTGTTAAGGCCAAAATGCAAATGCTGAGTTTGATCTGCATGTAAATGATGTCTTGTGCCCCTCTGAAGGCCTCTGTGGAAGACAAATGGTGTTTATCAGTCTAGAATCGGCGGCTGTTTGACCAGGATGCCATCTAATTACTTTTTTCTTAAAGGTTGTATTTATTAGTATCCATCATCGCTGTTGTTACATCAATTAATGCCGTTGACGGGCTGAGGAATTGTCACCCTCAGCCCCCTCCTCCCCATCCTCACCTCCCCGTCCCCCCTCCATCCTTCACAGGCAGAAGAACCTCCTCTCCTCTCTTTGGCATTAAAGGCCTGTCATCCCAGCATGCTGCGGGGCCCCTGGCCCCAGCCCAGCGGTGTCAATTAAATTTGATTGACTGAGTAAAAGAAGCACACAAATAAGCCAAAACAACAGACACAAAAATCTATACATGACTCCTCCACCCCCCTCTCCGCCCCTCCACCCCGGCTGTCAAATCAAGCGCTTGTCTTGTCCGTTTTCATGGCGTGTGCCGCGAGACAGCCGCTTCAGTGTGTGTGTGTGTGTGTGAGCATCATCGCCAGCCAAATGCACCACTCGTCCCATCTGCCCCGCCCGCCTTGCCAGCTCCCTTAATCCCCCCCCATACCAAACACACCCTCCATCCACACAGAGTGAACCAATTAGCGGCTCTGGAGCCGCATCCATGCTACAGAGCAGAGGCTCCTGGGTATCGACTCAAACTGTTGTCCAATAAATGAGGTCTAATTTATCAGTTTAACTTCACCCACACCCCTTTGAAAGAAAAGGAGGAAAGACGAAGAGAGAGGGTGGGAAAAAAGAAAACAAATTGCTTGTGTTTTTTGCTACATCAACTGGTGAACAGTGTTTGGAAAATCCTGATAAATCCTGCATTCTTCACATTTCAAGTACTCGTTTCTTGTTTCTCTCTGTTGTTTTGCTAATTGTGAGCCAGCAAGCTCATGTTTCATATTCGTGGCCATGATTGAAGGACACTATTAGAGCAAACCCCATTAGGCTCCGTAGGGAAGCAGCCGACCCTGCGTGGGAACCATCAAAGGCCAATTTGCTACCCAAACACCATAAATCCTGCCCCGTTAAGTGACTGTTTTTGATGCCACTGAGGCACATGGAAATAAATATACACTCTGTTATGTATTGTCCATTAAATTACCAGAGTGCACAATTCACACGCAACATTTATCTTGCTCAGTGGTGGGCAAAAGTGGGGTCCAGGGACATGCAGAGGGCCTCTGACAGTTTTGAAGGAGGGTTGATGAAAGTGAAGGCGAAATTTGGCTTTGAAAATAGTAGAAATATGGTAAATATATCTTATGTGTATAAAATAAGTATCTTTAACCCAAGTTTTTGGTTTATAGTTTACTTCTAGTTTAGAATTGAACTCACATGAAGATCATAATAAATGTAACCTCTGTTTTTATGTTTAAACACATTTAGGTTTAATTACTGTCAGTTGTTTCTCGTCTGATGCTGCTCAGTAGACTAAATTGTAGTATAACTCCTTTAGTGAGGTCACAGCACCACTGATAAATTCTAATGTGAGGTATCACACTCAAATAATTAAGTTATAAAATAAATAAATAAATCCTCAGGGATAATTAAGTTTAGGCACTTCAGTGTCTGTAGTCTGTAGTAATGTTCCATCCAAATGTAGCAAAAATTTTAATTAAATTTTCTAAAAGAATTAAACCTATAAAAGTGAATTTACGCATGATTCAATGCTCTATAAGGAGTCGGTTCATTGAGATGAGTAATGGGGGTTGCTAATGCTCCAGTTATGTGTCATTAAGCCATTGCAAAATACACAAGATGAGATGATAAAGTCAAGCCTTAAGAAGGTGAGAAAAATGCAGAAAACCTTGAAAAAATGTTTGAACTAGAGACTTCTTGCTAGTCGCTAAACTTGTTGAGTCATTGAATTTCGATTTAAGTAGTCATTATTATATGATAGAGTACTGCAGGATGACAAATAGCCTGTATATAGGCCAACCCAGAATATAGAATTGCCCTATGTCCCCCTTATTTGATAACAACTGGGGTACTTATGACACAAATTACACTGTAGGATAAAATTGTGAAAGTTCCTTGAAGGTGGAGTCAGTAGCATTTTCCTAAAAAAACAAAAAAATCGACATATACAAAATTAATCACTTAGTTTGGATCACTAGAGGTGTGGTTGTGACTGTGTCTGCAGAGCCCCGCCCTCTGTCTGTATTTTGATGTTTTGGTTTTGATGAGATGTTTCTGGGTGGGGAGTGGGTGTGTTTCCCCCAGCCAATGACAGTGTGCAGATGAGGTTGTGAGCATAGTGACTTGATTCTGTTAAAACCTGAGGAAAATTGGGGATGCAGACAATGCGTAGAACTGTGACTGCATGTGTAGCTGCCGACAAAAGGAAATACAACCCTAGTGGGGCGAAACAGCAAGCAGATAAAGCTCACTCTAGAATGAGAGTGAATCTCGTTTTGGCTTTCAGCCACTTTTGAAGGAGAGGCTGAAGAGCGAAGCTGAGTTGGCCCGCTTTCTGTTGGACAGGCTGGTGCCAAACATTAGCGTTTAGCTTGTGCTAGCCTGCTAAATTGTCAAATTTTCCATTAAAACAAATGTGATTTTTCTGCCTAGCTTGCTGTATATGTACAAGCAGTGTAAGTTCACACTAGGTTACTTCTGTTGGCACTGAGCTCGGGAGGAGCGGCCCAGTTTGAATGTTGTGTTTACAAGCCACAAGGAACAAATGCTGCTGAGTCTACATTTGGCCGCAGATCTTATTTCAGACATCTAACCCAAAACCTTTTCAAAAAACTCATTGACTCTGAGACAAGACAACCGCAAATTCAACAATGGTAATTAATTAATTTCCAGGTTTTAAGACTCATTTTTGTGGCACTCTATTACACGAGTACTCAGTATTTATCTGTCAGATCCACCCAACTTTGAACTCAGCCTTTATTGAAAACCCTAACCTTGTAAAGTTTCATGACTGCATCCTGCCCAGGTGCAACATTATCGCATTGAATCTGTCCACAGATACAAACACAAAATAGCAAGAATCAACACTGCTTCAGTGTTTGGGTCTGCTGGGGCACTACAGGAGCCATGATGACACTCACAGACACACACACACACACACACACACACACACACAGCATCACAAAGTGAAAACAGTACCAATCGCACCATCACAGTTGGTAACCAACAACAGAGTAAGCACTTTTCCACTACATGGCCCCTGCTCTACTCTGTCGAGGTTCCAAAAACACTTAGCAGGTACTAAACGGTGTCATGAAACACTACAGACCACTGATTGGTCAGAGAACAACCTCCTCTCTGACCAATCAGGAGGCGATAATATCACGAGTAATATCTTGTCTTAGAAAATTACATCCAGAAAAGTACCCGCTACCAAAGGCAAGAAGAGCAGAGCTGTTGCCATGTAATGGATAATGACTTTTATCAAACTGAAGACAGAAAGGAAGCGCCATGATGTCATAAACATCAGAGTCTGTACTAGTTGGTTTCATTATGGCATCCTGGATGAAGCTGGGTGGATCTGTAAGTAAAGAAACGAATGATTCTTTAAGAAACATTGCCCTGCTCATGATGATCTGATGCAACATCGTCAGTTTAAAAAAAGAACAGGATTTATTTACTCAAAGTAACATTTTATTTCAGTTTGTCTTCACAACAGCGTCAATAACAGAAAGACAGAAGAGCAGCAGTCTGTCTGTACACGCTGGTTAGTAAAAAAAAAAAAAAAAAAAAAACTAAATTCAGATCAGACATCTCCAATGCACTGATATTGCGTCTCTTTTTATTTTTGCATTGAGGGTAAACATCTGAGTCAATGCAGCAACACAGTCAATCTGAAGAGTTCATTAAAAATACAACAAACAGGTCAGACAGGTAGAGTTCAGTTTGTCTCCGCTGTAGAACGATGCCACGTTAACAATCCCTCCTTTCCCTCATCCCAAAGGAGTGGTTACAATGAAGACACTTCAAATAAAAAAAGCAAACAAACTGCGTTGAAAAAACAACAACAGACAGAACGCTAATTGTTTCTGCAGCAAACACTTGTTTTAAGGCAATGGAGACTGGAAATTTATCCAGACAACAGATTTAGAAAATCTGAAAACTTTTAGCTATTAAATGAGTCTGTACTTTCTAATACTGGTGTCTTAGAAAGAACTAATTAATAGTGTTCTAATAGTGTTGTGTTGTTTAGCTGAGAGGAGCCATGGTCGCTACTATCTCTTTTCAATGTTATCTCAAGATCACGAAATAATCGTCTGATAATCACAGGAAAAAGAGTTTTGCTATTTCATAATAATGCATTTATTTATGCCATTCTCACAAGTTAAGCTGTTATCCTGCCATAATGCAATAATTTTATCCCATTCCCATGAGATAAGTCATTATCCCATGATAACGTATTAACTTATCCTGTTATCACAAGATAACAAGCTGTTACCCCATGATAATGAGATGATTATTTCGTGATCTCGAGATAACAGAATGAAAAAAATGTAACAACCACGGCTGCTCTCAGCTTCTGTAGTTATTCTGTTATCATTCTTAGTTGTCTTGAGTTGTTGTCTTGTGTTTAGCTGTTGATTTCCAGAGAAATTCCTTTAAAAGTTTCATTCAAAACCAAATAAATATTTATTCACATTCATTACTATTGGAACATTTATACTTTAAATTTGAGTAATGATTTGCTTGCCTGATGAGAAATTTGACACTTTTGTATGTTCAGTTGACATGCTGTGTACTGACTGACTGGATTACACTAATTACTTAAAATTAATTGAATGGAAGATTGCCAATGAACATACTTTCCCCTTAATTCCCAATAATTAGGAACAAATTTCATATTTCAATTTCAAATTATACAGTAAGGACAATTCATAGAAAAATGATAGATCTGTAAAATCAAGTGTTACCAAACTCTAGTTTAGACTGAACATTATGACCAACTATGGCCTTTTTTTTCTTTTACGTGTTTGCTACAACCACAGAGTTAAATAAGTTTTGCAAACTGCTTACTTGAATCAATGGAATATGAGTTGGCACCAGCTGAGAGCAATAACTTACATCAGCTGAGTCTGAAGTAAAGATGAAAAACCAAACAACAATGCCCACCTTTTTTCACTCAGTGGTTAAAGGAACAGTTCAGCATTCAAAATACACTTTTTGCAGCAGGTTTTTGAGAGTTAAAGCACTGAAATGAAGAGGGGATGATTCAAATCTAATGCATGCATTTGATGTCATGTTGGGCGGACACCACTGGCCCTCAGGCTGTGTTAAACCTAATTTTAGAGAAAAGGATTGGTATCGGTTTCTTTTCCGTGCAATCAGTTCAAAGAAGCACTATAGGATCAGAGTTTGTGTAAATTTCCATAAACTACTTGTGTGTCTTAGTCATCTTCACGGTTGTAACATCTATGATCGCAATGTGTGAACTGATCAAACAGTAAAAGCACTCACTCACACTAAAGGTAAACAGAACTGGTTGTGCCCACTGGCAGTTCCAAAAAAAAGTTTTATTGAAACAAGATGGCCCTGTCCCCACAAATCTGGATAAAAAGGACAAATGATAAATTGTCTTGTGCAATAAATTTAACTTTGAACAAAACAAAAGATTAAAGACAAAGTCCAGTTTTTATTTCTATCATAGCACAGTCTGAGTGCAGACGTAGCTGCAACAATACAATACTATCCCAAAAATATTAAAACAAGCTCACAACAGTTTACAACACATCTTTAGCCAGCAGCCACATGGAGAATCAGGACATGAAACTGCTCGAACTGCAAACAACTGACTCATTTCTCTACCAGAGACCCATCTGATTGTCCAGTGGTCAGCTAATCGTCTAGGAAATTTATCAGACACAACCCACATGACACTGAAACACAGTTTTCCCGGTTTGGTGTGGAAGAACATAGCTGTTGACTGACCTTTCCCGCATCCCACGGCTTTGGAATGAACTGGAAGACCGACTGTAAGCCAAACCATATGACCGACACCAGGGTTCGTATCAAGAAGACAACTGGATGCATTGACATGAAACCGTGAATCACTTTCACATCTGATGCTCACGAAAACATTAAAATGTTGGATTGTTCCTTTAACAACTCAGAATCAGCAGACTGAATGCAGGTAAATCGTCCCAAACTGCACTGCTTCAAAAACATTCACCATCATCTGCAGACTCAAGAACCCCGAACAGCCAGACTGTGTAAACCAAAAAATAGTAAACTGCAAAAAAGGTCTTTGTAAACCAGATAAGTGAACTGCAGAGCAGAATCACCAAGATTCAAACTACAAATGTATAAACATGCAGGAATGTAAAAGAAAAACTGATGAATAAGTATCGGCTCGGAATGGAAAATATCTGCTGCATCTGAACCAAACACAGTATTTGTCGTATCAAAAACATGCACCACATGACAGATGTGTTCTGGTTGTTCTCAAAGCTACAAGTTAGAGAGTTTAGGCTATAATCTGTGTTTCTGTTAGGAGTGTTTTCACAATAAAATGAAAACTCAAGCAGACTATTGAGCACTAAGACATCTTTTTCAATCTGCCACCACTCTTTGTGTTAAGCCGGGCTAAACATATCTGGTAGGTAAGAACTGACCACAGTCGTAAAACAGATGATGTAAATCTTAATAACACCGCAAAGTTCCCAAAAGGCAAACATGCTGACAGCTCCTGGCAGACTTCCATGAGTTTAGATGTGGATATTCGGGCTGGATGATTCTCTAATTTGGAGAACCCCTCGACCTAGCCTCATAAATGAATTTTTTGTCCTCAGTGCTACAAAATACCAACATTAAATAACACGTTTGTTCCATCCAACTCTTTGCAAATCGTGGTATGTTGAGAACACTGTAGCCTCTTGGGTCTGCTAGTGAGACTTTTTTGCCTATACGAACCATCAAAGATACAGAAAATGCAGGTGAGTTTTTAAAATTACAGGGGAGCAAGGATCAATATGCTGTTCAAACTGATCAGTTGAACATAAGTGATCAACATTTTACAGTCAAAGGTCTAAACTGTGAGTGATATAAGAAATGCAGTCAAATAAAAACTGAAACTCACTCTCTGCCTTTTTTCTTTCAGGACTTGGCTGTGTGCTACTTTTCTCTGTGTGTGTGTGTGCAGTGCTTCAGGTAGAAAAAAAATGCCGGTACTCCCCTTATTCACCTGTTAACATGAAAATCGGGCGGCTGGTATCAGCAAATCATCACATAATAGTCTGCATTCTGAATTTGTACAGTGAATATAAGATACTGGAAGATAATCCTGATTTTCACAATTTATTTCACAAACTACCTTTGGTTTTCTGCCACTGTACTGCTGTGTCATTATCAGAATCTGTTCAGCTTCGCGTTCTCTTTGTGCCCTTTTGGAGCCACGCCAATAGTACTGCTGTGTTGTTATTCCTTTGCTTTTCCCTGTTAATCCAACATTGTTTTGACTTGTGGGTTAGCATTTTTGAGACGATCCACTTCCACAAGAACAAGCGACTGAGTGTCATGTAGTGCACCCTCATGTAATTTAGGTGTCATTACAAATCGCAAAGAACATTCTGATATGGGGAGGACAGGAAGGAGTACTGGGAGTTTGTGAGAGGTCTTGCTAGGCCGCAGAAAGTCCCAGTATGCCAGGGGGTAAAATCTAGAAGTGGGGGTACTGCATACCGGTGCGTACTGGCCCACTCAAAGCACTGTGTGTGTGTGTATATTTGTGATGTTTTCCAAATTAGATCAGTGATTCTCAACAACCAAGCTGTAACATGTACCACAGAGTCAAAAAGATGTCAGCCAATCCCACAACATTTTGGGAAAACTAAAAGGCGGAGACAGACTAATAAGGAGTCTTTAGTGACACTATCCACAGTTTTGACAGATAGCGCTTAAATTATAGGCCTGACTGAAGCTTTATCCTAAGCAGAGTTCATCTGTGAGCATGTCATGAGGCACAGCCAACTGCCACAAAATACTGAATACTGCTTGTGTGGATGTTTGTACTCACTGCCACACTTTGCCACCAATTAAAACATTGGATAAGAGCATCAGATAACAGCCTCGGACCTCTAGTTTCGAGCAAATTTGCTCAAAGTCTCCTGAAAGCTGCGTTAAAAAATCTCTGGAAAGACAAGTTTGAACTTCTGTTTCAACTTCTTCTTCTTCTTCACATGATCTGCCTGTTTGTCAGCTGCTGTAGAAGGTGCATCCTTAAACCTCCCCGTCTTAAACAATCACACAACTAAAGTCTACTTCATGCCAAAAATACTGCATAGATAATAACCATGGAAATAAAAAAAAAATGTGTGGGATATGATGAAAAAAAAAATTAAATACTACTATATATACAGTGGTATTAAAACCGTTCGTTGTGCTGGTGCACGTGAACCACGTGCATGATTATAACCACATAAATTTCAAACCATATAACTGTGTGCATAAACATAAATACTAAAAGTCATCTTTAGTGGAGTTAAGAGTACAGTAACAGAGTGGCAGGGAAACAGAAACTTTTAACCCCACTGAAAGTTTTGACACGTTTTTGTTTTGATCTGTCTGAGCAGACCGATAAATTGTGGGAAGGTTCTGTAATCCCATACAAAATCAAACTGAACGTTGTAAAAGTCAACATGAATGAACAGTTTTGTTATGGAGATGTGAGGTCTCTGCAAGACGCTAATGAACACAAACACACACTTCCCTCAACTGCTGTAGTTTCACAAAACACACAGGTTCTCCTCCTTGACTTTGTAGTGATTGCTTTCTGTAAATATTGGCATCAAATACATTTTAACAGACAGTAGGAGGTCCTTTCTGTTTGTTTTTCAGTCCTTCAACTCGACAAAAAAACATCAGAAGTCAAACGTTTGAGGCAAAGAACATGAGAAACATATGTTAGCTATTAGTGACACTACTCCATGGAAAAAAGAATTTTACATTTATTGAAAGTGTAGATGTTAATAAGTTGCCATTGGACGGGTAGTTTGACAAAATAATGTAACTAACAGGCAACTTACTTGCTTTTTTTGGAACTGGCATACTTGGTGAAAAATGAACAAAATCCATCCATAAGCTAGAGCTCTTAATAAAAAGCCCAACTTATGGCAGGAATAAACATGTTTACAGTCTGGTATGAAAACATTTTTTTTTTCTTTTGTTTTTTCCCCGGTCATAGCAACTGTACAGGGGTCGATTTATTTATTTATTATCTTTTAAACACTTATCAAACTTATATTAAGACTTAAAATGATGCATAACTGAGTATGGCTGCGCTGAATGACAACAGCTGCTAACTGTCTGCTAGGCGTCGCAAAGTCTTTAGCAGCTATCTTTGTTCACTGTGGCTCCACCCACCCTTCCAAATATGGTCATTCCTGGCACTGAAAAAGATGCTGACAGCCATAATGCCAAACTCGAGGCTTCAAGACGGAACTCCATAAATCAATGGGTGATGTCACAGTGGCTCAGTCTAACATTTAATACGCTGTCTGTGATTTAGACAAGTATGTCTGTGGTGGTAATGTGAACTAGAGATTACGGGTAAAAGAGGACGGATGTCGGCTCTCACCAAGAGTCAGAAAAAATTTGTGACTGTCGTCTCTGTGTGCAGTCTGAGAGCCACTTTCACTAAGAGGGAACACATGATGTCTCCCGTATTAAAGGGGACAAACTTGTGGGATACAAGGTCATAAGCAGAGTCAGTGTAGAGTTTGCTTGTAATTAGCTAACTTAAGTAACGGTTAGAGTTCTGGTACTACAGTTCACATTGTACTCTGGTTGATTCAAACAGGAAAGGAACGTTACGGAGTCAGTGGGCTCTTCCCATCTGCTTTTTTCAGGCCACCTCATATCCTCTCTCCTCTGTCGTTCCGCCTGTAACCCGGATTCAATGTAAGTGTGCCACCTTAAAGTCTGTGTAAAGCGATTTTAGAGTTTTGTTTCCTAACACACTTTTTATGTTAGAAAATGGCTGCTGAAAACATGTGAAAACCAGTCTCCTGTTTAGAACGTTTCGGGCATGCCGAAATGGTGGCTCGATGACGCACTGCGGTCACCAGTTATATAACCCCCCCCATGCCCTGCTGGTTGAAGCTGGTTTGTTGGTTGTGGTAATATATGACTGACAACTTTCTGCAGTGCTAGCACAGTGCTAAGGTAGTTTGGACAAAGGTCTGGCTAGTGAGACTAACTGACAACCGAAATCCAAAAATGTCTCCACAAGCTGTTAAATAATCACATAAATGTTGTTACATTGTGTTGTACTTGAGAATCTGACCCACAGTGCAACATGGAGTGACACAAACAGAGTTTTTCATTGCTTGAAATCACATCACATTATCACTGTGAGTAGACACGGGACAGCGGGAGCTAACTGCTTCATCGGCAGCTTCTCGTCTCTCGTTGTTGAAGAGGACGCTCCAGCCCCGGTGGAGGCTGGCACGAAGCATCTGTACAGACAGACAGGTGGAGGTTACATTTTCACAAATTAATTCAGCATTTTTTGAACTCATATCAATTGCTGAAGACACCACATACTGCAACATTACTGATTTTTGGTCCTGTAACGTGGCTTTGTGGGTTGAAATGTCGCATATTTCTCTTGTATATTGAATTATTTCATTTTAAATGACACTCGGCGAAGGTTCTGTTCTATTATCAGACTATGAAGAGAGAACTATTTATGTCAGTTTTAGTGCTGTTGTCTGGTGGTTTTTTTGTGTGTTAAATTTAAGTCAGTTTCAAAAACCTCTGTAAGCCATATATATATCCTGCTTGATGCTCTCCCGTGAGCAGACGTGCTTTCAGCGTCTGCAGCAGAAACACCAGCTTCTTAGAACAGAGGAGGTTGCTTGATTTTCCATGATTTTGAAACCTAGTCTTATGTACTTGGCGACTTTTTTAATTATTCAAATTTGGTGGTTTACAAAGCATTTTTTCTATGGGGTAACAAACTCTGCTTTACACGGACTTTAAGGTACGTCTCAATTCTATACAGAAATTTGGACAGAAAGGAGCAAGGAGAGACGAGGCTTGCCTGTGAGGATACACAGGTGTATTCTTTGCCTTTTCGATGGCCTGACGAACAAAAGAGGCGTGATACACAGATGGAATATGCAAACCATGGCAGAAGTTACATAATGTGCATGTGTGTTCAGTTTTGAGGAATTTATGCAACAGAGAGGAAGTAAAATCTTTGAATCAGAATGTGTCAGTCAGGTCAGTGGTTATAAATTTCTCATGTTCGCTGCCTCTTGCTGTTTGCTCTTCGTAGTGGTCTGCTCGTTATGTGCTCTCTGCCCTTCATTAGGCACTAGTTGGTTAAACATTACTCGTTTTGCTCTTGCCCTTGGCCCCGCCCCCTGGGCTGCCTTTACTCTCTGACTTCCTGCCAGGTGAGTTCTGACAGGTGGACAGTTTGACAGCAGAGCCCGACTGACCACAACTGTTGTTGTTGTTGTTGTGGTTTGTGTTTCCGCTCAGTGTCTCCATGATGGAGCGGAACGCCCCGAATGGCCGCTTGCTCTCAGAGTTTCCTGTTGGAGTCCTCTCCTTCCCATGCTGCGCTTTGGTCTGCTCTGCCTCCTGACTGGAGCTCTTGTGGACCTGCTCGTCGAAGGTGACCCTCAGTTTGAGGTTTTGAGATGTCTTCCTGCGAGACGAGGGAGACTTCAGGGCGCTCTTCGGGCTGGTGGCAACTTTCTGGTCATTAGTTGTGTCATGGAGGTCGGTGCAGGCGTCTGGTGTTTTGCCGTCTGCAGCCTCAGGGTCGCTGGAGGTGGGGGAGGAGTTGTAAGCAACACTGTCCACCGACTTTGATCCGCCGAGAGAGAATGCTCGCTTTTTCTCAGCTGTGGAAGATGAAGAGGAGGGAAGGTGCTTCCTCATCATCAGGTTAAGGTGGTTAGACACTGGCTCCTCCTCTGTGATTGGCAGGTGGGATGGTCTATCAGGTCGCACTGTGTTTGAGACCGAGGCTCCTGGATTTTTACCCTCTTCTGGTGGGTATCCATCAGAATCGGATTCACTAAGAGATCGCTGCATGATTTGTTTCAGTCTGGCTAGTTTAAGCTCTCTCCTCTCCGCCAGCCCCGTTCGGCGTGCCCCGGGGCCAGAGGGAGCTTCTCTGCTCAGGCCGCACGCTGGAGGCAGCCTGTCCCGGGGACACAGTGTGTCTGTCATGTCCTTCCCCAGCAGCTGCCGCAGCACCGAGTCTGGACCCACCCCTCCCTGACGAACCAACCACTGACCATCACCTGGAGTCCCCTCCGCTGTCAACATCATTTCTGGCCACGCCTCCATGGAGGGCTGATGGGAGCTGGAGTCCAGAAAGAAAAACAGAAAACACACTTAAAATTTGCTTAAAATGGCTTGTTCCTTATGTCTTTAATCTGTTACCTCTAAGGCCAAAACTGTCCCTGCTGCTCATCCTACTAACAACATAACATACTAACACTACAATTACTAACACCACTTATACTTATTTGTTAATCATAATTATTTACTGTATACCACTATAGATAAATAGATAGACAGACAGAAGGTCCATAGTACAGTAAAAACAAACTTATACAAAAGATTCAGAAGAGAAAAAATCAAAAGACAGAGTAATATCAACAAATAAATAGTACAATTCTTATAAATTAAAAAGGTCAGCAGCCTTCGCCTGTATACAAACGTGTGAAAATGTCTCCACAGTCTGGATGAGAACCTGACTGAGCTGAAGCCTGAATGATACTGTTCTCTGAAACTGACAATTTACACATATAATGATAAATAAGATTTCTTTACACGGCAGAGCAGGTAGGCACAGCAACACATGAAAACATTTGGCTCGCACTCCACCATCGTCGCAGTTTAAGAACCAATCTCATGCCATCATTATAAGCCACACGACTACGTTCACACTGCGAGTGTTAGTGCTCAGTTCAGATTTCTTTCTAGATCTGTTTTTTTTTTAATGTAGCTGTTCACACTTTCTTTTAAAATCTGACTCCAGTGTGAACTGGTCACGGCCCTGATGTGACCCACAGAGGAACAACATGATGTCACACGCAGCACTCTGTGTACAGACGTAAACAGGGACACGGAGGCCACATGTGAGCGTAACGCAATTTCATTTTTAAGTTATTGTGCAGCGGAAGCAGGCGAATGTTGAAGCAAATGATGGGTGGGAGAAGAATGAAGAGAAGGAGAAAGTCTATGGCAATTATGGCTCTTTGTGGAGTAATGGCTGCTACCTCAGTGCAGAGGAGTGAGTGGATGCGGAGCTGGAGCCAGGAGTGGTGGGATCGTGACCTGAATGGCTTCAGTGAAACACATTTCATCCGAAATTTCAGAATGACAAGGGCTACTTTTAACTACATCTGTCAGTGCCTCTCCTTAAGACTCTCTCCGAAAGACTCTCACCTCAGATGGCCCATCTCCCTGAAAAAAAAGCGCATCGACATCTGCTTATATTGGCTAGGCTCTTAACTTTCCACTGAAACTGAAGCCAAGTTTTTCTGTGTCCCCTTTCAGCCATTTCATTGGAAATACATTCAAATAGGCCTGGTTACAGTGTGACCCCTGAAGTTTTACTCAGACAGAGATGTGTCAAAACAAATACTTATTAAATCTACAACCTCACTTTCCCCCCACTGACCAACTCCGCTGTTGTCTGCCATGTTTTTTTTTTTGTTTGCACACAATTATGACAAATATCAATCTAGAGTGACGTAAAAGTCCCATTTAATTCCGATATGGGTTATATGCCTGTTCATACTGAGGTCGCACTTCAAAAAATCAGATCTGTATCTGATTTAGAACCACATATCAAAGTACCCCTGGTCTGTTTTGAAAAGATCAGATTCCATGTGATTTTGCTGTTCATACTGTCATTAAACAATCAGATCTGGGTCATGTAGGGGGTGGGGGGTGGCGACCTGATTTGGGCCACTTAGGTCCACTGTGTGAACGTAGTCTTTGTCTCTGCATGATGCTTTTTTTATAAGAATGCCACAAGTGGGCAGTAAATAACGAAGTACAGAATGCTCTAAATAAAGCTGCCTTTACAAATACAGAACACATACTAAATTAACGTACAAGCATGTGAGCCTGAGCATACATCAACAACACTGTTGATGTCTCTATCATCTGATAAATCATTAACAATATGATTGCAGAGATATTTAATCTCATCACATACTTTAAGAGCGGTACCAGATAAAAAGACATCAGCAAATACAAGTTTTCCGTAGGTCCAGACGGATATACCGGTTTGCTGATATTATTTTCTGATATTGGCCTATTGCCGATATATTGGTATCGGCATATTTGTTCTCTGATAATTGCTGACATTAAACTTAAATTTAAAATGA
>JAQLOL010000021.1:2797098-2807539 GCA_029783665.1 Naso thynnoides
CGCGTAAATTTCAGAACCTGTACTTAGTTACTTTTACTTGAGCACTTTTAACAGAGGTTTTTTTTTTTTTTTTTTTAAACACAAGCATCTGCACTGTGTTTACTTTTGCCACTTCTGATTGTAGCACAGCACAGAACACCATCAGGAAAAACTGATCAGTCAATTGAAAATTATCTGTGATAAAATGAAACATTTGCGTGTAGCATAAAGAATATCAAATTATGAGCATTTATTCATTTGATTTCCACATCATTTATTCCTACTAGAGCTGTTGCGAGACACTGATACTGGTGATAAATGTGACGTTTGCACATTAAATATTGATAATATGTTAATACTACACATACGATAATATAATATAAACGATACAGCAACTCTTCAGTTATTTGCTTTTTCCTGTTCTCGCTTTGTCACAGTAGGTGGCAGTAATGCACCGTTACACTGGCTGCCACTCACATAAAATGGAGAAATTCATTGAGTGTAATTGTCCTTTTTTCTAAAATTTGTACAGTTATCCTGACAGAGTCACTCTCCACCTTTTTACACTCATATTAGAGTGTAACAGCTCTAAGTCCTATTAAGTCACCCACATGGCCTCTGTGGACCATTAATGAATTTACAAATTAACAGCAGTAAAGAATCTGTTTTGAAGTTGATCAGTGTGTACCGGAGTCTGTGAGCTGCTGCTGCCCAGGCTCAGAGGCTCGTTGTGGGGTAGAGCAGAGCTCTTCAACCCTCCCCGGTTCCTCTCCAGGGTGCCTCCGCCCAGGTTGTTCCCAGGTACCGAGCGCTTGTCGTGGGGGACGCGAGGCAGCGTGGACATCTGCTGACTGGACTTGATATAAGGCACGTCCAGGATCTCATCCATGTCCAGGTCATAGTGCTCAAGCTCGCCGAACAGAGCCTGGGGGTTGTTCCCTCCGACGACACTAACGCCGCCGCCACTGCCGCCCAGACCCTTTGCCTTTCCTCCCGGCGCATCAGAGGAGGTGGAGGCCTGAGTCTGTTTGTCAGAGCTGGGGTCATCTTTACTGGCCTCCTCCGGCTCGCTGAGCCCCTGGCCCTGGACTTTACCATCAGAGTCAGAGTCAGTGGTCTCCGGTTGGTGTTTGAGAGGGGAGACCCTCTTCACCGGACGAAACTTGCTGTGGACTTCAGCAAGCCCTGTGGGTTTGATTCCCCCGCTGCTGTGGGAGGAGACGCCACGGCTCCAGTTGATGGCTGGAGCTGCGAGACCAGTAGATGTAACAAGAGATCAGTCGAGTTAGTCCTGCAACAACCTTGATGAAGTTAAGACGTATAAAAGCAGACAACAACATCAGATTCTACACTAAATCACCTGGTCTCTCCTCGGCCTGGCCATCGCTCCTCCTGGACAACTCCGGAATGCTCTTCAGAGACGTCACAGAATACTACAGGAGGAGAAAGAAACACAAAAAGAAAGAGTGAGACGTGTCAGAAAAATTGCACACAGCAGTGCAGCAGCTGTGCAAAGCAGTTATATTTAGATATTAGTTAATTACAGCTGCAGTTATGTTGCTCTAAGTACAGGCAGATCATAACATGAAGCAGTCAAGCAGCTGGAGCTTACAGCTGTGTAATTAAACACTCACACAGTTTCTAGTTTTATAAACTAAGCTCAAACTAGCACAGCGCGCAAATCCTTCACACAGGGTAGAAAGTTAACTTTACATTCCACCTGTCTCAGAGAAGTGTTGATTTTAACGTCAGTGATACTTTGCAGGCTCTAGTTTGTGCTGCTCCTGAATCATATCGTGTTAAACAGAGAAACCCTCATAGAAGTGGAGTTTATTGCAGGACTGTTGTATTAGACTGCACTAGTTTTGACTGGATGTACCTTATAAATACACACTGCATGTATTTAAGCGTTTGTAGCACATACATTGTATGTCCCAGCAGGATGAACGCAACTTAGTCTAATTCTTCTATTAACACCTGGGTTTAGGCTGTTGTAGGTGTTTGTTAGATACACATAAGCAGCTACTTAGCCGTTGTTTGTTGAAGTTCCTCTCCGGACACTTTCTGAAGTATGTTTGCTGTGATAAATATTTTGTTTGACTTTATTTCCCGTAAAAAGTATGAAACAGCTCTGAAAAGAGGATGGAGGCACTTTTCCTCTTTCTTCCTCATTGAGAAATATTTTGAATTTGTGTCATAATAAATCAAGCTTGCCATGGGTATGTTTGAATCTCAAACTTTACAGAGGGCAGCGCAGGCAGAGAGCAGCAGCTTGTGGCTCTCTCATACAGTGCATACGGTATTGCTTAACTTGCCTGTTTTTTTCAGATGTAGCAACTTCCAACCTCTCCGAAAAATCAAATTAAAAATAGGGTTGGGCCGGTGTAAAAATTTCTAAACCGGTTTGATAATACTAGACCAGAACGGCATATCAAGCTGTCACCACTAGGTGTCACACGTCACTCAGCCAACTGAATTGAGTGACACAAAGTGTTTGTGTCACGAAAGCCAATCAGCGTTGAGATTCGCCCGACTCCACTGATGTCCAGACGTTGAGATGTTGCGACCAAAGCGTTGCTGCTGCGTGTGAATACTGCGGAGCTGGAAAACAAACTTTGTAAGCTAACTTACACCACAGAATTTTGTAATGAACGTAGACATGACATCATTAAGTTTTTCAACAACTTCCCCGACTGACTCAGCGCATAAATGATGATTATATCAGCCGCAGATAATTGTTCAAAAAAAACAAACAAACCCAAAACTGTTCGTCCTGATGCTAATAGCTAAGCTAACGTCTCAACTGTGGCTGTGCGACACATTAACAGACCTCCGGTTTATTTTATGAGCGCAGTCACATTGTCGTTGACTTTTTCAATGTTTCTTGGACTTCTGCAGCTAATACAACAGAGAATTTTTAATTATATTGGTCGTAGACAGTAATAGAAAACCTCGGATGCTACTAGCTAATGCTAACAGCTGTGTGTCTTGACGACCTTACACGGCGCTGTGCAGAATGAGCTCTAAACTGGATAGCGTGCGTGGACTGGCTGTCGTTCATTTTTGTTTACAGCCAAATCAAACATCATAGTATGTTTATCATGTTGTCTTGTTGCTTGTTGTTCATGCAGTATAA
Source organism: Naso thynnoides (assembly GCA_029783665.1). Taxonomy (NCBI): domain Eukaryota; kingdom Metazoa; phylum Chordata; class Actinopteri; order Acanthuriformes; family Acanthuridae; genus Naso; species Naso thynnoides. Next base: position 2,800,214 of record JAQLOL010000021.1, read on the forward strand.
GTTAGATGTATGCGCGTCGGGCCGTTGGGTGTCTGTACGTGGTGCTGCTGACGTTTGCTTTCAGTTTGCGAGGATGTCACAAAATGACAAATGCCAGTTTAGCTGATTTGCATCAAATCTACTGGTTTAAGCCCGCACAATGGACTGGAAACCAACCCAAGCCTTCATAAGAATGCTCTCACACAGATCTATTGGATGAAGCTTAGAGCAGACAGGGGAATTTTTAGGAGACGCTGTTATCTTGTAAGTAGGTGCAGTAGGCAGCTGTTAAGTTTGTTTATCACATACTGACCACTGAATCATCAGAGAAGTCGATCTCATCCAGGTCCAGGTATTCAGGAGCCTCCATCCTCACACCACATTATCAGCCTCCCAACCAGCTGCACACAGTAACACACACATTACACAACATTATTAGCACATGCATTTTAAAAGTGTGAGAAAAATCTACATGAGAGCAGAATAACACTGGTATGTTTTACTTTCTTGCATCTGTTTTGTGAGTTATATTAAGTTTCTGATCCTAAACGACAGCCATCAACAGTTACTTGTGTGACCACTGAATCACTGAACCCGTACGACCCTTTGTTTGTAAATTCTATGTAACAGCATCATACCGTATCTACAGAATGTGATGAAGAAAGACACTTTTGTGTACCAACTTTACCAACAACAACAGTGATATGATCGGCAGGAATAAAACACAGGAAGTAGCTGCAGGAAACCGAGCACAGTCCCGTCGAAAACGTCTCTAAAAGTGTTTTCTTTCTTTTTCTGACCGAGATGACAAACTGCCTCTCGGTGAATAAAGGGGAAACTGTGGAAATAACAAATCTGACTTCTATTTGAAAGGAGGATTTTCACTCTTGCCAACTAACAAAGGCCGCATGTAAAATGTGTCCTTTGAAGAAAATCAAATCCTTTTCTGCTCAGAAATACGGAGGTTTAAAACGGTTTAAAGCTCAAACTGTCAACTGCACAAACTGCCTGAGCTGTTGTGATCAAAGGCAACAAACAGAGGGATAATCGACCAACAAGAGAGCAGCGTGACTCCCAAAGACTCACAGAAGCAGAACGTAACCGGCAACAACATGAGCAAGAGGTGATATAGTCAAACTCTGAAACGTATGTCACAAAACACTCAGTTTTTAAAGGAGGCAAAATGACAAAAATCTTCAGTCAAAAGGATTTGCTGCTTTTTTTTTTCTTTGATACAGTCGTAAACTGAAAATCTTTGGAGTTTTGGCTGTTTATTGGACAAAAAAAGACATCTGAGGATGTCGTGTTGGGTTGTAGGAAATTCTGCGGGGTTGTTCTCACTATTTCCTGAAAAATAATCCACAGATTAAACGGATGGTGAAAATAATAGTGAGTGTCAGCCCTAGAAGGATCACAAGAACCTGCTGTAACTGCTAACGCTGCAGACTACAGTCCAGTCAGACCGCTCACGTCATAAGGTGGCGTACCAACAATAAGATCCAGATGTGCAGAGGGTGCTTTAGGTTACTTTGGTCCTTCTCTCTGGAACAGTTTCTGCCTGGGTGTTTCTGTGCGCGCAGAGTTCACTTAACATGAAATGTGCTTGAAGCTTTGTCATAAACTACAGCTGCAATCACGACTACTGTATTTTCTTTGTTTTGCACATTTTTTTCTGATTATCTTCTGCTGTTCTTCACGGTGAGACTGTCTTTTCTGCTGCATCTCTTACACACACAGAGCTCAGTCACAGAGCAACCCTGCTTTTATTAAAGGTCTGCTTCATGGTAAATGTAAAAGAGAGAGGGAAAAGAAATTGGTAGCAGTAATTAATACAGTGTCATTGGCCCAATCTAGAGCGGCAACAATTGACTAAATAATTGATAAATCATTCTTTAGATAATTAATCGCCAACTATTTTGATAATCAATTAACTATTTCAGTCATTTCAAAATGAAAAAGTTTTAAAAACAAACAAACCTGCTGGTTTAGCCTCTTAAATGTGAGGATTTAGGCTACTGCTTTTCTGTGTCATTCATGATAATAAATGACAAGTCGTCGCATTTAGGCTTTTTATTGGACAAAAGAAGCAATTTGAGCACATCACACTGGGCTCTGGAAAACTGAGACGAGCATTATTTGACATATCTTTGACATTTCATGGAGAAAACGATTAACTGGTTCATCGATTAATCATGAAAAGAATCATCAGATTGATCTAGAATAAAAAATAATCATGGGTTGCAGCCCTTGCTGTGTCCTATGTCTCATTTTTACCCCTACGGCCTAATATAAGCGGACAGACAAAGAATGGAATAAAACATGACTTTTCTTTGTCTTGGTATCAGCATTAGGCCTATATACTGGCCATCAGTAGGGCTGGGCGATATGGAACAGAAATCATATCTTGATGTGTTTTTTTAGCTGTATTGCAACACATAATATACATCTCGAAAGTTTTTTTTCATCTAAACATAACAAAAAGAAAGTCAGTTCTAAGACGAAGCCACATGTGCCAAATGTGAAAATGTCACACAGCTGCACAATATCAACATGTGCATGAAAAAAATGACACAAAAATAAACGACTAGTCTATCAATAAAAATGCTCTTGAAATAAAAGAAGTTAAACAATAACAAAATCCACACAGCTGTGCAAATAATGAAAATGTAAACAGAATATCAATATAAACAATATTGTCTCGTCCTATATCTCCTTTAAAAATAAATCGATAAATCCTCATCAGCCTCTGTGCTCTCTAAACATCAGCATCAGCCATCATTCCTCTTCTCTTTTGATATAAACTTCCATTCACGGTCCCAGAATGTTCATGAAAGCAGCAAACTGAGGAGCTTTCATGTAAGAGCCGAGTTGTTTTCAGACTGTGTGGGAGCGACCGCAGAACTAAACTGGCCAAAATAAAACCTCTGATTGCAGCTTTGAGAAACAGTCGAGTCGAACATCCTTGATAACAACGGTTCAGGCCCGAATCCCGACATCGAAAATAAGACTGAATCAAGTGAGGAGGATGTCTGCTTTCTCTGTTTATGTGAACAGCTGACGAGCCCAAATCCTTCCGGGCAGCGAGACACAAAAACAATCAAGAGAAATGAAATGTTGCTTTGGAGCAAAGTCAAGAACTGAGGACGGGGCTTTTCAGGAGGAACGCCGAGAGATTTCATTACTCCTCCTACACGGGGAAATTATATTTCTTTACATTTTTTTCAGAGATAAGGTGAAGCTGCTGCTCGAGCCCCATTAAAAAAAATAAATAAAATCCTCCTACTGACAAGCCTCGGTTTGTCTGATTCCCCTGTTGTATCAGCAGTACAAACGTGAAAACAAAAATATATTATTGCGCTTTTAGCAGCTGTTTGCCGAACAACAACAACGACTTCCTGATAATCTTGAAATGAAACAGAGAGATCTAGACAATCCAGAGCGGCAGGGATCATTTCTGGACAGAGATGTTGTTGTTGAATAATTTCTTTTAAAACCTAAGCAGCACAAACTCTCCTTTCAACTGCACCGCACCGTCGGGATGACAGATATCTGAAAACCTGGAACACTCCAATCAAAACTATCAAAATAAATAGATACTACTAGACAGGAGAGAGACGACGTCAGGGCTGGGCGATATGGCCTTAAGATAAAATCCACAAGTTTTTCATACCGCATTCAATTTTCGATTTTAACTGATTTTTTTAAAACTACAAAAGACCAAGGAATTATCTGGAACGCATTGTTTGAATTTCCCTACTGGGACTAAAGTGCAAACCTCGCTCTAACCAAACTAAACCTTTTTTAAACAAAGGTTTGATCAAACAAAGATGAATCCCCCTGCCTAACTTTCACCAAACTTCAATATAAGAAATAAGAGCCCAGAGCAGAGAGAGAGAGAGAGTCATAGGCTACCGTATTTACCCTAGTTAGAGGGAAAATGGATTTTCACGATTTTCATTTTTAAACATTGTCCAAACAAATTAATTCCAATTTTGATTTAAAATCGATTTATTGCTCAGCCCTAGAAGACATGTTTCCAGTTCAATGCTCTGTCTGAGCTAGACTCTATGCTTCGAACTGAAGGCTGTCGTCAGGAAGTTAAAGCAAACAAGGACCCCGAGAACACGAGCGGGTTTTGCATTAGAAACACTGAGAATGAGTCTGGTGAAGTGAGCACATAAAGGCATTTTCATTCACACCTGAGGTGTTACTGGTTTAAAGTCTCGTGATTTTTTTGTATAATAGAAGAAAATTTAACTTTGCAGAAACGGAGTGACAAAAAAAAAAAAACACGATTAAAACATCTGTGAATAGCACGTTCATATTCTGAGCTTTCTCCTTCAACCCCAATGTCCTTCTCATTATCGGCCATTAGAGATTGTAATTCAGATTGCATGGAAACCTGAGTGCTGGCATGAGGACCTGCAGACTGCACGGCAGCCAGTTTAAATCTCATTAGAGTTGGTCAGTCAGCTGCAGGTTCACTCACTTCTTCTACTGAGAGAGTTGACAACAATCTAAAATTCTAATCCACTTTTTTTTTTAAAAGTACAAGTGGCATTAAGGGCTGATTTCCAAGAAGTCTGCACCTCACACTTCCGTAGCTACAGCGTGGAGAGACCTCGTATTTGTATGAATGTCTACAACGTCTCTTTTAACTAAGCAGCACTGCAATGCAACATCACCTCAAAGACCTCGACTTCACAAAAATATATATTCCTTTATATGAAACGTGAAAAAAGAGCACAGATGGTATTCATGTAGACGGTACGGCTGAAAACCCCTGTCACGATAGTGACATTTCACATATATCGATATCGATAATTATTGATCATGTATGTCATGACTGACAGCTTGTTGTGCATTCTAAGGGTATATAATGAGTGAATATCACAACATTATTGACCAAATACTTCCGTACTGAGGCAGTACTGCAACGATGACTATTGGGGGTTCCACAAAATATTAACCCAGTGATTTTTTTGGGATAAATAATCATCAGTAATGTGGATAAAGGTAAACAATAAAGGTAAACAAAAGAACATCAAGAACAGTTGGGTGAGTTAAAAAAAAAAAAAAAATCACTTTACTTTAATGAAGCCTCTTTAACCAGAAAAGGACAACACGCCACATCACAACATATCCATATCCAAAATCTGATACAATACAATATGGGTCTATTGCCCAGCCCTGTATTTAGGATGACATATTGAGAATGGTTATTGATGAGGCTGCGATTTTGATCATCATTTATTAAAATCTGGGTGAGCCTCTAGCTCAGACTTTGTGGGGAAACCTGTGATAATAAAAACCCGATTTGCGTTTGAGTGCAAATGATCGTTTCAAAGCAAATTTTACCTGAAACTAAACGCGTCTGAACTCTCCACTGCACTGAACATTCAGCTAGATTATTTTCTAACTCGATCTGATATGCACTGCAGCATCACATCATACTCAGTATAGAAATAAACATGTTAATACTGTGGTACAGTTTCCTATTGTGTAATTCATACACAGGCTTTCAAAGGACAAGCTGAGAGGAGAGAGTGATGTTTGCAGATGCAGGAAGCTTCAGCGGCTCCCAACCAGTCATTAATAAGATGTAGATGTGTATGTTATATAATTACCACAACCTAATGCCTCCCAGTCACTGTCTCGGGCTGTGTGCTGGCTGGATATCTACTTATCATTTGTGCTTTAATGTCAAAAACGTGGTGAAGCATTGAGAGAAAAGCTGATGAAACTAACGCCAAACCGTTATGTGACTAATTTCTCTATAATTAAAACAAAAATACTTGGCACTGTACAAAGGTTACATTAGTTTACAGATGTGAATCTAAAAAAAAACAGATTGCCAGTAGCTTAGAAAGCTACGTTATCTTTTTTTTTTTTTCTTACAAGTAAAAGCAGTGAGTGTTCAAGCGGTTTGTCCTCTCCTTTTTTTCCTGACAGCTGATACCTGCTCATGTAGCAGCAGGGCGCTAATTAGCTCACGTTAAGCTAACTCGCTAATCAGCATCCAGAGAGGCTAATGTGGAAGCTAACTCACTAGCCAGGCAAGTGGGAAATGAGGTCAAAGCAGAAAGCCCAGGTAAAAGCAACCGCGGCTCGGCATAAAAAGCTGTTTCTTCTGGTCAACGGGCAGTTTCGCGACACATTACCTTATCGAAGTCAGGCAGTCGAGGAGAAATAGCTTGCTCGGGAAGAGGTTACTGCTAGCTGAGCCGCTAGCTGGAATGATCCTTGGATCCAGCTGTTTTTTTCCTTCTGTCGCCTCGCTGTCTTGAAAAGCACAAAGACTTTGACATATGGGCAGCACAGGGAGGAGGCGATGAGACGAGGGCTCACTCTGCACACATTTCTGACTACCAAATTCGTCAGGACGTCGGACGAGGGAAAAGAACTACACTTTTATTTTATTTTTTTTTACTTCGTATAAGCTTTATTGGTTTGACTGTGTTTGTGTTGCATTATGGTTCCGTTTTGTCCTGTGTGTTTCTACAGTAAACAGTAACTGAAGTGCAGCCTACTAAAGAAATTTTACTACTTGTAGGCTACCTTAAATGAGTAGGCTATGTGAGTTTTATGCTAAGTATGTAGCCACTATGTTACTACAATTTTGAAGCCATTTATGTACTTTAACTATTTCTAGGCTAGCCTTCATGTATCCTATTTAACAGATTAAGTCATTATTGACTTTGAAGATTCAGATTAATAACACAAAATTAAAATTAACCGATTATGAGTAGGCCACTTCTGTTGCTTAAGCATTGGAAATTGGCAGCAGCTGTAAATTCTTTGATATGCAAAGCAATTGTTGTACAATGCTCCATGTTTAAGTCATCTTTACCTATTGAATAAGGCTCTGAGACTTAATTCTATGAGGTCGTTACGTTATTAATTACATTACATCTAAGCATCAACTGTTACTGTCCATTAATATGAATAACATACTAACTGTATACATTATTCTGAAACGGGTCGAGTACCTTTTATTTTGGTACTTTAAGTGTATTTGGGTTCTTGTACTCCAGTAAAACTATGGAGGCAGAACTTGTTGCGTTTGAGTGATCCATCGCTTCAATAGACGATCTTTGAAGAGAGCAGCCGCTCAGACAGAGGAAGTGGAACCGTTAGATCGACCCGTTATCCTTAGAATAAAACCATACTAACACGTCTGTATGAAGGAGGATTTATATCTCATCATAACATGCGAATATTCTGAGATGAACACACGAGCCATTTTTTTTATTATTATTTTAAATTATTATGTCTTTATTTTGGACCAGTTTTTTTTCCCTTTTTTTTTTTTTTTTTTTTTTTTTTTTTTCTTTGTCAATAAAATTA
>JAQLOL010000021.1:2810143-2820921 GCA_029783665.1 Naso thynnoides
TATATTCCAAGACTTCATTATTGTGTTCAAAACATCCAAAACACTTATGCTGCTGCTTTTGAAGGTGAAGGTCAAGAAATTCTTTGTCCAAGCAAAGATAAGCATTAAATTAGCTAATGTTACCTACCTAACAGTAACCAAGGGGTCGTCAATTTTAGGGTCACTGGAGCCAGCGGTCAGGGGCAGTATGACATAAATCTAATTTAAAAAACATTTTGTCAAATGTCAGGTAAATCATTCCTACAGTTTAAATGACAGGAGATTTGTTGCTCGAGTTGCTGTAGAGAAAGAAGTATTGGTGGGATTCAACCACAGCACTTAGTAGAGGTGTGTTCACATGCAGGTGCCGTACTCTACGCACTGCTAGCAGCTGTTCAACCAATTTAGTGGCATTCCAAGCACTGATGAGGCCAGTGTCTGGAATAACTGTTTGCCATTTTGGCTAACAAACAAACAAACAAAAAACTGTTAACTTCTGCCACGTGGCAAACAGTAGCAATCCAGCAGGGCAGCCAGTGCAGAAGGACCTTTCTTTTGCCTGCCAGGTGAGCGTTCCTGTGAGACTTTGGCATCATGTGAAAGCTATGAATATTGCCCTCTGCAAAAGTGCAGGGGACATGTCATGAATGTATCAGGTGTAAATGCACACGGATCATAATCACCATCATTATCACCCCTGTCCTCTACTGTCTTTGCTGGCTCCCAATAACCCTACAAATCACCTTCAAATTGCTCCTCCTGGTGTACAAAGCTGTGAACTGTCAAGGCCCAACAAAACTTCAGGAGCTCTTCGCAGCACTGTTCTTACCCCAGTCATTCAGATGTGGCAACTCTAATCTATCCTCTGTTCCATATACAAAGCTGGCAAGCATGAGTGACTGAGCTTCTCATCATTGTGCCCATGCCTCTGGAGTCAGCTTCCAGAGCCTGTAACGACTTTTAAATCTCGTCCAAAGACCCACCCGTTTCTGTTTGTTTTCTCCAAGGGTCTTGACTTTCCTGATGGTGTTGCATGTTGTTTTTACTACATTAATGATGGTTTAACATAATTTTGCATTTATTTTACTCTTTTTCACCCCATAAAGCACTTTGAGTTTCCTCTATGTTTTTAAGTGTGCTATACAAATAAAATGTAGACAAAAACCCTCTGAGTGTTGCACAAACTCAGCACACAACCACACTGTTAATTTTTCAAGCAATCTTTATTAATGTGATATGACAGTAATGCAGTCAGATAGCCTTACATGAGATAAAGGTTCGCTTACAGCGCTATGGGTCTGTGTGGTTAATGGTTGGTAAAAACACACATTGTGTACTCTGTTTACACTATCCAGCTTTTTCAGAAAAAGTTAAATTCTGCCTTCTGTAGAGGATATACACCAGCTGCTTATTTTTTTGTCCCTCTCACAAGTTATTGGTTCAGTTCCGTTTGGGGACACGAAATGGTGAAAACCACCTTTAGCACCAAGAATCAAAACTCTATTCTAGAGCACCAACAATGAACAGCAAAACATCTTTAGTTTAAAAACAACAACAAAAAAACTTACACAAAGTTTAATACAGAAATTGTGCGATAAGGTTTCCATAAGAATGCCCAGAAACTATTAATTGTGCAATTTGTTATATTAAAATCTTTAAATTATCATTTAAACATTAGTCTTATCAAATAAAGTATAGAAAAGATCTATGGAAGCCCCGGGAGAGCATGCATGGCAATTATTTTGGGATCATGAGAAAGCCATTTTGTCAGAAAAAAAGAATAACTGCATTTTGGCATTATGATTAGTATTTGTAGGTCAAAACCAAAAACAAAGTTGATATATCAGCACTGTAACACATCTTTCCCCTGATAATGAAAAGAAAAAAAACAAAAGAAGAAGAAGAAGAAAAAGAAATCATATAAAAGGACCACTACTTTACCCCCTCTGCCCTGTCTCGCATTGTGTGGTCGCGTGTGTAATTGTTTGGAAAAAAAGAAAACATTATGTATTAGCCTGCAGGATCAATAATATCTCTAAAATCTGCAAAGTAAGTACAATGTAAGTAACCTTTCAGCAAGTTTAATGAAACTTGAGCCAGTAGTTTTTGCTCAATACTGCTGACAAACAAACCAACAAACAAATTGGACTGAAAACATAATCTCTTTGGTGCGCAAAGAAAAAACATACCCATATTTAAAAGCAAATAAGCTTTAATATGTTTGGCCTCTAAAAGTGGGCTTTGAAATTAAGTTACAATTGGTGATGCCACAGTGTGCGTAAGTTAGTTGTGATTGGATGCTGCTACTGATGTATAAATCACTAATTTGAAACAACTCAGGAAGATCTCAGAAAAGATTTAAGACAGAAGTTTCATTATCTATTTACAAAATGTTGGTACAACCCAAACCAGAACCTGTAAAAGTGCAGACGTGAAGTTAATGCACTTGATGCTGACGCATTCCTACAGTTATGACTACTTGCTTTAGTAGTTTTAAATCTCTTTAGTACTCCAGCTCTGTCTGCTCCCCCTGTCCCCCTTCAGGCATTATTTCTATTTAGCTTTAAAATGGTTATGATGAAATTATTTAAATCACAGATTCATGCTTCATTCTTCTTCTTCTTTTAAGCTCAAATTGCAGAAATCGTCTCAGTGGCTGCAAGAAAGAAAAGAACAACAAAATCAACTGCTAATCAAGCAAAGTAGGCTATTAATTATTTAAGACTGACAAATAAATGATCCAGTTGTCTCCAGGTTGAAAACATAGGCTACTCTGTTCTCTATTTTCTGTCATAGGAAAAGAAACCACAAGGTTTAAAGAACTTGTTGATAGTTTTTATCTCTTTGCTGAAAACAGTGGTTTTTGGGGGAACAGATCTAAGTTGAATGAACACAATAATAAACAGCACATGGGTCTCTGAATTGCGGGATTTCTATACTAACTATGAAAGCTTTATCTGGGGCCTGTATGCTGATTGGTTATAATAATGCAAAAAATCAAAAAACTTGCACTTTAACTTAATAACGCAAGAAGAAAAGAGAGTGTCTCACGATGTTGTGGTGCATCCAGATACGTGAGCAGCGGTGCCGGTGTACTGAACGTCACAACGAGCCACATTGTTGTTAAAGTCGGACTCTGGAACCTGCTGCTTGGGATTTACTGTCACCTGCCATGACAACACAACATATTATTTTATATACAACAGTCATCAACAGGCATCACATCAAAAGGCACAAACAAACACTGAAAATCTGTCTGGCAGTATTTTCAGACCCTATTTTCAGAATCCTGTTCGTGGCTCTCAATTCCAAGCCCATCTTTTCCCTCTGAAAACGTCAGCCTTGCTGCATATGAACAAGGCCACCACGAGGTGCTAAAAATACATGCATTATTTTTGCGTGTCATTCTGAAATAGAATATAAAATGATAACATCTTTGGATCATATTTTACATGGTTATTCTAACTGTCTTCCAGGCAAAACACTTTCATCACATTATAAGTGGCTCTGTTCATCAAATTTAGCTAGTTAGCTTGTTAGCATCTAGCTATCTAATGCTAACTCTCAAAAATTGACGTTTTAGAACAAGACCTGACAAGCAGACAAACAGCCAGGCTGATAAAAGCTCAGCGGCAAAAAATCCCCCAAACTCCTGCCCAAGTAAAACTCATGAAGCAGTAAACAAAAAGAATGGATTTACAGTGTAGCACTACCATTTGCTGTTGTAATGTCAATGAGTTTTTGAAGGTATCCAGCAAAAGCAGAGTCCTGGCTGTAATGTAACTTTGGGGCTTCAGCATGGTAAAGTTTGGGACCCTCTGCTCCAGTGAGTTTTTCTAGTGAGTGATGAGCAAAACATAGACCCAAACCAGCTTATACCATTAGCTTCATTAGCTTACTGATTAGAAACACGACTTATCTCTAAAAATACAAAGACAGTCATTTCCCCCTTTGGACTTGCAGCAGCTTTCAGACCTTGAGGATGTATTGTACAGGAGAAACGTCTGTGATGTCGATCCACTGACAGTCAATGTCAGCAGTGTAGGTGTCATAACAACCTGGACTCAAACCCTGTACACACACACACACACACACACACACACACACACACACACAAATATAAATGAATGAATGAATGGATGAATAAATGAACAATTAATAAAAAAAAGTAGAGCATATATACATATGACTTATTATCATTCCATTTTGAAGTATGGAGAAGCAAATCTGCTAACTCCTGGGAGAATACATCTGGGCTAAACACAGCATTTCACCCTGACCCACGTTATTTATTCCCAATATTGTTCTCTGACTTGTGTGTGAAGATGGTTGGTGTGCCACAGCAGATCTTATGCCAGCTCTACGCCTTCATGCATGCTCATATGTACTTGTTCTTTAAAGATGCTATAAAATAAAATGGGGGGCAGCATATCACCAGAATAGCCCGTTACTTCCTCTCAGTATACTCTTTACTGTAGCCCTCTTGGGCTGCAGCTAGAAGCTGCCTTTAGCTTGTTAGCTCAGTGAACTGTGCTGTTTGTGGCCCTATTAATTGATCAGCCTACCTGTAAAGGGAGCTTTTAGCACATATCTATCTTTGAGCTATCTGCTCAACAATGTGGCCACTCTGAGGTACAGTCTGAAATGATTCTGGATATTTGTATAGTAAAAACTCTGTTCAGTTGCACAAAGACTGACAAGATGATGCTGGGAAGTATCAGGGTCCTGTCCAGGAATCTAATAAAGAACGTTCTTGGTATCGAAGAAGGTTACTCGACAATCCATGATCAAGAATTTAGGCAGTGCGGAAGTTAGTAAAATTTTGTCCAAATGACATATGCAAGCAGACAATGTGGATGTATGTGTGCTGTACCTGAGTGTGTGAGGTGCAGGCAAAGCGGCGATAGTATCCTGCGTCACAGGAAGTGTCCTCCAGACAGAAGCTTGCCTTGTGACCCTCAGCCACTGGCGTCTGAGTCTTGGCATCCAGCAGCTCGTACAGGCTGAAATCGTCCATGCTGTGATAGTGACTGAACAACAACAGCATAATGGAAAGTTTATCATTTATTAAAGATGTTGAAGTGTTAAACTGCTAATGCTGGCTCCTTCTAGGTACCTACTTATGACAGCTGTGCCACTCCCAGGAGTACCGAGGTTTACTTGGCAGGAAGTCGGCTGTTCCCTGGTTCTTCACCCTTTGAGGAAACCTCAACAAAACTCTGGTGTCATAATCCTGAGCGTACCTGGAAGAACTGGATGGGAAGAAGACAAGACAAGAAGATTTCCAAGGCCTTAATTTAACCGGAATGTAAATACCACCAAATGTAAAAAGAAATAGAAACAACAAATTATCAGTGGTCTGTGATTAGAACACATTTATGCTTTAAGGATTTTATTAGATGGATCAAGCTTGAAAGTCATACCTATTGAAAGTAAGGTAAAAGGGCTTTTGAATACATTTATTTATTTATTTATTTTTTAACAGCTTTATTAAAAATGATGAGCAACTTAAAATATAAATAAAGATAGCCAGAAAAAAATCATAGTGGAGTGTACTGATAATAGCTGACAGCAGTGATACAGTATGTTGGTGCAGTCCTATCACAAGAGCATCCTTATTTGACCCATCAGCAACACTGGATTGAAGATGTTCAATCACAATATTTCTTTCTCTTACATTACCTGTAGGCCTGCAGCTACACTATGGCTATGTTTAGACTGTGGTTATGGTATGGTTAGGGTTAGACAACCAAAACTCTGTTATTGTTAACTGCGGTTCTGATGGAATTAAAATTCGGGCAACCTTCAAGCTATTGATGGGTTTTTACAGCAGACATCTTGTGACCAACGATGGCTTTGTTCCACTAAAGGTGTTTTCAGACCGAAAACGAGAATCCATTCAAAATCAATGTAAAAACACGATTATATGCAATATCATTTCAGGCAAAGCGAATCTTACGATTTGCAAAAAAAATTATGCGATGCCTCCATTGCCTCTTCGCTTGAAGTTGAAAAAATTGAACTTTTTGGGTGACATCATGTGATGTTGTGCTGCAACAGCCAATCAGTGTTGAGTTTCTCCTGATGTCAATGTCATCCTTATGGCACAAACGTTGCTGGAATTTATCGAACAGACTTTGAATCAGACATAGTGGTCAAAACAACTGTTGCAGTGCGTGAATAGCATGAAGCTCCGAAAACACGACTTTACACACCACAGGATTATATTAAGAAAACAGAAACTACGCTGTTAAGTTTTCAAACATTTCTGGGACTTTCACAACTGATGCTGTACAAAAACGATGATTAAATCAACTGTAGTCAATGACAAGCCCTCCAGTCAATGACTCCGGACGCTACTCGCTAACGCTAAACATATTAATATTTCAAACATATGAAAAACATAATAATACCATAAAATACCTCCATACTGCTTATTCGCAGTAATCCAAGTATCCAGAAGCCTTGATGTGACAAGTTGTTTTTGATGTCACTGACGCCATGTTTTTGGCCTCACTGTTCACTGTAGCTCCTAAGATGAGAGCCGTGTTCATGTGTGCACACACATTATCTGAAGCTCCCATCTCCCGTCTACGTTAGAAAATTGATCACCGTTCACTCTAATTGTTTAGATGGTTACTGCAACATCTTTTCATGTGAAACTCCAGCAGTGTTTGTGGACTAAAAAACTTCTCTGACCTTCCATCGGCTTGAGGGCGAGAAGGTAATGTCTGACTTTTAATTTTTGTCAGAACTATCCCTGTAAACAAAGTCAGACCTGTGACTAATACAGTAGAGAAAAAAAAAGATCTAAATAACTAATTCAGAGGCTTAGGCAGTTGCAAACTCTACTTTTCACAGGTAATGGTTCGAAGCAGGTTACTCTTTTCTTACGAGGAAAGGCAGTTCTCCTCCGCAGCACAGCGGAGGCTGTACATGGGCATCCTCTGGATGTAGGTGCTAATCTGGATGTAGTACGGATCAGGAACCAGATCAGGGAGACCTGGGAGCAGAGCAAGAACACAGAGCACAAATTGTTATGGAGACAGTTGGTAAAAGAGAGCTCTCTGATCTCTGATTGGCTGTTCAGTTTGGTAAAACAGCCTTTGAGATGGAAAATGACCAAAACAAGCAGACAGCTCTCTCATCATCCTCACACAAAGTTTTGGCATGCTCTCTTGTTTTTGTTTTGTCTCTCTGCAATGTCAGATCTTCTGGATTTCTTCGTTGGATTGTGAGTCAAGAATATCGCCCCCTTTTGGTCTGGAAAGGGCAACTTTTTTACAAAAACTTGATGGTGGCAGAATGTGTCTGACCAGATGTAATGATGTACATTTACTGAAGGAATGCACTCATGTATAAATTTGAAGCATTTCAAGTATATTTACTCTTTGCACAACTTTATACTTCTACTTCATTGTATTTCACAGGCGAATACTGTGCGTTTACTCCACTACATTATTCTGACAGCTTTAGTAAGAAGTTACTTTCTAGATTACAATTTTTTCGTACCCCTCCACTACAGTTACCATGTACCTCCAAATTTGATTATTTTTAATTGGAATTTTTTTCTAATACACCAAAGGAAAATATGGGTTGTGTCAATTCTTCTTGTCCCTGTTTCTTAAGATGAATAATAGATTTTAAAATGTTGCTGGATTAGCTGGAAAATGCATCGTCACAGCTGAAAATAGGCTGTTTATTTAGAATTCATGAAAAGTTGACTAGATGAGTTGTTCACACAGGACAGTGAGGCTGAACATTGAAAACATTGATACTCTAAGTAAATTTTGCTGATATTACTTGAGTAAGGACTTTTACTTGTAATGGAGTATTTTCAAAGTGGGGTATTTCTCTCACTGAAGGATCTGAACAGCCACTTCTCCCACCACTGCTGACCGGGTGTTCTGTGTTGTGTCAGACTCAAGAAGTATCAACAATGTTTAGATGTGGCGTGGTCCGTTTAAACGTGACTCCTGATTTGAAATCAGTCAACGGAATATTTAAACTAAGCTCTTACAACATATGTAGCCTTGACTGTTATCATCTAACATCTGAAACATCTGTCTTCCTTCACAAGAAAATAAATAAATATTCTATAAGAATGAAATTTAGACACCAGACTTTCATGCTCATTTACGCGTTTGACTTTTTACTGAAAATGTTTTAATTAAACTAAATGGACTTCTACTGTTTGATGACGGGATGGGATCAAAAAGAATCAAACCGACATATAAGAATTAAAAAAAAAAAAAAAAATCCCTTACCGTGCTGGTGGTACCTGGTGCCATATCCGTGCCGTTGCCGAGTCCTGGCTCTGGGCCTGTAGTATGAGTTGTAATAGTTGTAATAGGGATAATAGTTAGACGCCTTGTACGGATTGTATGGATCATCTCCGACCATCATGTCCTCCCGCCTAACCGGGGCAGTGTCGCCTTCGCCGGCGGCGGGCTGCTGTGGCTGCTGTGTTTGCTGTTCCTGGCGCGTCACCGCGCGCAATTGCGCAGCGCTGCTGGCTGCGGGAGCCAGCGGGGAGTCTCCGGACTCGGTGGGAACCGTGTTGTTACCGCTGCTGAGGACGACCACAGAGTTATCGCGGCGGGATGATCCTGCTTGCCTCCTTCCGGACGGCCGGTACTGAGAGCCCCGGGTCAAGATGCTAAAAACCTGCCCGTTATGTCGCCACGTCAACCCCCTCCGGAGCGCAACATCACCACCTGCAGCCTCCTGAGCGCGAGCTCCGTCAAGAAAACTACAGAGGAAACATAAACGTATAAAAGAGAGCAACAAGGCGCCAGGGGAGAGTTCCTTCATGACTAAGAATAAATTATTACGTTTTAAATAGTCAAATATTAACTAGTTTCTTCTCCCTCCACAGAGCTGCAGACCTGCAGAGTTTCTGAAAGGCTGCAGCTCAGCAGGTACCAGGTACTGCTGCTGGAGAGAGAGAGAGAGAGAGAGAGAGAGAGAGAGAGAGAGAGAGAGAGAGTCTCAGTTCAAGAGGTTGTAGATACCACAACCTTTTAAATGAAGGTCAGCACCTCAACAACTAGATAAGATTTGTAGATCTGCAATTGGTTTATTATTATTTTAATATTATAGCCTATTTGTTGCTTCAGTGCATTTTAACCTATCTGAAGAGCTTCACAAAGTGCAAATTTAGCCAAATTCTTTCCTTGGGTAACTTATCATTTAACATATCATTAAAAGTCTGTTTTTAAATGCATTTACAATATTAAATCATCTATAATATGCGCTGATTTGGCCTCTAAGATTTTAATTAGGTTATTTGAAAGGCAAGAAGTGAAAAAAAAAACAAAAACGATTGCTATACCTTGTTAACCTTAACCTTTCAGGGAGATAAAGCAGGATTGAATCTCTTCAAATCTTCCATAGAGTTACCTGCTTTTTAGCTAAGACTAGACTCACATTGTCTTTAGGAAGTGAGTTAAAAATAATATTGTTTGCAGAGGCTTTTGTGTTGTATTTTTTAGGCCTCATACAATTACAGTCTGCATCTCAACAAAACAGAAACGCCTTTGGAACACCAGCCTTGCTGTGCTCCGACAGCTTTTGCCATCTTGCATAAAGAGACAGATGGGTTCAGAAAGCTGTCCCGAAAGTATGAACATCAGTGAAGGCTTGTGAGGTGATTCCTTAATTAAAAAGACTGATTTTTGTCTTTTCTGTCATTGTCCTTAAATGTACCAACATGGCGGGCTTTCAAAGTCAAAGATGGAGTACCTTTTACTGAAACAAGGCTAATTGTAATGGATTATCTTTTTGTGGCCTGATTTTCTTGCAAAGCTTCTGAAACCAGTGGCTGCCAGATTGAAGAAAATCCTCGACTGAGCTAAACAACAATTTTTTGTTAATTAGAGGAAACAAAGCTATTGGTATGAAAGACTGGAGCTAAAGTACTTTTTTTTTTCTTTTTACAATCTGAGTTTTGACCAATTGTTTTATTAGAGAGTTGTGTTCACAGTCACCTCTGTGGTCGGAGCTGCTTTCCAATGTTACTCTGCGAAATGTCAAAACTCAGCTATGAGTCAAAACTAAATTTAGAGTGTCAAAACTAAGAAAAGGCCTCTCAGGTTACCAGGAGGCATTAACCTGTTCAACATGTTCTCTGAGGTTATTCATCATCAGTGTGTTCCGAATCACATACTTTTGCTTTTTACTTGTAGTATGTACTGAAGCTGCCCTCACATAAAACATACTGTTGCAAGCAGTATGCATACAATTGGGACATACTACTCCGTTATGATAGTGCGCCTTGATCTTTGGCTCTAATACTCCTATAGCCGTTGCAGCTTCAGTGTAAAAATTTGGAGTACAAGTTGAGCCAGAAGGCTTTCTCAGCCATTCTAAAGTAAAATTTGTTCAAATGTACCTTACCATTTACACTAATTTATTCACTCAGCTTTGTGCAGCAATAGCATATTAATATATTAACTGTTCATAGGAGTCACAAAATGTATATAGTACTTACAATTAAATGTGCTGTCACCTGTCACTGATAAATCAAAATTTCTTTTCTTTCTATTGTTCAACACTGGCTAAAAGTCAGAAACGTTTGTTCTTTTGAATAGCTGCAGGCTTCTGTTGCTACTGTACATGAACATGAAACCTTGTTCAGAGGTGTTGCACAATCCTTTCAAGATGCTTTTGTTTGGTTTTATTGGAGAAATGTCACCCCCCCACCCACCCCACCCCCCCACTGAGCACTCAGGAAGCTTTAAAAAACTGAAATTGAAGCACTTACCAACTGAGAAGTTTCCTCCTCTTAGAACACTGTA
>JAQLOL010000021.1:2822801-2840325 GCA_029783665.1 Naso thynnoides
TTAAACGGCTTCATAATGAGGCCTGGCCGCCTGGAGGGGCCTGCTGCACACAGGACACATAAAGAGCCATGGAAACACCAGAAACAATCTTACCTTCATCACTCACAACATCATCATCACCTAGAGTTTGAGTGTGTGTGAGTGTGTATGTTGATGATAATAAAAGAAGAATGTGTAATAAAAGCACAAAATCACATATCATATATGGTACATCAGCTACATATAAGTTTAGGAGAGAAAAAAAACCTAAATGAATGTATCTGTGTGAGTGTCTTTTGATTAATATTGAAAACCCTCCACAGCCTGGCCTATAAAAAGGTGTTAAAGACTCGATGTGTTTATGTTGACGTTGTTGCACCTGCATTCAGCAAATTAGACACGTGAGGCACATGACTGAACTCAAATCCACCCACGTGTTGAACTACAGAATGCAAACTTAAAGTGCTTAAAAGCAGTCTCATTAATAAGATAGATAGTCAGATAGCTACAGTTCCAGTCTTCCAATTCAAATTTGAATAGTGGTCTTTGAATTACACTCAGGAGACTCATAAGATCACAAACTAACTGAAACACAAAATGTAAATCAAACCAATTTGAAGCTGTTGAGGGCGTATATTTTCACTTTTTATGGAGCAAGGCCAGAACAATCTCTCAGCTTCCACTCTGTCCACGAGTTTAAAAGTACACAAGCAACTATCCATCTTTTCATTGTATTTATTTTGGCGGAGGCGAGAGAACTGACCTCCTGATGATCTCTTGTTAGTTTTGTTCCACCTTATGGTGGGACAAATGACAACTTTATCATCCATATTAGTCCGTAGAGTTCAGGGACCTTATTAAATACCATAACAGTTCCTCCCAGCATTTGCTGGAAAATTAGTTTTTTTCAAAAGAAGGGAAAACAATCTTTCTGATGAGTAACTATACAGTAGTCACCCAATCTATCGATTGAATTCATCAATCTATTAGTCAGAACAGCTCAGTCCTGCTAATCTCCCTTTAAGGCAGCTCCAATAGAAGTTAATAGAAGCCATGCTTAGTTATAGTACTATAAATCAAACCAGAACCAGATTTCCACATCAGCCAGTTGACCTCTGTCCTCTGACTCCAAGGTAACATACAACTACACAACAGTTTCTATTAAACATCAGAGAGAGGTGGCTCATAGACAGACTGCTGCATTGGCTACATGTCACAGAGGATGTTCACTTTACTTTTCCCCTTTAAAGCTGTAGATATTTCAATTGTAGGGATAGTTTCATTTTCCTGGTCAACTTATTTAATTCATGTTAAAATCATTTCTTAGAGGGGGGAGAAGATAACTTTAGCAGAGGGCTGATAACACTGACTAAAAAGCAGCAGAAGAGTTTGAGAGAATACTTGACTAGTGAAGGAGTGAAAAGGCCAACTGAATATCTTCACATTCCTTGGTGATGATGACTTTGATGGAAAGACTTGGTGAACGACGCAATGGTTTGGCATCATCTAACAAGTCAACACTGCTATGTTGTCATGTAGTTGCTACTTGATGAGGAACACCTAGCTAAATCCCTTGTTGCACATACGTACTCATCCACCTGACAGTTTTGACAGTTATTCAATCACAATTTACAAAGGAAATAAGACACTCCTGAAACCACACACAATGGTGAACTAATGGCTCTCTGCAGGACATAAACAAATAATACCATATGTACAAATATCATCAAAATTTTGATTATGCTAAATTATATATGATACAATTTAATAAAAAAACACTTTTCATATGAATTTTAAGAGTAAAATCTACACAGAAAAGGTTCTGTTGTGCTTTTGACAACAACTGAATATATAAAAGGTTGAACTTACAGTTTTTGGCAGCATCCTCACCATCTGTCTCTGTTTTATTATCATCAGATAAGTAATACTAATTATAACAATAACTTTATTTGTATAGCACTTGTTTGAAAACAATGGTTACAAAGGGTTTTACATGTGATCAAAGCAACAAAAAGCCATTAACAGACTACAAACCATAAAATAATTAATAACAAATCAAAGCATCAAACACAATAAATAATTTACATAAAAAATAAATTTTTAAAAGTGATTTGAATCATAAAACCAATTTTGCTGTCCTGATTTCCTAAGACAGGCTTATGGGCACCTGAACTGAGAAGGCACAATCACTTTTCTTAACTTTCTTCTCACTTAATCTTGACTGAGGAACAGCCAAGAGGGCTTTGCCTGAGGATCTGATCCTGCTTTCTGGCTCATAGGGAATTGAGAGGTCAGCAATGTAGGTGGGGGCAGGCACTTTCAGCACTTCAAAAGTAAGTAGTAAAATCTTAAAATCAATACAAAAACTTATTGGTAGCCAGTGCAGATGTGCTAATACTGAGGTGATGTGGTCTCTGAACTTAGTACCAGTTAAAATTCTAGCAGTGGCTGATTAATTGATTGATTGACATAAAATTTATTTCTGAGTCAGACAGGAATAAAGAGAGTTGCAGTAGTCCAGGCGGGCGAAATAAAAGCATGGATTACCTTATCTCAGTCAGCGAGACATACAAATGTCTTTATTTTTGATATATTTCTAAGTTGAAGAAAACAAGACTGAACAACTCTTTTCATTTGCTCTTCAAAGGTCATGTCACTGTCGAAAATCCCACCCAGATGTCTGGCCATAGGCTTTATATTTGATAATAAATCATCCAGATCCCTTAAAATAGAATTTTTGTCCAAGAGCTGCCCAAACAAGGCGATTTAGGTTTTGCTCTCATTTAACTGAATAAAGTTATAAGACATTTGGCATTTAATATCACTGATACATTTTCTGAGTGAACTGAATCAAGTTGGGTCATTATGTTTTAGAGGTAAATGTAACTGAGTGTCATGGATATAACTGTGAAGGGAGACATTGTATCTACAGATAATATGACCTAGTGGAAGCATGAAGAGGGAGAAGAGGAGGGGGCCAAGAATTGTGCCCTGTGGTACCTGTGGTATCACGTGAAGTTAGCAGTGGCGTAGACGATCTTGACAGGCCTATAACAACAGAAAGAGTCCCATTGTTAAATAGAGTTTAAATCAGCACAGTGTTAGGCCTGAGATACCTCCCCACTGTTTAAGGCACTCAATTAAAATCTTATGATTTATGGTATCAAAGGCTGATCTCAGGTCTAAAAGGATTAAAATAGAGACTTCTCCTGAATTTGTTGTGCATAGTAGGTCATTGGCTACTTTAACAAAGGCTGTTTATGTACCTGTACTGTGCGGTAAAACCAAATTAAAATATTTAAAAATGTTATTATGGTTCAGATAAAACATTAGTTGGTTAAAAACAACTTTTTCTAAAACTTCAGATAAAACGGCAGTTTAGTCTGTTAGCAAACAACCCAAATATTTGTCAGAACTTAAAACAAAAATGACCAAAGATGAGTTGGCTGTATGGAATTAACTCTGACAAGACAGTAAAAGTTTATAGGCTTAAATTATGGATTTTTTTCTTTCTTTCATAAACCCACACTGCAACGACAATAGGTGACAAGAGAGCTCCTGGTTGTCTCATATCATAGTGACACAAATCCCCTTTATAAAACACACTTGAGTATTTAGAAAAGAGTGAGTAATAACAACTGTCAGAAAAAAAAATCATACATGTCAGAATGAAGGATACCATTTTCATATATACAGTACATAGAGGCATAAAGTGATTGCATGTGCTAGCTGTTAGATACATTCAAGACATGGAAAAATGCACGTTTTTGGTGAAAACCTAGACAATTGAACACACCTTTCTTCACCTTTACTCCTAAATTAAGTAAAGTACAAAAGCAGTTTGAATGGTTTTCATCTGTTTCTGTCCTGCTTTTAACATTGTTGATTTGGGGAAATAAGTGAAAAAGAAAAGATGCCCAGTTATGAGATTTTGGCCAAAATACCTTATATCACACTAACTGCAGAGTTGTATCAGGTCATTGCTCTGAGAACTCCATCTGAACTTACAAATTTTAGCCAGTTCATGCACTCAAATAAGACCTGTGGCCTTGGTGATTAATAGCTGCTTTTAATGCTCACTTGATTTTTTGTCCTTAATAAAAATCCTGAAAAAGTGACGTTTTCATAAATGACTTGATGAATTTTAAGTTTAGTTTTGCTAAGGTCCAGTCAATGCATTTGTGGATGTAAAAGAGCTCACACTGATGAGATAAAAATAGTCCTCGTCTCCACCAAACCTCCTGGCAAAATTAGATGAACAACAGGAAACAGAGCAATAATTACAGCCATGCTGGGTTTGGCTGGGCCTTTTCTCACATCAAAACACTGGGACAAAACACGGCTGTTGTCACCTCACCCAGGAGTGTGTGAAGCTTTTCACATGGAGATGTTTTGTTGCAGTACAAAACTTATTTTGTTGCCTATTTTTAAACTTACAAACAGTAATTTATTCTAAAGCTGCAGATGCTATTGAATAGTTCTGGCACCAGTAAACAGGTTTTACTTCAATCAGACTTAAACCTGGACCACTGACTATCTCCCAGTTAACTTGCTTTTTGGCCCTGAACCACTGTTAAGCCACCCTTAAGAAAGCTGCAGTCACTGAGCTCCCTTCAAATGTAGCTTTGCTGAGAGTGTGGGTCTAACAAAGGTGAAAAGTAGGCTCAGCTCCATCCTGCAGAAGTTTTGTAACACCTTATACATCATCACCAAAGTCATGCAGTCACTGATACCTTCTTTTCAAAGCAGAAGATGATCCTGGCACAAAAACAAGACAACAAGAACAACAATAAAAAAACAAACTAAAAGAAATAAAAAACACATGGCAGCACATTCTTTCTGAAACATCCGCCATTGCTTCAGTAATGTGAATGATGCTTTCTGGGGCTGCACGGATTAATCTGTACCAGAGACAAACTCTGCCAGCCTCCCTTGCCACATTGAACTAAAACTATCACTGCATCATGTAGACATTGACTGCACTGAGCAGCTTAAATAAGTAAGACCTTACATACAAATACTTAGATAACTATGCTGCTAAATATATGCCCTTCATATATATATTATATATATACAGTATAGTCAGAACAGTATAGTCTTTATGTATCCTGATATAAGAGACAAAGTAATCTGAATCTGATTTATCAATCATTAAAAAATTAATCAACAACCATTTTGATATTCACTTCATTTCAGACATCTTTGAAATAAAAAAATAAAAAGAATGACTGGTTTAGCCTCTCAAATGTAAGGATTTGCTGCTTTTCCATGCCATTTCTGATAAATAATGAGGACACACATGAGTCACATTGAGTTCTGTGAACACAAGATGAGCATATTTCACAGTTTTGACATTTCATTGAATAAATAATCGATTAATTGTGGAAAACAACTAGGCAGATTCATCTATAATAAAATAATTGTTAGTTACAGCCCTAGTCTTTTCAAGCAAAGTAAGATGTACACTTTCTCTGCTCATTGTTCAGGTTTAATATGACGACCTGAGTGTTTATCAGTTTGTTCAGTAGTTCTTCTCTTCTACCCCCTAGTGGCTTGAAAACAGATAAATGTAACTTAAATGTAATGTAACTTAAAATGCAGAGTACAAATTACATCCCTGTTTATTGGCTATAAAGCTTTATTACCAGTGTCATGGGTAACAAAAACAACAACAGGCAACAAACACACCATGAACCCTGTTGTTATGTAGAACACATAAGCCTTTGCTTTTCCTGGAAAAAGGGGTAAAAACAGCAGAATCCATTATATTTTGTTTGCTCATCTTAAGACTTCATACTGCTAACTCAATGTAACCTCTGCTTTAATCCCTACAGAAGTCTCCAGTTGTTTCAATACAGCACCACTATTAAAAAGGGGCTTTGATTATCTGAGAAAAAAATGGGTCTGCATGTCCTCATTACAACTTGAAAGGCTGTGATTAATGCAATTGTTTAGGCTGCTTAGAGTTTTGCCTATATCATAATCTCACATACACTGGGCAAAAGCTCTCCACAGGAGTAGAGGATTAGAGGAGTAACCTCTTTGTCACCCCCTGCTGATATCTGGCACAAGAACAGTTGGTATCACCAGATGTCCTTTTTAAAGAAAAAAAAAAAAACTGCACGAATGTTTTCAGATAGACTAAAATGTAGTGTGTTGCAATGATTAATGTAGCCTGAATAGAGGAAAATAAAATCGCTCATCATGTGGTCTTACCATCACATTAAAAAACAAGAAAAAACAAGCCATAAATTCTTTTTGAGGTCAGATTTTTTGAAAATTCACATCTGGAAGCACTTGTGACTAATTTTGTAATCTACAACTAAACAAGAAGTGAATTTTTAACATCTCAGATTAGTACACTATAGTTGATATAAAGCTTATTCATTAGTATGCAGTAGAATGGGTTAATATTTAAATATCTAACTTTAAAGATGCTTTATGCAGAACCGCTGGGAGTAATATTGAGCAGGGGGTGCTGAAAGGAAGAGGGCACTGAAAAAAATTGGCTTTTTTTTTTTTAAAACAAAAAAGCCCTATGCATTTTAATATAATTTTGAACCATTATAGCTACTTTAAAGTATGGGCAATACATAACCCTTTAATAATCCTACATGGTGATCTTAGCCCAGTCTTTTTAATGGCAGTCTACTTTTTAAAGGTATAGTAGTAATACCCATAATGTTATTATTACAACACACATCTCTGTTTTATTCAGCATGCCTAAAGCTGCATGGGAATTGCATTAAGTGGGAATGCATGTAAAGTCTCTCCATATAAATATAGTATAGGTCTACAATAACACTAATGCAACCCAGTATGTTTTGGTGTCAGAGACTCGGGTCTCCTGAGGGAATGAAATGGGCTCCGGTGTTGGGTTTGAACTTCTTTCAACAACTGGTCAAAATGGCAAACTCAGGAGTGACAACTGTCTTGCGTATTGTAAAATCTGAAATAAATAAGTGTGTCTGTTGTAAGACTGTTTGTCTGTCAGTATTTATTTATTTAACTCTTTGGTGCTCTTTACCTTTAATGGGACATATGCTTCTCTGTAATTTATTTATTTTTTTTTTTTTCAATTTTCATAGATGAGGCACAGTGCTTGGGTAATTCTAAGTGTATTTCACAATGTTTCTCAATAAACCCAATATCTCATTGAAAACACATCTAAAATATCAGTCAATTAAACCATGTAGCTGACATTAAACAATTCTACCTGAAGTTCAGAAAGAATGGTTCTGTATCGGATCTCCTCTCTCCTCTTGCTGCACTGCCGTCTGTAACGTAGCTGCTCGAGGAGGGGCTGGTTGTCAGCAGCAGCAAGAGTTTGGAAGATTTTAAATTTGTGATAAGCTAAGCTAAACGGTTAAACGGCATACAGACATCTTTCTCTTTAGCTTGTGTTTGTAACAATGAACAGTTAGTTGCTGGTCTCATGCACTGTGTCTGTAACTGTTGAGAAAGTGTAGGCAGAGATCATCTCCTCTCAAAAATAAGCGGACTGGTCAGTAAAACACAATAACAATGTTTCACGTTAAAAATCAACATTTCTCCGGCAGACACAGCGCATCAGGAGGGAAAAAGAAACAGACTTGCGCATAGTCTGCTCGTTGTGTGAGATGAGTCAGTGACTGCAGTCGGCAGCCTCCAGTACTGCAGCTTTTCATTATTGGATTATTGGTCAGCTGGGAGGTATGGACACATGATACTTTATGAGCTGCTCTGAAGCTCCGACAGAGCCAATTCAGGGAGAAATACATTGAAACGAGTTACATAAAACTTTATGCAAAACCGAAATACCGCAATTTCAAAGTGAGTATTTAACTGTGGATGGCGTACTGTATTCTGGCTGAGAGGGGGTGCTGCAGCACCCCCAGCAGCCCCACTTCCCACGGCCCTGGCTTTATGTGACATTTAATCTCCTTTAAGTACAATTACTTTATTGTGGACACGACTGTTCTGTGTGCGGTATGTGTGCTTTTTTTTCTAGTTTAAACAGTGAACGAAAGAGCACACTTAATAAAAATCTTTTCAGATGCAACTTACCAAGAGTGACAAAAAGCAGCATTACCAGTAAAGAACGCATTTCAGGAAATAGCCGTCATCAGTGCCAATTCTACTTCAGAACATGCTATGGAGGTACAAGAGTGAATGACAGTATGTTTAGCGTTGACTGGGAGACATAAATTTGGTCTCATTCTGGGATATGAACTTGGTTGCCCAGGTGAAAACCAGGAATCTTAAACCTTTGATCATATGTGAATCTGTCCTTTACGTTGTGATCCATTTTTTATGGTTGAGTAAAATCATTTAAAGTGGATTTGACCACATTTGTCAGCCCCACAGTTCGAGACCTGTACAGTAATTGGTGCTAGAAAGTTAGACTTTGTACCTTCAGCACTAGGACTGCCAACAATGCAGTATGTAGTGTAGAAGCCCAGACCAAAATGTATTCCTACGACTCAAACATTTCTTCAAGGGGGTCCTGCATTATTGGCAGTTAGTGTTAAAGTTACAGCAACAACTGAGAAATTGAGAAAAAAGACACAAATGCACACAGTATAACGCTAAACAATGTGCTGTGGCTGAAACAGCAGTATGTGATCTTTTTTCCAAGACATTTTTTTATTGGTTAAAGCGTTTCATCAAGTACTCTATCATAATACTTACTTTTCCCCCAAATCTAGCCTGACATATTGATTTGCAATCGCTCTAGAAAGTTTTTTCTCTTTAATAAATTGATTTTGTGAGACAGGACACAATCTTTATTTTTGTTTGACAACTTTGACTGTTTATTATAAGAAAAACAAACTAAGACATGACAGGGTACAGAGTGAAAATTAGTTGGGATGACAGAACACAAAATTCTCCACTCCCAATATATTAATATACACAGCTACTAGCCTATGTACAATACATTACTGAAACAAAACATCTCTGCCAATGCTCAAAACTGCCCACTTTGTATTGGAAAAAAGGAAAATCCCAACACCTTCGGAGAATAGAAATAATCAGAGAAATAGCTACTATAAAATCTGATAATCAATTCATAACAATTATCGCACCTAATCTGCATTCACACACTGAGATATTATAGATCACTTACACTGTACACTATCAAACTAAAAGACTCGTCTATCTCTCCAATGGAACCAGAACAAAATAACACAGGCTCACTGTAGCAAAGGACTCTGGGAGATTGAGTTTAGTGGTTTCCTTGCTTAATGTCCTTTTTCTCTTGCTTTCAAAAAGATCCGCTATCCCTCATTTAATCACATAATTTGGCACAACAGAGCAACTTTGGTTAACCACTTCAATCCCAACTAGCTCCCAGTGCTCAAAGGAATGTCAAAAACAC
Organism: Naso thynnoides; assembly: GCA_029783665.1. Lineage (NCBI taxonomy): Eukaryota > Metazoa > Chordata > Actinopteri > Acanthuriformes > Acanthuridae > Naso > Naso thynnoides. The sequence goes on from JAQLOL010000021.1 coordinate 2,832,139, forward strand.
ACACAACTCACTTCCTTTTAAAAACACACACACACACACACACACACACACGTACAGTACATATAACGAAAACACTACTCCAACAACAAAAACACTGAAAGATGCACACTAACTTAAAATTTTGGCCTTTCTTCCTTCCTTCCTCTTTCTTGTCAAGGTGACATTGATTTGTACTTTGCGCCATTTTACATTTTAGAGTACATGTTGTTGGGGAAAGAAGGATTCAAAATACTGCACACACGTACTGCATATAGAGTGACTAACATGGAGACAACAGGAAAAAATATGATGAAACAGAAATGAGACACAAACTTTGACTCAAAAACATTGCATGTACGGTGAATTTCTCCATGTATCATTTTGAAACAGAGGGTGCCAAAATCTTGGTGAAAGACTGATAACCTGCAGGGCTAGTTAGGGAACTACTATGGATAATGAGCTAAATGCTAATGGAGTAGCTAACTGCCCACTAATGTTGCAACAGGTCAAGTTAACACAGTTTATTGACAAGACATACTTTTGAATGGGACAGTTTCTGTTCTGATAGAGGATTAATGGTGCATTCCATTTGATCTTGGAAGTCAAAATTTCTAAGTTCACTGTCAGACACGTCATCAGGAATGCTCCCTGAAGTCAGAAACCTAACTGGTAATATTGGAGGAACTTCATTAAGCCGAAGATCGAAATCCAGCATGGCAGCGTCATGCATTAACATTGAGAAAGCTGCACATGACACTGTTCATTAGCCAATAAGTCTTGTTTTTGTGTTGTTAAATCAGTCAAACTGACAATATTGTTCAACTTCTATCTGTGGACACGTTGTTTTGTTGCTTTTGCACACAAGAAAACTATCACATAGTGTGCTGTAATTAGTTGGTTTCTAACAGTGCTAACAACAACAATAGCTAACAACGGCTCCTCATAACTGGAACGGAGTAAACTCGGATCTGACGTCACTCCTAGGTCAGAATTCCGATTTCTGAGGTGAATGGAATGCAGCATAGATGAGAAGTCTCAAGATGGTTTGAAATCGATCGGTAGCGCAAGTTCGTGTATCGAAGTTTTCCAAAGGTGAATTCTGTGTAAGGGATCTTAAGTTTTACTTCACCCAAACCCCCTTGACTGCAGCGATTTCATTGAAATTTTGTGTTTTTTATTGTCATTTTGTTGTTTATCGTGTTGTTGTGGCCCTGTAGAGATCAAGACTGAAAGAACATTATATTCATTCAGTCATTTTTACTTGTACTTGAAGTTGTATCTTTCGGTTAATCTGACATTATGGCTAGAAATGGTGCAGTACATGTATGCAAGACTCATAATGATCAAAGGACATATCATCATCATCACTTGCTCGCTTTCCTCTCATCTTACTTTCCACAGTTTACTTTCCGTTGCTTGAAGTAGCCACTGTAAAGTCCACAATCCTGTATTAATTTTGTCCTGTGCTGCATCTGTCCTACATTAGTTCTGTAAACAAAACTCTGTTGAATGCTATGCTGTACAAAATCAGTAAGAATTTAAATAAAGCCTTTGTAAGCATCTTGTTGACAGGCCTCTACTTCAGCCTTTACTGGCAGGAAAAAGAATCTTTGTTCTCTGAAGAGAACTATATTGAGAGCATAATGATTGGCTAGACTGATTGGCTGGTTAATGTGAGAGGTGGGGCTTGTCTTTGACGTAATGGCTCTGTCTTTAAAAGGCAATGACAGCACACAAAGATGGACAACATGGTGCTCCTGAAAAGTGAGGCCAAAACATCTCTATCGCCTCCTGTTGACTGTCTGCAGAGGAATGTATTGATGATTTAGACAAGTTGTTGCTGTTGTCATGCTTGACTTTCAGATGTGCAGTGTGCGGTGCTAAAGCTGCAGACATGCAGCATAAGCATGAGGCAGTAACAAACATGGCTGACTCGATGTTTCACTACAATCAACAGCGTGGAAGTGCTTAACCAGAGCAGACATAGATTTGTTTGTACAGTCATCTTCAAAGTTGTGCCATGTTAGTGACATTGAATGTAAGGCATTATGGGAAGTTACGTATCCCTCCCAGAAAGCGGCCACATTGTTAATGAAGTCAGTTTGTCTGGCTCAGACAAACAAGGCGAGGAGTTTTGTTCAAACAGACTGCAGCTTTGTAAACAGCCGTTCAGAGCCGATCAAGTAGGGTACTGTTACTTCATCTTGTCACTTGTTCTCACCTACATTAGTTATACATATAGTAACTCCTGCCATTAATCAACTTGTCATTCACTTTTTGGGAGGAGAAAATTATTAAGCTGGAACTGTTGTTGGTGCCCTATCAGGTGAGCGTATGGGTCAGACCTTGAACATGTGGATTAATCAGCTGATCTCTGCTGTACGACACTTGGTCTAAATAATGTTACCAGGAAATGATGGCAACAACCATTTCCAAGATATTTTGGCTTCATTTTGTACAGTGTTAGGATGTGAAGACAGGTTGTCCATCTTTGTGCAGTCACTGGTCCAAGGTGTTTCTGCCCATTCTCCTTTGTCTCTGTGGCTTATTGGCCCTCAACTCAGAGGCTCCCATCCTAACACAGCAGTTCTGCTACATACGGCCCAAAATGTAAATGCTGTGTTTTGTCTCCGCTGACCAAAATTTTACCATGACACGGCCCAACTGGCTGCTGTGGCATGTCTTTAAAATCATAACAGACCTGAGAAAGTAAAAAAAAACCCAAACATGTAGAATGTAGTTAGCTTGCATACTGTATACTTAGCCAAAAATAAAGAAAACATGTTCTAACTTAACAACAGGGAAGCAGCAAGCAATTTAGCATCTTAACAGATTGTGCTACTCTTCAGACAGGGCAGTACTGTCTTCATTGCCTTTAGACCTCGAAGCCAAGCATGAGTACAACACAGCACCTTGCTAGCCTTCTAGTCAGCTAACAGCAAGGTTTGCCATTTGCCGTCTAAACTTTGTTTCGTGCCCCATTTCTGCTTGCTTATTTTTTCAATCTTTCATTTGTTTTTAATGTTGTTTTATTTTAGTATTAAAACTACTTGACATATGTTTCAATCTTGATGTTCTATGGCTTGCTGGCTGATCTTCCAAGGCACAAACCAAACCACACCAAGTCTCATCAAGGCAGAATTAAGCTAATGGAGACAAAGCATATACACCTACGAGTCAATGGGCTCCAACATAGACATATATAACCTTTACATATGTACAAACATTTTAAAGCCCACAGCACAAACATAGACACAGGAAAAGTGATACCTTGAAATTAGATCTTTGCATTAAATACATATTAGCAACTGATAGCGTGTTGTTCATGTTAGCTTAGTTCCCAAAGGTAGGCCTACCACTCATGCTACAAATTTAAGGCACTTTGAATAAAAGCATCCAGCAACTGGCTGATGTGAATGGTATAATGTTTAGCCAAGTCTCATACAAATGCATTTAAGTTGATCACAAACATTTATTTAACCGATCACTTCAATCACCAACGAAAAGGCACAACACTTCTTTATGAATTGGCTTCAATGTGCCTCCAATCCAGAATCTGTCTTTATTACCCACAGACTGATTTTCAGTCTGTGAACCACACAGGTTTTAATGCAGCCCCTTGGCACCGTGATGTGAACCTCAGCTAGACAACATTCATATCCACAAAAAGACCAACAAAAGTCAAATACTGTAAAACAAGAAAAATAAAATAGAATAATCTAAAAATAAAACTACACTACAATTTGACCCTAGCCCTAGCTCCAGTGTGGGTTAATATATGAACATGAATAACTGAGAGACACAGACAGTGCTTTACAATAATAATAAAAACCACAGGGACAGGAGAAACTACCAAGACTGAAGAGTCTGTCCAGTTTATGGCATCTTTTAAAGCCAAAAAGAGGGGGAATGAAGTTTACGGCACCTTTGGCACCATAAAAACATAAAAAGAAGATATGTCAAAAGGTCAGAAAGACATTTTGGTCAAAGGAGCTTTAAAGAGATGCAAGTGACTGTGAAATCAGCAATGATAAAAATCTTTAAAAAGCACAGAAATCTTTGTTCACTAAAAATGGCGAGGTTTTGGATCTTGTGACCAAGTTTCTCCTCTGAGTTGGCCAGCCTTTCCCTCTTCCATCTCTATCTTGTCTTCCAGAATAGAGTGCTGCTGTTACCACAAAGCAAACCAACCTCCGGACTCGGCCAGTTTCTTCAATCCCTCTGACAGCGACTTAACTCTTGTAACAAAATTCCAGTCTACTAATGTCAGTCTGTCATCTGTCAGGAGTCCAGAGATGAACAAACCCATCGCAGAGGAAAGTTGGAGTGGTGCATCCCAGCAGCCTCGGCTCATTGGTTGACATGGGGCCTCAGGGCTTGATAAAGTCCCTCGAAGGTGGGCCGGTTGGGTATGTCGCGACTCCAGCAACGCATCATCAGCTCAAAGAGAGAAGGTGGGCAGAGCGGAGGGGCATAAAGGAAGATCTAGTAGGGAAATACATGACAGTTAAAGAGACATTAAAGATCTGGGAAAAACTTTCTTCAGGTGTATGATCATAGCGAAGCACAGGAAGGTCTAAACTTGTGCTGCAGTGACTTTCCTCATGCACGTCAGCATGTTGTACTGCATTACTCATTACTAGGTATGCACGATATTATCGGCATGATATTGGTATCGGCAGATAATAGTTCAAAAAGTCAATTGTCGGTATTGGCAGATATCAAAATTTTTATTGATGTGTATGGCCGATATATTGGCCATATGTATCGACCACCTGCCAACCTGTCATTAAATTAGGAGAAAAAATGTTAATTTGAAAGTATAAGCTCCATTAAAAAGAGGCACATTTTTTATCTTACGGACTACAGAACTCACTGTCACCAGGTTGTTGCTGTTTGTATCTCTTAAAAAGGCACATGAAGCTTGTTTTTATTGTTAAAAAAAAACAAAAAACATTTTGCACCTTATGTACATGTAGTCCACAGAAATTACTTTCAGTTTTTTGTTACTGAATGTCTATATTTGAAGTGCATTTATCATGTATAGTAGAATCAAATGTTGTTTGTCTCGTTTTATGTCTGTTTCAAAAACAAATAGGCCTCGACTGTCACACTAAGAGTAACTAGTAAATTCCGGTACAGGCAAGGCTTGGTGTAACTTACAATGGAAAAAAAGTCTGTACATATCGGTAAAAAGTATGGGTATCAACTAAAATGAGTTTCAAAATATCAGCATATGGGATATTGGCAAAAATCTAATATCATGCATCCCTACTCATTACCTATCATGACTAGCTGCCTATATGAGTATGACCTAGGGCTGGGATATTTACTGATATTGTATCGCATCGTGATATGAGACAAGATATCGTGACAAATTTTGGACATTGTTATTATCATGATATGGCGCAACTGTTGTCTTTTCCTGGAAAAGTCTTCATTACAGTAAAGTGATGTGTTTTTGTGAACTTAACAGGCTGTTCTCGTTGTTCTTTTATTTACCTTTACCCACTTATCCTCATTACTACTGATTATTTATCAAAAAATGTCACTGGGTTGATATTTGGTGAAATCCCCAATAGTCATTCTTACAATACTGTCTCAGTATCTAAGTATTTGGCCAATAATATTGTGATATATACTCATTTGGTCACCTTAGCCGCTCCCACCCCTTAGAATGCACAAGTTGTCAGTCACAATCTAAACGATCAATAATTATTGATGTCGACCAATATGAAACTTTACTGTTGCGACATGTTTTTCAGTTCTATCACACAGGCCTAGTATGACCATATTAACCAATGAGAGTTCATTTTTCTTTTAAGAGGAAATACTTTTTTGAGTTAGTCAGTAAGTAATAAGCCAGTTCTATGCAGTTGCCACTCAGCTAAAAACCTTGACATAAAAACTTTAAGTGGTCCTCGCCAGCATCAAGTTATCACGAACATGCATTGTTATTCCAGTAATACAAGCATTCCCAGAAACTGAAGCTGCTCTAATTGGTGGCCAAAAATGACTGACTGATTTGGGATGAATGATACATCAGAACTGTACTGAACTATGTTCTTTGTTGGTGCTCTTGTTCCATCTCACCTGTCTGCCCTGGTTCCTGAAGAACTCGCCAGTGTTCTCAATGACCTGTTCGTCGGAGAGCAGACTGTAGGGCTGCTCCTTACACAGAGTGAAGATCTCCCACAGGGTGACACCAAATGCCCACACGTCACTGGCCGTGGTGAACTTACCCTGGTGAGCAGACAGGGGGCAACAGAAATAAAATGAAAATGCTGTGGAGGTCAAATTAATAAATTTTATGATAGAGCTTCTAAAGTTATAGAATCCTCAAGGATCACAAGCCAAATGGCCCTGCAAAGATGAATGCTGACTAAATTTGATATTTTGGCAGTATTATATAAAGGTAAAGGTATGTTACTGGTCATATATACAGCATACAGTGAAATTTGCTCTCTGCATTTAACCCATCCCTGAGGAGCACAGGGCAGCCACAGCGCAGTGCCCAGGGAATCGACCTTGGCCAAGGGTACTTACTGGAGATAGACCTAACATACATGTTTTGGTGGTGGGGAAAACCGGAGCACCCAGAGGAAACCCACTTGAACACAGAGAGAACATGCAAACTCCACACTGAAAGGCCCTGCCCCAGCTGGGAATCGTATCCAGGACCTTCTTGCTTTGAGGCGACAGTGCTAACCACTGAGCCACCATGCCTTCAAGGGACTGTAGAGTTTACTAAAAAAAAAAAAAACCTGTTGTGAAAGCAAATGAACCAAAAATGAGGAAGTGGAGCTGGGACCTAATCACAAAAGATTTTATCTCTATTTATTTGATAAGGCACCAGCATTTTAAGGTTAAAATTTCACAGCAAAATCAATAATGTGTCATAGATTCACTCACAACAGTGAAGAAAAGGTGTGTTAATCTGTTGCACTTCACTTGTGTGAAATGCAAAATCACATGGTTGACCGATGTCAAATTGTCTTGACACACTTTAACTGCAAATGGAGTAAAATATTAGAGATTCTTAGCTGTGTTGCACCATCCGCTTATTTAACCTCTGGCAGATGGACTCTGAGTTAAGTTCGAATAAACTGTACTACTTACTGGACCGTTAGCAGCTAAGCTAAGTAGCTAACCAATTGTCAGACCGTGAACTTGTACTACTTGTTTGGAAGGCTCTTGCTAATGCTAGCATGTTTGCAGCTAGGTAGCATTGTATCACTCAACCTGTGAAGATGATCCTTTATTGATCGCTTGAGAGGAAATTTGAGTACTACAGTAGTTAACCAATTTGTCCAACGACGAGGCACTACGTCACACAGTTTCTAGCACCACTACAGTCACCAAGACTGAACTTTGCACTGGATTTTTTGTGTAATGTCATGGCAAATCTTCTGAACTTACCACATCAAACAATAAAAACAGTTTTAGTCTTTAATAACACACTTGTCCAGTTATATACTTTATATACAAACAACTGTCAAGCAGCTTCACCTGAGCATACTTTTTTAAGTATGCAGATGATACAGCCTTAGAGGGATTCTTAAAATCTGAAAGAGCATCTGTGGAGGGTTTTGATAGGGAGATAGAGGGTTTTATTCAGTGGTGTTCAGACCACTTTTTGGAGGTCAACGCCAAAAAGACCAAAGATATGGTCACTGATTTTAGTAAAAGCAAGATAATTGTCCCCCCCTCTAACATAAATGGTGAAGAAATAGAGGGGGTCACAACCTATAAATACTTAGGAGTTGAAATAGACAGCCAACTTAAATTCAATGATTTCGCGATGAGTAAGTACAGGAAGTTACAGCAGAGGCTGTTTTTCCTCAGAAGGTTGAGCTACTTTAGGATAGACCGACGTATCCTCCAAATGTTTTATAAAACTGTGCTGCAGAGTGTCCCGACCTTTGGCCTCCTTTGTACTTTTGGAAATATGCGTGCCCAGGATCAAGCCAAATTACAACATATGATTAAGACAGCAAGTAAGATCATTGGGATTGGGAATTAAGTATCGGCTGCCCAACTGTATAAGGAGCTGATCTTAAAAAAGGCTAACCAGATCCTGTGTGACCACACTCATCCCCTCCACCTAAAGTTTCTGAGAAGCGGTTGGCTGGGGGGCAGAATCCTGCAGCGGAAAATCAGAACTGTGAGATATGGCAAATCATTTGTGCCAACAGCAATCCGACTGCT
>JAQLOL010000021.1:2858546-2873217 GCA_029783665.1 Naso thynnoides
TGATCAATGCAGTGTTGACCTGATATTCGGCAGCCTCAAGTACAACACAACACTGGACGAAAGCACTAAAACTGACATAAACAGCTGATATCATAACGCAATATAACAATATCTATGTGATTATTTAGTAGCTTGTGGAAAAGTAACGTAATAGCTTCGCCACACATCTGTCTGTGGGATACCAATAATTCGTGTCAGCTACCGGGTACACAGGCCCGCCCCATATAAGATAAATGGCTGCGACTTGCCTGGCCTGTTTTCGGCTGGGTGGCCATCACCATGAGTGGGAGGGATGCCAGACCCTTATCCCGAAGAGGATTTATTAATGAAGTGAATGTGGATCTGGTTTACCATGCTAGCCCTACTAAGCAAAAGAAAAACTTCAGCAACTGTCGTGAAAGAGATGCCGTCCACGACTCGTTGAGTGCTGCCCACAGCGGCGACTAGTGGTAAAGGCGGTCGACTAGTTGATTAGCTGGAAAACAAGGGACAAAATATTTTAAGTAGGGGGGGATCTCCAACACTTGCTAAGTGAAACTGTCACCAGATGAAACAGTGACATCCATCAATACATTAAACTTTCACTTTTGAACTGCCATTAAAGACAAAACCAAATGCTACATGACGTCCAGTCCTCCACAGTGTGTGTTTACCTGCTGTGTTACAGTGTTTAGGGTGTTTTCACAGGCTGACTGGTACTGGCAACAACATGCAAACTCATTTTGATGTGTACAACTATTGTTGAATCATTTGTTTTCGGTCAGCTCCATTTGTAGGGGGAAGTCTTGAGGTGTGGTGAGGTAACACGTGTATCAGCAACATGCCCAAAATGCACTCGTAACCTGAGAGCAGGTGATGGTTACGAGGTCTTAAGTGAAGCAGAGCAGCAGCTGGTTTAAAAAGAGCTGCTGGTATCTGAAGAATGTGAGGCGCCCTTGATTTAACATGCAGAGCTTTGAACTGACAGACAACACTGCAGCCAAGGTGAACGCCATCAAGCACACCTGAAAACATGAATGTGGACTTATTTAGCTCACTTTTATGATTTACAGATAACGCCGAGATTTTATTATTGAAGAATTTGACCTGGATACCGGACTTTGAAAAAAAATTAATTTTGAATTTTTGCACCGTTATTCAAACACAGAATACAGTTAAAGTTAGGGGTTTTCTGTAAAAAAAAAATAAAAAATCCAGTGAGTCTATCCTGACAATGATATTCACATTACAAGTGATTAAAAATTGCTGAATCACATTTCTTCTGAGTTTCAGAATAAGACTGTAAATCTTACCAGCAACTACTCTAATGTTGAAAGTGTCACTTAAGACTGTGCTGCACAAGTGCACATCAACGGCACAAACACACACACACACACACACAAAGGTATGCAGGGTGTCATAACTCTGTCAGCAGTGGAGGGAGCAGAGGAGATGATCTGTCACTGGATTCTCTACAAAGAGTCTCATGTCATTGAGCAGGCACAAAATGAAGCTGCACGACCATCAGCTAACATTTGTTTACACTGCTGAGCCGCAGCAAAAGGTTCAGAGTGATGAGCTGTGCGACTTGAAAATGTTCACTTCTTCTTCTTTTCCGCAGACCCACGTAAAGTTTGACATCACAGTGCAGAATAAGGCAAGATCAGGTCGGTCATTACGGTGTAAATTGACTCGTGCTTTCACAGTCTGCCATCCACAAACTATTTCTCAGCATGCAGTGGGTGAGACACCAAAACCGGAACGCAACGGAACACCCCACACTCCCACGAGTGGACGATGCAGTATTCAGGTTAGATAGATGTACTGCAATTTGGGCGTTGCTTGATTTTGGCTAAAATCTTTCCAACATGGCAGATCGCTCATCAACTGTCTCATTTTTCAGGTAAACAGTACACTGAAAAATGTTTCTGAGGACATTTTAAGCAAGAAATAGACAATGCAGCAACAGAATCTTGTTTCACATTTGAGCAGCGCTGCCTGGTTTGATTGTACTTTTGTGAGTCCGCTATGTTGCGTCGGACCTCATTTGCATGAATTAGGGGTCTACGCGTGATTATGCAAATTCAGATACAGCAAATGGTTAGTCAACTCACCGCACTGTACCCATCACGGCACAGCCGGTTCACCTCCTCCCCATAGAAAATGAATTGGATCCGTCGACTTGACGAATCAATGGATTTGGTGTGTCTACACCACCAGTCTCTTGCCTATTATTTTCAGCACAGCAATGTTTTTGCTTTCTTTCATCCACTATAGTGAAGAGGTTCACCAGGTTACAGCAGTTTATTGAAAACTTCTCAGTGGACGCTGCACATCTACTTGCAATAGGACAAGCATTGGCAAGAGGGAGAATTCTTTATTTACTGGATTTAAAATAAGCCAAATTCTGCCGGAGGCTTTATGCAACAAAGCCGAAGTCGGGTTAAGTAACAGAAAACTAGACTCACACATTCACATAGTGCTGCAGTGATTATGTGATAATAAAAAGAAATCAGTTGCCAAGCAAAAACATCAAACATAATCTGTGTCCAGCTTCTTTGATATTAGGTTTAAAGCTTTTCTTTGTCTTTTATTTTAGTAAACGACAGTTTTTGGAATGTTGATTGTTGGTTGGACAAAAGGAGCAATTTGCAGATGTTAGTTTTGGCTCTGGGAAATTGTGATGTCTTTTTTTTTTTTTTTTTTGGCAGCTCTATAGGTCACTCTGTCGGTCAGACCATAACAGTTTCCCACTCTTTGGCCACAGTTTTCACCCTAGGAGGCTAAAATTTGTGATGGAGTTTAAGTGTATGTGTTTGAAGGTGTTTGTTTTGTGTTCACGCCAATTGGCAAAAAGTGGGCATGGCAGCAGGAGTGGCCTGTGACAGAAAGGCACATAAGTTCCAAAAAGGTTCATGCAACACGGCCAAACTTTGTAGAAAGAACACACACTTTGATTGTTCGTTGCTTGCCCCAACCCTAGACTTTACCCCCCCCCCGCCCCCAATCCACTGGTTGTCGACTCTTGTGGAGGCATCATTGTTTGGTCATGATTTATTGACTTTCTTTCATTCCAAATATACAGTAAAAAAAGGATTTAACATTCGAACACAGTACACCTGAGCTTACTTTAACTGGTAATTACTGGTCTTTGATCGGAAAAATCTGTTGAAGTCCGGCATATTCAAATCTTGCCGGTCAAAATGTCCAGTGAAATCTATGTAATAGGGTGAGGAATTGACTCTCGCCACACACCAAATGCAGGTAGATTTGGCATGTAAATTTTGGAAGCCACCTGACTTTTTTGGAGCAAAGTAAGTCAATGTTTGTCACCGCTGCTGTTTTAACTGAAGTGATTACAATTTAAGTCATGTCTGCCTGTATCGCCTCGTCTCAGCAGCAGCCACGTTTGGTGTCTTGCTCTCAGTTTCATGTGCCTCAAACAGATCCTCAGTGTGTTTTTTTTTTTAATGGTTTAATGAGCCGCTGGCCGTTGCTGTGCAGATGGAAACTCGATACACTCACTCATTTACACTCATTCGTAATCTGCTGCCTCTACTCCAACCACAGCTACTATCTGCACACGTTTGTGCAGAACCACTTTGACTACAAGTGTTTGTGTTTAACAGTTTGGTTCAAGTGGCGTTTAGCCTCATGGGAGCATCGTAACTCAAATCAGAGCCTGAGAAGAGGGTCAAAGACTTTTTTGATGACTTAATGACCTGACGTTCAATGTCTTGGGAAACGTTCATCTGAAAGTCAGAAAGACAAAACTGAAAAGAGGTCGCGTTTTCACATTTTCCTGTGTGTCTGCTGGCAATGCGGTCGATGCGACCTCTCAAATAAATCAACCTTTGGCAAAAATCTCACAGACAGATCACTTTATTGGCTCCAGGTTGAGCTGGAGAGATTTTAGAGGAGATCTGGATTTAATGAGGTTTAGATACGGGGATGGGACGAATTATCTTCTATTGGAAAGCAGGAGTGCTCATGCTGAGATTCCTAAAGACAGTTTAAAACAAGTTGACATCATCTTGTTAACTCTGTGTATAAAAGCCAGAGGTCGCTGAGGGCACAGCATGCACTGTCATTACAGAGATACTGTACTTGCTGACTGTGATGAGAACAATGCATAACCAAATTAAAGGACATCTGTGCGCCTCAGCACCTTAAAATCTTTTTTTTTTTGCTTTGCCAGATATCAGTTTCAGTGAGATGTTGCCCAAGTTTGTGATCGCTGAGAAGCCTGTATCTTTGACTTTAAAAATTCAAATGTGAAAGACAGATGATTATCAGTATTAAACTTTTAAGTTTTGAGAGCAATGTGGAGATTATGTCGATAACAATCATTCCTAGCAGGCAATGACTGCAGTGTATTAAACTTTTTTGTAAGTACAGGGCAGCTCTGAAAGCTTGCTTTTGTACAAAAGCAGTAAATCAGAATAAATATGGACTTTAGATTGTCAAAGAAGTTTGTTTTTTTGCACATCAAGCCTTATACAAAGGATTTTTATGATGGTACACAACATTCTACAGCATTAATATGACGAGCGGCGCAGTCCTGAGAGCTGGAGCTTACTGCTAACGTCACCACTACAGAAAACAATGGAGGTACCTAACGTGTCAATCAGTTGATAAACACAATAATTGTGAACGGACAAGAAACTCCGCAAATGTTTAGTGGTGTCCTCTTCTGTTCTGACACTAAAACACCAAGTTAAACAACAGCATATGACCTGGAAACTGCTGTTTGTTTGTATCGTGAAGCAGCTGAAAGAGCCGCTTTCAGGTTTTATGCTGTTAAAGTTGTGTTTTAGTGTCGGTACATCAGAGACACCACTAAATATCCGCTGAGTTTCTCGTCATTAAAACAATTTTTCGTTGTATTTTTTGACAGATGGTCTCAGTGCCTATGCACCTCCACTGTTTTCAGCTAGAGTTGACATCTGCAAAGAGCATCAGCTCTCTGGACTGCGCCATTTGTCACAATAATGCTGTAGAACATCATATATGATCGTAAATATCCTTACTTTAAGGCTTAATGTGCGAGAAACCGAACTTATCCTTTTAGCCATAAAACTCACTTTCTTGCTTGTAAGTTTGGGAAGGGCAGCAGACCTGTGTTTTAAATTACAACTTACTTTGTACATTTGGGAGGATGAACTCTTCCCGGAGGCTTTTGTCTAAACCTCAGCAAACAAACATGAGCACCAGCCTGCTGTGGTTCACCTCAGTGGAGGTTTGATGGTTCAAGATGAATGCAGACTGAGGTGAAGCTGTGTGAACAACTGACACCATGTGAGTTTGTGAAGAAATCTAAACCTGACGGCAGCAGCAGGAGAGTTCGGCTCACATGCTGGTTGTTCTTCTCCCAGTCACATGACGGCAAAAACACAATCCTACACTTCTACTCTTCATTAACTGTAAAGCTCATGTGTGGCGGATCCATCCTGACGCTTAAAGGCCAACAGACAGAGTGATGAACCGGAGGAAACTGCTAAACTTTGGATTTCTGGATGATGCGTTTGTTTTGCGAGGGAGCGGAGCTGTCAGCTCTCACAGTCTGAGCCAAACACTGAACTGCTGCTGTTGTGAAATAACTGAGAGTCTCTGTAGCTCTAGGCTGCTCTGACAGCCTGTTCAACAGACAGTAAGTCAGCTTTTTACTGCTGCGTTTCGCAAACATGAAGCTGTTAAACATACCTGCAGGGGATTGATAAGATCAGCCATCAATGACTTTGATAACTGGCAGAATCTCACTTTTATTGGATTATTATCCCAAATAAACATTTGATCCACTCAATGATATCTACAAATATAAATACAACGAAGAGAACACACTGTCCTCAAAGTGTTTGGACGGGATCATAATAGCAACTGAGCCTGCAGGTCAACACATCTGTCTCCATGACAACAGAGAAAAGTCCATCAATGTGATGAAGACCACATTGTTGAAAGTTCTGGAAAAAGCTGGTTGAGGTGGGACTCGTTTCAAGAGTCACAGGTTGCAGCACACCCCCGATTTACACCTCACAGGCAGGAGGGACACGACAGAGATATGCTCAAGTCGTCTCAAGTCGTTCGCCTTTACATCATATAAAAATGTCCGGAAAATGTTCTGTTCTGAAGGGTGGGAGGGTGAAAAGAGGTGAGATGGGGAGAGATCTGATGAGGAGAGGTTTGTGTTTGAAGGGTTGAAACTCTGCCATCAATTTGTCCTTGTAAAGTGAGCTGACTGAGCTCGGAGCATGAAAATAACCAAAACATGATCCCTAATACACCTCACAGGAGGTGGGGAGGTCAGCAACACACACACACACACACACACACACACACACACACACACACTCCACAGCTCATGATAAGAGAGAGAAAGACAGCAGGCTGGAGACTTATTAGACTCAACCAAAATTCTAAACCCACAAACCCACTTTGGAAATCCTGCTCGCTGATTGGCTGATAGGTGTCTATAAAACCATATCTGTGTTCACCTCAAATGTAGGAAGTGGTGGAAGAAGATTGTTGACATGAGTAGTACTAACATAACCACGCTGTGAAAATACACCACAAGACGTAAAAGTCTTGCATGTTACGCAAGTCAAATATAAACGTATTATCTGCTACGTTTGCTACAAGTTGGGCTAAAGAGAAAAACATACATTTAAAAAAAAAGCACACAATCACTTTCTGATGTCTTTTCAACATAAATAATGTGGCATATGCACATTTAAGAACCCTGGAGAAAGTCAGCACGTGTCAAACCACATGGCATGTGGCGCAGCAGGATTTCTGTCCTGAAGCCTCGTACAGCCGAGTGACGGTCGATATCATCATCAAACGTCATCACATCAACAGAAGCTCGGAGTCAAAAACCAGGAACGGCTACGATTTCACAACAGTACAGAGTTTTCACACCCAACTATCAAATTCAAGATGAAGCCCTTTCACCTTCAATGCAGACGCACGTGGAGAAAAACTCAACAAAGAACTTTCAATATTAAGTGACATTTAAGGAAACAGAGATCCAGCCGAACACCTGCTTTAAGTCGATACAGTTCAAATGTTAAAATATAATAAATACGTGATTTGATGTGTCAGCTAAAATTAATAGATCAACATTTTCTTTGACCGTTCAGATTAAAATCTTTTATTAACAGACTGAAAAATTGCTAAAACGCAATGAAATTACTTAGTGCTGATGCTACCTCAGTGACTTTTCAGTTCTTTGGTTCCTGTACTTACCTCATTATGCTATCATAGGGGTTAGAATTAATTCGGTTTCATTCATTTTTGCTTGAAAAATCCTTAAAATTTAAAAAAATTATTAAGTTACTTGTCTACAAATTGCAGCTCTAGTGTGTTCTATATTTATTCCGCAACTTCTGTTTCTTACTGTGTATTCATTTCTCCTCTTATTGTTATTATCCAGATAGATGGATAGATAGATAGATAGATGGATAGATAGATAGATAGAGGTGCATTACTGTTCCTGTAACAGTCTAAATGCAAACTTTATGGCAGCTGTACCGTACTGAATGGCAGGCTATTTTAATCTAATGCATACAAATGATAATAAATGTGATCACGTGTCTCTTTCCATTGACTTACAGTCAATTTAACCAATAAAATCCACCAGGCTCTTTATTCCTGTAGTGACCACTAGACTGTTTCATACGAATTATGGAAAAATTTGTCTGTGTCTTATGGTGACATTTGACGTCTTTCCGCAGTTTATCTGCATGATCTGAAAGCATCAGTGCGGTATCTTCAGAGTTGCCAGTGTGATTTGTTTATTTTGTGCACTATTTCTGGATCGCCTCTGCTGCAGATAACAAAGATCTCAGATATCATATCTAGGCCTCAGTGTGCAGCAGCAGCTCTGATCTCAGCTCTGTTGTCATGCACTCAAAGTTTCCAGACAGTTTGGACTCTCCGCCCGGCTTCACTTTCCCGTTTCACTCGCTTATATAACACAGAGATATAAACTGTCAGCTGTTTACCTGTCCGCGGTTTCCCTCCGGATCCACAACAACAGCAGCAGCAGCAGCAGCAGCAGCGAGCTCCTCTCCGGCTCGACCCGTTTTTCTCCTCGGAGTCCGGTGCGGCTGATCGGGGGTTTGCGGTCGGAGTCAGGCGGAGGAGCTCACAGGATCATGGTGGAGAAAAGTAACGGTGACTCGATCTCTCCGGTGGTTTACCGTCCGCTTTATTGCTCCTCTTCCATGTCCTCTTCTCCAAGTTTTCCTTCGGCAATGTGTGAAGAAGATCTGCACACTCCAGCGAGAGAGGAACAAAAAAAAAAAAAAAAAGTTGCTGTGTATTTACATCACATCCCGTTTCCGAAGAGGAGGAGGAGGAGGAGGAGGAAGGCAACATGAGCTCCTGCGGTGTCTGACACACGAGAACTTGAAGGAAATCCGCAGTTGAGCCCTACGAAGGGAACTACAGAGGGAAGACTAGTGTTTGCACCCAGTTAATGTTATATACATTTATTTATAGGCTATTTAGCCTCTATTTATAATTATATTATATTATTTATATTATTTATTTTCATTTATTTACTCATATACATGACAAAGACCGTTTGATTAGTACCTTCAGAAGACCTCAGATTCAATGTTAAGCAAACACTGAAGTTGATGGAATTGATAAATTAATGACTATAATAGCCTAAGTTTTATAAATAAATAAAATTCCTGGTTTTGACATAAATTGAGCCAGTGTACTGTAGAAATTGACCGCTTTCACATTATTTGGCCAGTTTGAAAGGTTTTTGTGTTTTTTAAAAACATCTTTAAAATAACTCTTTTAAAATCTATTTCTAACAGGAATCCAGTTACTGTAAAATACCTTCATTGCATCAGTGGGTAAATGTAATATAAAAAAAGAGAGAGAGAGAGAAGCAAGAAACAAAGTTTATTTTGTTTATTAGGCTGATTTCAAATAAATTTTAAAGCATCAAAGGAAACAGTGCAAAGACAAAGAAAAAGAAAGGCTGCATATGAAGAAAGAAGAAGCGGAAAAACAACACAAACAAATCAAAGATGAAAACTCTTTTATGGCCAATAGTGAAGAAACAGCAATGCACATGTAATGTTGACAGTGTGTGCGTGTGTGTGTGTGTGTGTGTGTGTGTTTAACCAAAAATACTTCCTGACGTTTCTGGATCATGTGACATGTTAAAGCTACACAATGTAATGATTAAATGTATAATAAATAAAAATGCTGATATTAAACAATATGTAAAATAAGTAGAATATGATAATGAAATGCTAATGTAACAGAATTCATTTTCCTGCAGATGGACAAAGTGATTTTGAAATTTTCTGTCTTCTCTCTTGTTGTTGCTTAAGGGTTTTAGTCTGGTCACATGACCACCTCTGCAGCTGAGTACCTGAGTGCGTAGCCCACTTTAGACAGCAGGGGGCAGCAAAGTCTCACGGGAAACCTTTTTTTTTTTTTTTTTCTTAACTATATCACAGGAAACAAAACTGTCTGCCTTGTGTCACCGTCAGAATGAAAAGGGGGGAGGAAGATAAAGTGCTTTCAGCAGTGAAGCTTGTACTTAGATGATTTACTGAAGTAAAAATGGTAATACTTAAGTGTAAACACTATTTGTTACGAGTTAGAGTCCTGCATTCAGAATTTCACCAAAGTAAAAGATGAGAATGATCAGAAAAATGTACTTAAAGTGTGAAAATTCCAGTGTTGTTATCCAGAACAGATCACATCAGAATGACTTCACCCAAACAGGTGTTTTTATTTATGTTGCCTGTTCAGTCCTCAGCTTGACTGACTTCACCTTCAGCTCCTGTTGTTATTTACTTTTCTTCACAGTAACTTCTCTATTTGCTGTTTATGCTGAAATATTGAATATATTGAGTCTTTTTTAAAATATACTTTGAACATATATGTCAGTGAAATCATCGGAGTAGCAGGCAGAGATGATATAGTTTATAAAGGATGTCTCTCAGGTATAAATAAAAACAAACGTCTAAAACACGAGGAGGCAAAATCTCTGAGAACCATTAGTCTGATTTCTCTTGTGAGAGAACAAAAGCATAACTCTACTCAACTCAACTTTATTTATAGAGCACTTTAAAAACAAACCACGGCTGAAACAAAGTGCTGTACATAAATAATCATAAAAAAACCTAAAACATAAAATAAACAATAAAAAAAACAATGAAACAATAAAAACAACAACATCAAACGAGCAAATTCTCATGCTGGGTCGAAAGCCAAGGAATAAAAATGGGTTTTAAGACTAGTTTTGAAAACGGACAGTGAAGGGGCCTGTCTAATGTGCAAAGGTAAATCGTTCCATAATTTGGGAGCAGCAACAGAAAAGGCTCTGTCCCCTCTGAGCTTCCGCTTAGACCTCGGTACCTCCAGGAGCAGCTGATCAGCTGACATGAAGCACCGAGCAGGAGCATAGGGATGAGGCAGCTCAGGGAGGCAAGGCGGGGCGAGACCATTTAAAGATTTAAAAACAAATAAAAGAATCTTAAAATGAACTCTAAAGTGCACAGGCAGCCAGTGGAGGGAGGCCAGGATGGGTGTTATGTGCTCCCTCTTACGTGCTCCAGTCAAAAGACGAGCAGCGGCATTCTGAACCAACTGGACACGTGCGAGGGAAGACTGGCTGACAGGAGCCATTGGGACCAAACATCATCACTTCTCTTTTCTTTTCATTAAAATTTTAAAAGTTTAGGGCCATCCAGGCTTTAATGTCATCAAGACATAACAGAAGTGGTTTAATTGAGAAAGCATCTTTCTTCAGTGGCACATATATCTGACTGTCATCAGCATAACAATGGAAAGAGATACCATGCTTTCTAAGAATGGAACCCAGAGGAAGTAAATAAAGTGAAAAAAGTAAGGGCCCTAAAATTGAGCCCTGTGGAACTCCGTATGGCAGAGGAGCGGAGGAGGATTCAGAACCAGTAAGGCTTACACACACATTTCTATCTGGCAGATAGGACCTAAACCATTTCAGAGCACTACCACAAATGCCCACAAGGAAATGGATAATATTGGCCATGATTTCAAAGATATGTATTTTAATCATAAAGATATCTGAATATGAAATTTCTAGGTCCCTCTACATAAACAGAAGTTAACATTATTACCATATTGCACATTACAGGTGATCAAAAATTAATATTCAATACATGATAGACCAAAAATGTCTCTTACCATTAGGTGTTCACTGTTGCCCAGCATGTTTATGCATTTATCATTTTCAAGTCCGAAAGACGTGTTCTAAAATTATCACTGAGTTGCTTAGTTACTTTTCCAACATTAGAGGCAGCTCGTGTGAATTCCCCAGTGGGAAAGTCATGAACACTGAGTGTGACATATCTCCAAAATAGATTAGCACATGTCATTTGTAATTTTACATCACAATCTTTATCTGTATGTTAAGCTATAACGATATGTTTGTGATCAGTCATATTTGTGTTTGTTTCAGTGACATTTTATTTCTTTGTCATGTAAAAATAATCAAGAGTAAACGGGCACTCAATCAGTCACATTTGTCACGTTTCGGGATGTATAGTTTTAACAGTAGATATCCTGTTACTTTTTTTCGAAGGGTGATAAAATGGACCTCTGGAAAATGTTGCAAGTTTATGAACTGTGAAATAAGACAAAGGGGCATGTGAGGGAAGCTCGCCGTTTGCATGAGGCAGAGCGACCTGCAGTCTCACTTACAAATGCAGGCAGCAGCCCGACAGGGGCTTAGCCCACCGTCTCTCCCTCTCTCTCTCTCTCTCTCTCTCTCTCTCTCCTCAGCTGGCCCTTTGCCTGCATGAGCCAGGCTTGCCTTCCTGACTGAAAGGAAAGTACATTAGCTCAACACAATCCTTCTCTCCATGCACATGCACAGAAAGAGGCTCCAGCTTAGCCTGTTGTAGGTGCTTAAGAAGGGATGGAGCCTCCTTATATTCTGATGCAGCACTGTTTCATAAATTCTTAAGAAATTTGCAAAATCTCTTTATGGCACTGTTAACATACTGCAGACAGAAATTGGTGAATTAAATGATCTGCCAGATATTGTTAGATTACATTATTGCAGAATTCTTTATTTGTTGAAGAAAAACCTCTTCATATTATCTATCTAAGTCAAGAATACTCTGGAGGAGGTAGGCATGGTAAGTGTGCAATTAAGAGACGCCTTCATAAATCTAAATATAGAGGATTTACGACAAGGTGCAAAATGCTGAAGAACAGGAATCAGATTAGACTTTGATAAAAACGTCTAGAAATCCTGCTCAGGAAGATTCTCTGAACAGATGAAACCAAGATTAACTTGTTCCAGAATGCTGGGAAGAGAAAAGTTAGGGGCCGGAAGTGAATGGCTGATGATCTGAGGCAGACCACATCACTCGTCAAACTTGACGGAGGCAGTGCTCTCGAATAGACATGGCTGCCAATGGAAGTGGGTCACTGGTGTTTATTGATGATGTGACTGCTGATAAAAGTAGCAGGATGCATTCTGACGTGTATTCGGCAAAACTGTCTGCTTACATTTAGCCTAATGCACGGTGCAGATGTTTTAATGGAATTTTAGAGCTTTTGTGAAACATTTTGAGATGCTGTTAAAAATGTGTGATAAAAAATGGTGTGTTTTGGGTCATCTAATCAAATATACTTTGGTTATAACAAGGGATGGACATTTGAAGACATTTCCTTGATCGATCATCAGGAAAATTAACAATGAATTTTGGATCAATCTTTTTCTATATATATTAAAAATGCCTATGACAAAAAAAATACAGAACACAGCGTGTTGTTAGTCAATTAAATCTTTATTCCAAGAAGAAGTTACAGTCCAACAGCAATCATCTTAGACAAGGCAGGTAAAGTTAAACTGTTGAACTTAAACAAAAAGATGTGAAGTGCACGTAATATAAGAGCAGTGAAGCACAAAGCTATGATACTCTTTTTTTAGGGGGGTGGGGGGGACTTTTTTGCATTTATTACTCAGACAGGACAGCTGAATGGTGGACAGGAAACAGGGGAAAGAGAGAGAGAATGACATGCAGCGAAGGGCCGGAGGTGGAATCAAACCCATAGCCACTGCATCAAAATCCATTCTAACAGTTTGTATTTTTTTCCCAACCTGTCAGCAAGCCCCAACCCCACCCACTCAGGAACTCTGGCGCCTGGAGAAGCATTTAAGAGTGACAGAATGTAGATATGGAAGACCAGAGGGGCTAAACAGTTCAGTCAGACAAAGATACTGAAGAGCTAGGAGCTCTAGACAAGGCATCGGCCACAACATTATCGGAGCCTTTGATATGGCGGATTTAGAAACAATAGTACAACATCCATTGCATCAACCTGCGATTCAGGCAATGAACTTAGTGCAAAAAAGGTTATGGGGCTGTGATCTGTGTAAACAACCAGTGGAACACTAGAACCAACATAAACGTCAAAATGCTGTAATGCCCAGATGAGTGCAAGGGGTCTCTTTCTCAATTACAGAGTAGTTTAACTGAAAGGAGTTAAACTTTTTTGAATAGAAACTCACCCTCGTCAACGTTACTCCCAAACAATTAGCTGCGCGTTTATTCACCAAACGCTGCCGTAACTAGCAACAGCTGTGTTGGCGACATACTACAACCGGCTTCATTCACAAAAACCCTTACACTCTCTCACTACCTGAGCTACGGACGAGCCCCCATTTGTTACAGCCCGGCTCTAAGGCTGCAACAAAGTAGGGAGTCGAGACGAGGACAGTCGCATCAACATAACTTTATTAACAAAACGAAGTAAATAACAAATTATTACAAAAGTCAGTGTCAGTAATCAGTAGTGTGGGCATGTATGGAGGCGTGTGTGTGTGTGTGTGTGTGTGTGTGTGAGTAACCAAACGACGCAAACAGGAACAGCCGCGTCGCCGTGCCAACACGAATGGGGTGAGCAGGTAGAATGAGAGAGAACAATCTGTCTGGATATGTGGATTGATAGAGTACCACCAGGCCCAGGCGTTACTCATCCCCCCTGATGACCCCGCCTCAACCAGAGCCTGCGAGAGAGAGCGTCCAGCAAACCAGCACACACCTAGTGGTGTGGAGGGGTCGTCACAACTCTTAAACACAATTGATCTTTTAGAAACAATTCCAAAAAACAATCTTATCAAATGAAAATGACATAATCAAAAAACATTACTTTCGGCTGTGCATCACAGCTCCTTCAAGCTGAGACGGAGGTGATGGTAGGTTGAGAGGAGAATGCACTGGCATTAACCAGGGACAGATGTAACGTTGCGTTACGCTGTCGTACATCATTGTGGTTGTTGTCGTGTTGTTCGGCTTCACAGTGTTTACAACAAACTTTGTAATTTTTTAGTTTGAAATGGTCCCACGCCAAACTTTGCCTTGACCTCTTTGTATTTACGTTTGATATCTACGGCAGTTCGTAGGCAGCTGAGTAATGTTATTTCAGTTTTCTCTGTCTCCTGAAAGCAGTATCGCCCCCTGTGGCAAGATGTCTCATTGCGGCAAGTTGGTGAAAGTAATTGCACCGCCTAAGGACTCCCTCCCTGTAGGCTATTTATGTTATGTCACATTTGGTCAATAGCAATATCATGTGATCAACAAAATCTTAAACAATCAATTATTGATCATGGATTAATCATGCTCTTCCCTATACGCCACACAGTCTCTATTTGATACTTTTGATT
>JAQLOL010000021.1:2879837-2891779 GCA_029783665.1 Naso thynnoides
AAAAAGACAAAGTTTAGACATTTAAATCTTTAGAAGTTGGGCTTACAGTTGCTTTGAAATAGCTTCAGTGGAGCACTCGTGATCCATTGAATTCCTGCAAACTGCAATCCCCACAACACTAAATTCTGGTTTTCTATTCAGTCCTTTACAACGGTACAGCACACTGTCATCAGTATGTTTGCTGAACCAGTCACTGTGCTTAAAGTCTTCTCTAAGCAAAAATTTCCCTCAAACATCAGCCTGGTCTCATATTGGAAAGATGCAGCATTAAGGGCATCTAACCACATCTATCTGCTCATGTCAGAGGTCATTTTATATCCAAAAATGTTCATGTGACCTTGAAGAGCTGATGGAATTATGAGCCCTAATACAGAGAAAAAGTCTATTTCAAGTTCAGATCTCAATCCAACATTATAACATGAGTATGACTGTTGTCACATGACACTGTCTCTCTCCAGTCAGGGCAACATTGATGGAAATAGTTTTTAAAAATAAGTAATTTAATCTGCTGATCCTTGACTAACGTAGTCTTTTCTGTATGTCTACAGCTTCTTCTATTGTGCTTCCCTCCTGGCATTCAGTTTCTTTGGGAACACAGACGGCACAAGCAGAAATGACCTTTTCTTCAATCATGACACCACACACTCCAGCTGAGTCTCTGAAGCTCCAGCCACCATCTGGACTCTCCAGGGCTCCTCCCTCATCCATCCCTGCACCGCGCCCAGACTAGCCTCACCTTCCTGGGGCTGACACACTGCCGGGTCAGGGCACTGGCTCTGGAGGTCTGCACGTTCACAACAAAAGACAAGAAAATAATTTTTCAAAATGGATTTTGGAAGGAAAAAAGGACAGCTGACACAATATTTTATATCCATGACTAAAGTCAATCAGCAGGTATCAAATGCAATGCAGTCCTGCTTCCAAAAAAGACAGGCGCACTTACTTGTTACCGAAACACTAAAACTAACCTTAATATTACATGAATCACATAAAAAAATTGATTTAACCTAAATGACATTTTCAAAAGACTACGACTAAATATACATGAAAATTAGATTCTATCATTACATTTGCACAAAATTCCCCCAGAAACGTCTCTTTGTAATGTGCTGTGTCAGATCAAGTATGAGCCAATAAACCTGGGCAGGCGTGTGTCTCCTCTGTGTAGATCTGCAGGAGGACAACAGCAGTAAGAAGCAGCAGCCAGCGTTGGGCTTGATCCGGGGCCTCCCTTGGCAGGGGCCTCCTGCTCTGAGAGGCCGGGTAGAGGACACGGCGGAGGCGACGAACCCGAGGTGGGGAGGTAAGCGCAGCAGAGGAGGTGAAGTTGCTGGTTGCCTCCAAAGGCCCCAGGGCCACAGGGAGCGGTCTGCAGGAGGAGGAGGAAGGCATGGTTGAAGTCCGACGATCTTCTTTTACCATTAAGAGTCTTTTCAGCTGATTTCGTATTCTATTTTTCTATCACACAAATGCAAAGTTTTGCACTGATTTTTTCTGTCACTCTGTCAGCCTTAAGAATGATATCTCTCCATCTTCTGCAGATTGCTGATGAACCCTATTTTTTCTATTTTTATTCCTCTTGTCTTCTCTTTCACTTCTTTATTTGGCTCTACCTTCAGTGACAGACCTGTCTTGACCTGCAAAGCTCTTTCTGTGTTTCTTGTCTGTCAGTTCTCTCCAAAATTTGTTATCAGAGACTCTGAATCACTAAATGCCTCTGCTTATCCAGCCATGACTTTAAATTCTTCTCATTCGTGCATCAGCCTGTATTTTTCCCTCTTTATCTCTTGTTCTCTTGGTAAATATTTCTCTTCCCTACTCTGGAGGTCTATCTCCATCACCAATCTAGGTCTAAATCCAGTGCACAGACTGTTTAAATATGTTCAGAGTAGGTGTTGTCATCTTGCCTTTGGGCAGGTAGAACCCACCCACCTTTGGAATTATTGTTGTTTTGAATTGAAATTATTTTTAGATGCACGCAAACTCCTTCACCCCCCCAAGAACTCTTCTCCACCTCCTTCTCTTGCATCATGTTTCACAGCTGCAGTAAAATCCCTGCTGCAGGTACATGGCAGGCTCAACCCAGAGGTGAAAGCAAGGTTTCTGGCTCCCAGTGCATAATTGTCCAGTATTATAATACTTAGAGTCAGATTAAATAAAATGGAGCTAGGCTGTAGTTCTTTAGCACAAGAAAGTAGAATAAAATAGAGGAAATAAGTAAGAGTAATGTGCAAAACAGGATTTCAAGGCAAAGGTTTGATTACAGATGGAAGCGTGCATAAAACAACAGCAACAAGGATCTAATTCACCAACCCAGTATCACCTTAAAACATTAAGTAGTGCAAATGGTTAATTAAACTTAAAAATTTTCCTAGAAATTTTGAGTGTGCCTGATGCTTTTGCCACTGCTCAGTAAATATTATTAAATGACAGTATACTGGTAGGAATGCAGCCAGAGAGAGACAGAGAAGGATAAAGCTCAACAGAGCTCAAACTTTTTAACAGCTGAATAGGATGAAGAAGAGATGAGGATGACGGATGAGGAAGAAGAGAATGGCAGTCATAATAAGTAGTAAGAGGAGTGATAGTAGTAGTCTTAGCAGCAGGAGTCATTGTGGTAGTACTTGTAGTAGTATTTGTAGTAGTAGTAGTAAAGGGAATAGAAGTAGTGCCAGCAGTATGACTGAGTGTATCTGAATCCATTTTTAATCAGTGTCCCCATAAAGATGTCAAAGCCAGAATTTGTGTGCTTTTGTTTGAGTGTGCGTGTGTGTGTGTGTGTGTGTGTGTGTGTGTGTGTGTGTGTGTGTTTAATTAGCCAATCAACACCAGCTGTTTTCAACTGTAACCCGACACCTTAATATTAGATCTAACTCACAGAGACAAAGAAATCACCTTGATTGCACACCCTGAACAAGTAGGTATTACGGCAAAACCAGGAGTCATATCGATGAAATGATCAGTTGAATGGCGTGCCTAGGACTTACTGAACAAAGTGATATAACATTTGTGTGGCTAACTTAAAAAATGTGGCAGCAGTAGTGAAAGACAAAAAGTGGTCCCACCTATCTTTTTTCCAAAAATATTAAGCGTCAGTTATTATTGCCACTTATGGGAAAAATTGGTGGCCTCTTGTCAATCTAAGCCTCGGAGAGCCTAAAATATAAGTCAGACTGCCTCCAAACCTATATCACATGAACCTTCGCAAAAGTTCCTAACCGGATATAATTTGTTTATGTATGGTTTGGCCAAAAATATGGGATTGCTGCTTGAGTTGCTTCTGAGGTTTTTAGATTATGTTTCACCCCTTCTGCACTCTTACGATGACATCAGCCACTTTAACTCACGCAGTACATACCCATTACAAACTCTGAAATGATCCAACAGTCTCTTGATACTTAAGTAACGATTTCATGAAAACCATAGTAGATATAGTAATGCCCATTTTCACCACTAAAGTCTGGGATTGTGTGTCTGTTTTCCAGTTTTAATCACATTTCTTTGTTAAAGAATCGTAGTGCCTCATGGGTTCAAACTCAGGTGAGTTTTGGTCTTTTTGAGCTCTTTTCTCAGCATTTTCCCATTTATCATTATGGCACTTTTTTTGTGTGTTTTCGCAATTTTTTTAAACACTGTTTTGCAGATCATTACCAAAAGTTATGCACCAAAATTTGGCAGAAGAAAACTTCATTTAAGAAGAAGTATGAGGGATAGTAATAGTGTTGCTGTGTGTTTCACACAATAAAGTGATTAATAAAGCAAGTGTTTATTGTCCAAGACCAAATAATATGATTTTGAAGCTGATGTTCTTTGTATAATGTTTCTTTCTCTTCTTACCAAATTGTTTCCTTGTCCCTTCATCTCCTCTCCAATGCCTTTACCCACTTGTTCCCTCTACTCTCTGTCATTTCCTTGTTTCCTTTCCCCTCCTCATCACCTCTCCTTGCGTGTGGACTTCTGTTTTTCCTTGTGTCTCCTCAGGCTTTGACCACAAAAAAATTTCACTGAAACTTCAAGAATGTTTTTAACATGCTTTGATCCTCAGCCCGCTTCTCTCTCTGCACGAAGTTCACACACACAGACACACACACACACACACCACTGCATGCAAAATGCTGTGTATCATTAATGCCTTACTGTATGTGAAGCACAGTAATTAAATGCATACCTTGTGCATACAGCATGGAGTAACTCAATGCAAGACACAGATAAACACATACTGTGTCTAGATGCTAACGATAAACACAACTGTATCACACACTCACACACCAATAATCACAACATACAGACAACTTCAGTGAACTGTGACCTTTTTCTTGTACAGCAGCCATAAATAATTACCAGAGGGCATGACTTGATGCTTACCTGTTTGCCGCTCTCACCTGCCTACTTTTTCAGTTGGTTTGAAGTGCTTTGTTTTCTAACAGTAGAGAGAAAACAAGAGTAGGATTTCGCAAGGGAATAAAAGCATTTGATTGCACAACACAATAAAACTAATTGCAATGGTTGTCCTCTTGGTCAATTATTAAATTTATGTTGTGAATATTAGCCATATTTCTTGAAGGCAAGTTAGGATTCAGAATGTAACACATTAATTTGTTGATATCAAATGATGCACATAGAAACATAGTTGACTGACCATTGGGAGTGTGGCAGGTCTCTCTGTGGGTCAGTGAAGTAGCTCTAGGAGAACATTCACAGCAATGCTTTGGTCTAAATGTTTTCATATTCTAACAGTTATAATGTCTTCAATTTAGCATGTCATGCTAACAATTGGTAAATATATAACACACATGTACAGCTGAGGTTGATGAATATATCATCAGCTTTGCAGGTGCTGAAAACTAAACATTGCCCAGATGATGGTGCTCAAGGATCATCGAAGTCTGAATCAAATTTGATCACAATCTATCTAACATTTGTCAAGATATTTCATTCTGGAACAAGCTGTTCTTTTTTGGCGTGGGTTGGGGTTAGGCACACAGACGATGGAGACAGTGTCATGACAAAGAGTACAGAGGGGCACTTATGATAGCAGCTGCAGAATTAGCACTGAATTTTTTTTGTGAAGGCCCGAAAGACTCCCAAAACTCTTGAGCTGAACTTAAACCCATGATTGACAAAACACTTTTGCTGGGCTTATTGTCTAGTTTTTGGAAATTTACAGCAGCCTGACGCTATCCTGTCTTTGTAAGAAATACTAACCTATACGCTTAATTTGCTCTACCCTCCAGCATACCACTGATTATATGTAGAGACTCAAAGTGCTACCTCCATTTAAATCAAAATTTTATTGCAGCCTAATTTAAAAAAAAAAAAAATCAGTTAACAGTAGTTTTGTTCATATTTAAATTGCTAAGAAAACCATGCAGGGATTTATTCTGTGAATAACTTTCTGTCAGACAATGCGTTTCAAGCAAATACTGTATCTAGAACTTTTATGTGAGTATAAATGCACAAGAAACACACCTACCAAAGATTTCAAGGGTTCTTAAGATGACTAAAAGACCAAATCATCTTTCTGTGTTCCCCGCTTGAAAGAGACCTACGGCATCATGTCAGCACTGTCACGTCACATGAAAGAGGAGAAGAAGAATATGACAGCAGTGACCGCCCAGAGGAGAAAATAATAACGTGTGTCACGTTTGAAGGCAAATAGATGATGGATTGTCTCCATGATGTCCTAGCTGTGCAAAAATGACCAACAATGGAGCCGGTTGCATTGTGGTCTAATCTCTGCTTCATTAAATCCTGATTCTCATGCCTCTCAACCCTTTGAGGCCTCTTCAGTTCAACTGTCATGAGTTCACAGAGTCCAAACCCTCAGAGTCGATCTGACTGTGAGTCAGTGAGGGCGTGTCGGAAGTGTAGGCCATGGCCAAAGGGAATGCATTCTTCAGTTAAGTGCCTTTTTTTTTTTTAAATCCCTCACCCTATTATTAATAAGCCTTAATAAGATCCATGTACATTAGTCTGTCCACACACCCAGTAGGTAAAGAAGCAACAATACAAGTGAACGTGATGTAAAACAGTAGTTAAAACTATTCCTGTACAATTTAAAGTCAGCTATTAAAAGCTGAAAAACGGAAATTCTGGTCTTAATTGGATTTAGTAGTAAATATGTGTCAGTATCAATCAATCTCAGTGTTTGATGCATGGTTCATGATTTGATACAAAACCAAAGACAGAAAGAGTAACAACAGAATATACTAAGATTCAAAGCACACTCAAGATGCTAGTGTTGTGGTATTCGAGATTGGTCTTGGTCTCAAGTTAACTTTTTGAGGGTCTCGGTCTCGTCTCGGAATTGAACGTATTTTGACTCAGTCTTGTCTCAGTTTTGGACATAGTGGAATCGGGATTTTTAATCAAAACCAGTCAGGGCCAAAACAGATTTCTTTGTTAATGTAATGACTGTGATTGGATACAAAACTCTCTTCTTCCAAAGCAACCAAGAACGTTATTCATTTGTAGTTTGATTTTTGGTTTCTCTAAGTTTGGCTACCTTACTTACAGAGAAATCATAAGCAAAACAACATACAAGAGAAAACACTCGGTAAAATGCAGGTTCTGCAAGGCAGTGCTTACTGGAACAGCTGGGAAAACATTAAATTTCCATTGCCACTTGGGAATCATTTTTTTAAGGTTTTGGTCTTGACTCAGTCTCGGCCCCTAAAAGTCTTGGTCTTGTCTTGTTCTTGACACATTCTGGTCTCGGTCAGGTCTTCGTTGTGTGGTCTTGACTACAACACTACAAGATGCTAAAGTAAAATGCTAACATCAGAATGCTAACATGTTAATAATCTCAACGCTAAGAGAGTGATGTTAATATCTTTTTTTAACATCTTAGTTGAGCGTTTTAGGATGCTAACACTTCACAAAGTACAACTGGACTAAAAGGATAGTGCTAGATGAAAGGTTAGACACTCCAAAATATATTACAATATATTACAATTCACAGTAACACGACACTAATTCATGAAAATCCATTTAATAGTTTTTCAGATACCAAAAAATGTATTGCTGTTTCATTCAGTTATTATATACTCACCCACATTTACATGCACACACAATTTGGCATGTTGAGGCTTCAGGACAATCAGATTACTTTGAGTGAGCTGTATGGACCCATTTTATGGATTTGTTATGTTTTTTTTTTTGTTTGTTTATTTTTTGATTTGAATCTTGTCACCATTCACTAAAATTGTTGGGAGGATCAACACAACGCCATTTTCCAGACAAACTCCAGCAGTGTTCAGATGACCTTCCAAGAGTATGAGGCTGACTGAATTTTCATTTTTGGACAAACTCTCCATTTAACAAAATTGAATGCGTGAATAGGTCTTGTTTTGAGAAGGACAGCAGCTTCTGTTGTTCAGGGCTTAACTTAATTTTTAACAGCATATTGTTCAAAGACTCCAGTCTGCTCTTGACATACTTCAAAGCTGTTATGTCAGTGTACTATGTTTTCCCTGCACAAAGGTTACTTCTTTGTTCACATGAAATGCCATGCTGAAACTTAACACAGCAGAAGTTTGACAGTGGAATGTCACCATGAGCAGACATACTGCTGTGACACATATCTGACACTAAGCACCATTATGTGGTGTTCAGACCAGTGTTGGTAGGACTGGTGTAGGTTCTGTCAGGACCAGGCTCGGACATAGGACACAGATGCAGGGTTCAAGGCAAGGGATATTTATTGATATTGGTTCTCCAAGCAGAGAAATCAATAGGCTATGAAAGATTACTAAACTGCATAGAGCTATAAAACTTATACAAAATAAAACCACTCCAATCAAGGAGGAAAAAACACAAAAGGCTATTGAAGGTTACCAATAAATGAAAATCACTCCAGCTGCGGAGGAAAAACCAGAATAAAAGAATAAAACCAATAACAAAAAACATTCCTGAAAACTGGAGGCAGAAACTATGAAAAGTTAACCAACAAAAAAAAAAATCACTCCAAGCGGAGGAAAACAAAAGGCTGTAAACTTAACTACAAAAACTAATCTAAAGTACAAAACTTACAACAGAAACTCTCTTGGAGGAAGAAAAACTCAAACTTCAGACAAGGCTGCGTTGGGAAGGCAAAAAGCTGTGGCAAGGACTGTGGAACAAAAGGGCTGGAGTGAACACACACGACGAAACACACTGACACAAGACAAAGGGAGACAAAGACCATTTAAACACAAGGTAAGGGGACACAGGTGGAAACAATCAGAGCGGGGCAGACAAATCAGACTGGCACAGGAGGAAGGGCAAGTGACCTGAAACGAGAGGAGAGTCAGACTTTCACAATAAAACAGGAAGTGACAGAACAAAGACCCACAACCTCACCGCGGTGTGACATGGTAAACATTTGGGAAAAGGCAGGCACTTTGGAAAAAATACTTTGCTGTGATTGGATAAACGTGATGGTCTGTCACCATCGATTAATGGCTGTAAGGCATCAAAATGTTTAAAGAAACTGCTTGAACTAGGCATGTAGAATATGTGTTGCTTTTATGTGACGAATTTTAACCAATTCAGTTCACAATTATGTTGTTGATAATGATTTGTACCATCTTTAGAGTTTGTTTTGCAACAGCAGAATATTCATTTCCCCTCCATCCTACAGAACGGAACAGGAAAGGACTGCGTGGCTTCTGCAGGCCCTACACTGTCCAAGAGATTTGATACTTATTAGGCTATGTGACCATCACTACCATCCACTGTTTAAAAAAGGAGAGTTCTTTGGATGTCTAGCCGGCTGCTTTGGACTCAGGCCTCTCCAGGATAGGTACCGGCTGTAAATGTGGATGGGAGGGAGCAAGAATTACACCGGGGAGAAAACAGGTTTGCCTGAGGGTAAAGCAGTTATAGAGAGGGAGGAAGGTTGTGTGTTGTGAGGGAGGAAAAAAAGACCTGGGTGGGAAAAAGTGAAGACAGAGTTGCTGTCATGTCAAGAATTCTCTAAAGGTGGAGAAAAATGGCCAATTCAAATATGGAATGACAAAATCAGTTAGTATTGGAGAGCTAGTGGCAGAAGCTGATCTAACTGACAACTAATGTTTTTCACTTCCTCCACCCTACTAGACAGAGGAAAAGTAGTTTCCTCAACTAAACATTTGGGGCTATAAGCCTTATTGAAATGATCTTACTGCCATTTGAAACTATCACCACATTAGACCGTACTATGCCGACTGAATCAAAAAGAACTTGACTCAAGATTTGCCTCTTCACTCCTCATTTACACCTGGGATTAAAAAGCAAATGGAACGTGGCAGAGGAGGCTGGTTCACTGAGGCAGGAGGAGGTCAAAGGGAGATCAAAGTATAAGACAAAACAACAACCACAAAAAATTAAATCTCAGAATCATTTAGAATTTTTTTTTTCTCTCCTCATTTAAAAAAGTCCATTATTAAAACACCTGAACAGTGACACCTGCTGGCCAAAGCTGGCAGGAGGAGAAACTGCAGTCAGTGGTGCTTGGGGTTACTTTAGGTCAGAGGAGGATGGGCTGTCCTCTGTCCTTCACAGTGTTGGGGTAGTTACTAAAAAAAAAAAAGTAATGTATTACACATTACTAGTTCCTTTTTTCAACTAACGCATTACTTTACCTAATTACTCATTGCTGAAGGTAATTAGTTACACTACAAGTTACATTACTTTTACATCACTACGTAACATCACCTGAGATAAGCTGTGACTTAATTACCTTTTAACAATCTAAGTAAACGTTACAGGTTAGGACAAAGGAAATACACAAGATCTTTCTTTAAAGCTGTTTAACACAACAAAGCGGACCACAAAGGTGTAAAAAATGGTAGTTAAAGAGCTTACAGTAATGCAATGGGTAACTGTTTGATTAGTAACTGTAATGTATTTACTGAATTAACAACAGCAATGCCTTACATTACTACGTTCCAGACAATGTAATCTAGTTACATTACGTCAGATTACTTTGTAATTATTTACCCCCGACACTGGTCCTCCATGGGGTGGGACATCTTCTATCTTTTTAATGTACTTCAGTTTTCACTATGATTAAGCACAACATGTAAAATGACGCTCAGAGGGAGGACGTCCTCGCTCAGAGCCTCGTACAATATTGATGTCTAGTAATGAAAATGAGGCTCTGTTGACAGTCATGATGAGACGCGCAGAGGTGGTCAGTTCACCCTGGACTGATTTTACGCCTTGTTTATGTCAGACCCCCGTCAATGGTGCATGACATGCTTTATGCTCAATGTGTTGGTCATAACTGTAGCAGGGGGCATACGACCAAAATATCCTGCGGATAAGCAGGAAGTCGTTGTGTGCTACCAGTTAGATGTCTTTATCCAACAGGGCGACATGTGCGGCACTGTCTGCCTGAAGACCAGCACAAGTGCGTTTTCATGTTCACACACATGTAAATCTGAAATAAAAACTAAATATGTACCAAAAGGAAGCTGTCTGTTTTTTTTTCTCTTGTGACCATGGTTTTCTAATCCTATTCTTGTGAGGGATCTAAAGATACGTTTGCACAATAATCCAATTTCAGGGGGGGAAATTATAACATGCAGTTCTGGTGAAAAATATGGATCACGTCACAGTCTTCTGCATTTGTACTTAAAGATTTAATACCAGTGTGCAAATGTTGTCCACAGAAGGCAGTGTGTCAGAGTCCTTTTGCTTTGTAGACTCAAAAGAAAAGCAAAAGTAAAGTTTATAATTTTTTGCTCAGTACATATGACATTCTATATTTGATAGTTTTGAAGCCTCCAGCACTATTAACTTTTTATGTAAGTCAGTTTCAGTTCAATTCAATTCAATTTATATAGCGTCAAACCAAAACAAAGTTGTTCAAAGATGCTTTACACATAGAGTAGGTCTAGACCTCACTCTGTAATTAAAATATATTTGGTTTTTTAGAATCAACAACTGAAAAAAAATCCCTATGAGTGAGCACTAGTCGACGTGACTTGAACAGATCCAAGACTCAAGGTGGGCGGTGATATGACAGCGACGGTAGGGTTGAGAGGGAAAGAGCTATAATAAGCCATGTAAGTACAGAAGGCACCAAAATGAGGTGATATTTTGAGCAATAGCTCATCAGACTTGAGTTGACAGAGAACAACGTCATCTTAGATACCTATGTGGATGGTCACATGACCAATCACATGAACAGTTCATATCTATGTTAAGCACAATATACATTCACATAAGTGGATTACAGTCCTGTAAAACGACATGAAAAATGAGCGCAGTGTGACCCTCGTCACCTCTCAATGTAACGGTTGTTCCACACCAACATGAAGAAGAAGGTTGCAGGTCACAGACAGCAGCGGCCGAGAGGAGTGCCGCACTCTCTGCAAGCTTAGTGATGATGATCCGGCCATGTCTGGTGAAAAAATCACACTCAAAGACCACAGCATCTCTGTGCACTACTTTCATATGGAGCTGCAATGACAAATCAAAAAATTGATTAATCAGTAATTAGAATATTAATCGCCAACTATATTTGGATAATCGATCAATCATTTCAGTCATTTTAAAAATAATAGAGCGTAAAGAATTGCTGGCTTAACCTTTTAAATGTGAGGATTTGCTGCTTTTCTTTGTCATTTATGATAATAAATGAGGAGTCTTCGTGTTTTGGGCTGTTGTTTGGACAGATAAATGCAATTTAAAGGCATCACATTGGGCCCTGGGAAATTAAGATGTGCATTTTTTTTAATTTTTTTTTAACACCTTTTTTGACATTTCATGGCATAAATAATTAATTGATTAATCATGAAAGTAATCTGCAGATTGATCAATAATGGAAGAAACCGTTAGTTGCAGCCCTACTTTAATATTTATTCATTAATAAATACACCAGTATATACATAAAATACCTGTATAAATACAAATCAGTATTGCACATGGCCCATAAGTATCTGATGAGAAAAATGTATTTAGGTGAACCTACAATA
>JAQLOL010000021.1:2903411-2936056 GCA_029783665.1 Naso thynnoides
CCCCCCCCCCCCCCCGGAGGACAAAATCAAAACACAGGGGAGCAAAAGCAGTTGTTTGTCTCTTGAACAAGAACAATCAGAGAATTGTCCATTGTTGAGATGACGACAGCTCTCTCCACATGTGAAGCCGAAACGTCTCGGTTGTACCCTGGTGGCTGACTGATGGATAGGTCAGAAACACCTTCCCTGTATGTAAGCAGCAACTTTCACTCCCTTTTCTCACAGGAATCAGACTATGAACTGCTTCCCCGTACACAAGTCCAGGCCTTCGAAGTGACTGACCTGCTCTGTCTTGATTGTATTTAAGCTCGGATTGGCTGCAGGAGCCTTTTGTCATTGGTATCTGTCAAAAGCAGTGCAGCATCTTTTACTTGTATCGAACAGAAGCCTATTGAGCGCTTAAACCGATTCTTGTAAAATGAATACATTCTTGCCATTGTTTGTTTGCCTGCTTTGTTTCACCCTAATGTCTTAGAGTTTACAGGAATTATTAAAACATGTTTTTACTGTGTGTAAATATAATTGAGGCATTCATTATTCACGACTGAAGAAGAATATGGCACAGGCTGTGAAGTGGGAGGGGCAAAGGCTCCTTAAAGCGCACTCACATTTGGTCCAGTTGCTCCATAAGCATGATTGCCCCCCCTCCCCTCTCACCCGCTGGCCTGAACTCACAGTGCTCTAATCGAACTGCACCTGAGCACGGTTGAGCTACCTGATCGATTGAGTGCGACCTGTATTTTCAAATATTGAACCATCATTTCTTTCTCATCTTGTAATGACATTTTTAAATTGTTCTCTAGTATCCGCAATCTAAAAGACAGTCACAGACTATTCCACTGCTCTTTATCCGGACTTTGTATGCTGTTGTCTGTCTGAATTTAAGGTGAATCCTCCACAAACGGTCGGAGTAATGCCTGCGCTCTGTGCCTCTGCTTGTGTATGCACATCTGTACCGTGCTGAAGCCCACCTCCTCCAGCCGTGTCAGGGCCAACAAAGGGAGCACTCATACTAGTCAAACAAACTGGACTGAACTGGGGTCAAACATACTAAGGCAAGGTATGGATTGTCTAGTGTGGGTGCGCCCATAGGCCCCCTCCTTCAAGTGCCTTTATGTATATAACAATAATGATACTGCTTTGCCTCACCCGGATCACTAGTGTGCAGACTCTGGCACCACAAGATGCCACCGATACAAAATGGCAGAATCTATATCAGGGATATTTTGGGTTCATTTTTGTACAGTGGATGAAGTGGAGAGGCACCATACATCTTTCCGATCCATGTTAAGGTCACTGGTCAACAACATACATCTGCGCAATGTTTGTGTGGGTGTTTCACATTCCAAGAATACTTTTTTTTTTTTCAAATTTATAGCAGACCTAATTAATATCTGCATTTTATACAGAAATATTTGAAAAGCAAAAAATCATGACAGCAAATGCCAGTCATTCAAACCACAAAGCCCTAATAAACATTTTAGAGAACTTGACAAGCATTCATTTAAAATGCAAATGACACTCTCTTTTACTGTCTCCAGTAGGTCATGATGACTGAATATCTTCTATAATTATCTCCCATAAAACATATGTTGTTCAGCCAACAACATCATCGACATTGATAAGGATTATTTATAAAGACAGTTAAGTGACTCACTAGAAGTCACTTGAAGTAAAGCGTAGTGCACAGCGTGGTTATCTTGTTTCGCATTTTTTACTTGCCCTTTCTTTAGTGACATCCCCATGCTCTAAAAATGCATTCTTTTTTTTTTTTTAACTTTGTTCTCTGAGAAGGAATCCCCGTTGACAAATAGCTCAAGAAAATGGGAGTTCAGTGATGGCTCTAAAGTAGAGCTTGACCGAAATGGGATTTCGGGCCGATGCCAATACTGACATTAGGGAGCCAGAAAATCATTAACTGATTTTGTACATATGTATATCAGCTTTTTATAGTAACCTGAGCTGGAGACATACTTCAGTGCAATACCAAAACTGAAAATGAATGGACATTGGTCCCAAAAAGGAAAGCAGGACAAAATATCGGCATTTCTCAATCCTGTCACAACTCTCAATGCCGTCACACAGCCTCACTACACCTGAGCCTGGAACCAGTGGCAAGGATTCCTCTAGCCCCTCCACTGTGGAGGGAAGGGGAGCCAGCCCTGGACTGTGCACTGACATAGTTTCACACACATACAAGCCATAGACAATTTTCCACCCTTTTAAGGCATGCTCCTAGCCTGGTCAACCAGACCTATTCACTTTGCAAATTAGTTGGCCTGATGAAAATGGTCGGGGAGCCCTCCCATTCATGGCTGTTTCCGCCTGTCCAAAAACCGGACAGGCCAATCATAACCATTTATCTCATATGGGGCGGGCTTTATGCGATGACTCATTTAATTGGGCTGAAGAAAGCAGCTCCAGTCTGTACACACGGCAGCTGACACGGATCGTTGGTCGCCTACAGACAGATGAGGGGCTTAACGTGAATTTGATGACCTGATCATAATCAAGTAAATGTTGTTATATTGTGTTGTGATATTAGCTATCAACGTCAGTTGTAGTACTTTTGTCTGGTGTTTTTTAACATGTTGTGCTGTGTTGTACTGAGGCTACTGAATCTCAGGTCTACACCACACAGATCGGTAGAAAGACTCTTACTAAAGGTTCCTATTCTTCCCTATGTGTAGTAATCACAAAAAACAGTACTTGCTGGATCTCCAAGGTTGTTCTCCCTCTGTCGGAATATTCCTTTTAACTAATATTGCATCGTTTTTAATAATGAGGGGTTTCGACTTGCCTGAAATTCCACTCAAAACGTACATGGCGGTGGCTCACCTGGAATACGAGGGGAAGGGCGGGATTAACAGCTTTGATTGGTGGTTGTGTGTCTATTCAATTGCGTCCAGAGGAAATTTTGGCGTCAGTTGGTACTGTCCTTTGGAAATGAACTCAGTACCCCTAAATAATAAGACATGTTGTGAAATTCATGCATCATCCGTTTAAGAAATGCATATAGTTTGGCCAGGCTTTCTGTCCATCTTTGGTATTACATTGAAAGCTTGCTCTTGTTGAGAAGCTTTTAATGCATTTATGGTAACGTAACAGGTAACTCGACTAACGGTGTTTTACTTCACCAGTCTTTTCTCCTCTGCGCCGTTCTGTGTGTGGACTTTGCTGTGGAGGGGAGAGCTCCGCTGCACAGAGAGAGAGAGGCAGAGCAGAGGAAGAAGTGCGACTTTGACTGTAAACTCTGTAACAAGTCTCATGCTGAGCTGCAATGAGGCTAGCATACATATACTGTATTTAAATATAGTGATTTTGCACTCATAGTAACTAACAAGCAGAATGCACTTGTTATTGGAAGTTACAATGTTTATTTATCTAATAGGAGACTATGCCCACTCCTCTAAGTGGACTTGATTCTCTTGGTCTCTTGGTTTGTACTTCGAAAACGTGATTTCTGTGGTTGAAAAGGCAATTATCCAATGAGCATTAGGGGTGCTCATTGGATAATCTGTCTTGACAGACAGCTTAGTCCACGCATTAGACTAAACTGTCTATCAAGAAACATCTGACATTTCAACCCACAAAGCCATGTTATGGGACCAAAAACAGAAATGTGGTTGTATGTGGTGTGACGGTGGTGATGCAAGTATTAAGAAATACTTCTTTGCGCTTGACAGCCCAGGTTCCACTGTATACACACTCCAAGATGGCGGGATAGTTTAAGCAGGAAAACTCAAGACAAAGTGTTAGGCAAAGAGACTGACCCTTGCCTTCATCAATGACTTGGTTATTTGAAATTCCTACATGTGTGTAGAGGGCACAGAGATTTGTGGTTCACTGATACATGGTCTGTGATTTGATTCATTTACTTGATTTACTGGTTCTCACTTCAATCAGATTTGCTGTCGCAACTAATCAGTTAGCTCTTGAACCGGATCCAGATCTGCATCTTTTGAATAGTGGCAATGGCAGTGTTGTAGTGGTGCCTGGAGAAGTGGGCATACTCTTAATGTATGCCCCCAGTTTCTTTTCTTTCTTTTTGCTCTGTCCAGCAAAGGATAACCACCCTTTTTAATCAGTGACAGACTTGTCATAAACATTGGCATGTAAGACAACTCTTGCATATTTAGTTCATCTGACAATGGGACCGTGGTAGGCCCAAAAAAAGGGGGCATTCTCCGTACACCACTCGGCGGTGGTAATGATGAAACAAAGACTAAAATAAAAACATCCAGCCAAAGTCCTTTTGCAAATGAAAATTAGGTTATGAGGGGGTTGTTTTGGCCTATTTATGGTTTGAATCATTTGAATATCCCTTCTGGTAAAAACCATATGACCCCAATTTGATGTTTCAGTCTCACTTTCTTGAACTAAGATAATATACTGTTATTGATTCTTTAGGGGGGTTTATGAACCAAGGGTTGTTAAAAACTGTAAGAGTCACACAGTTCCCGAAGAGGTGGGCATATGCAACCTCCATACATCAGTAGCACCATTGGTATGTCGCACTTATCTGTGCAGCGACAAGGATGATGGTGGATTATTAGCTGGTGCACCATAGAGATCTGGGTTTTATTTTGCTATTCACAGCCAGTCACCCTATTTACCCAGCACTCTCCAGGGGCAGGAAGAAGAAAAGGGCAAAGTGCTGAGTGACTTTAGTGTGGCATAAATCATGCCTTGTGTTTGGCATAACAAGAGTGGGGTCCATTACTCATCAAGATTAAACAAGGGGGGCAATGAGCATTTACCAAGCA
The DNA here is from genome assembly GCA_029783665.1 of Naso thynnoides. Lineage (NCBI taxonomy): Eukaryota > Metazoa > Chordata > Actinopteri > Acanthuriformes > Acanthuridae > Naso > Naso thynnoides. Next base: position 2,908,178 of record JAQLOL010000021.1, read on the forward strand.
GTGAGATAATGGGTTTCTTGTTGATGGAGTTGAGAGAAGCACACACACACACACACACAGACACTAACACAAATACTGTGGATTTCAGATCATGTGTTTTGAACATTAAGCATAGTGACACAGCAGCAGAATAACTGCAACATGTTTTGGTATTCGGTTCATCTGCACATGAACTAAATGTTTATGTGCTCCATTAAATTGGTCAGTGTCAGTGTTCATATAAACAATTCCCGAAAAGAAAAGTTATTCAACCATCTTGTGTTTTCATGTGTATTTAGAAGAAGCGTATGTAAACTCTGCGAGCAAATGAGAGAGTGCTGCCGAGGGCAGCAGGAGCTTTTGAAAACAATCTCTTTAAACAGACAATTAGCTCTTGTTTCTCTCATTTGCATGACTCATTACATGTTCACTGCTGTGCATCAATCTATTGTAGCTGTTAGTTGTTTTATTAGCTGTGACCAGCATCTCTTTAGGTCGCTCTGTTGGTTGGTTGGTCGGTTGGTTAATCAGTCCACAAAAATTCCCCACTCTTTGACGGCCACAGTTTTTGCCATAGGAAGCTGAAATTTGGCATGGAGGTCAAATGTGTTTGCGTGAGTTTGTGAATTCTTTTGCTTGTATTCATCTCTGTTGGCTAAAAAGGGGCATGGCAGTGGAATTGGCCTATTGCAAATGGTGCATAATTTCCAAATAGATTCACAGACTTGCACAAGATTTAATGAAAAGGATGCTCATGAGCCAAAGGACAGCTGATTAATTGTTCAGGCCAATTGGCAATAGGGGGCATTGCGGTGGGAGTGGCCTGTACTAAACAGCACATAACTTCAAAATAGATCCAGGTAATATGGCCAAACATTGTAGAAACACACACACACACACACACACACAAAAACACACTTTCATTCCTAAACGTAGGCCTCGAACCCTTCCATAACTCATCAACCATTTGTTGTCGACTCTTTTAGGAGGCGTCATTGCAGGCAGTAATTTTTACTTCTTCACTTTCTTTTCAAATATAAAGTAAAGAGAGGATTTAACATTCAAACAAGTTCACAGTAGTTTGCATCCCAACATTTTTTGCAGCTGGTTGCAACTATTGAGAATTTACACTTGTTGTATTCATTATCCTGGAGGTTTTTTGTTTGTCTTGTCTTGTTTGGTTTTGTTGTGTTTTGTTTTGGTATTTTTGTGGAGATGTATTGTTATGTAACTTTTTGTTGAAAATTCCTCCTTTAACTTGGGCCGGGTAGATATTGATAGGTTGGTGGTTGTAGCCCTGGTTATCAACAGAGCTTGTATTCCAGCTGTGAATTAGAAAACTGAGTAGCCTAATGGCAATGCATTGCTGCCAAACTGCCCTGAGAAACACAGTGATGTCCGGAACTGACCACTAACTGGGTCAATGCACTGCATGCAACCCTGCATGCAGCCATGCATGCTTTGAGATGCCTGTGAGTGTGTTTTTAAAAAACTATGAAGTAAGAAAATTTTCAAAGTTTATTAACATTTTAAACACAAAAGGCAAGCTGAAAGGTACTTATATTGTAACGTGTATTTCTAGACCATGCTTTATAATTTAATTTATTGGTTTCAGACAATTGAAAGAAATTGTCACACGAGCCAGCACTTGGAAACACTTAATATACACATAAAATGTGATCACAATCAGACAACTTATCAAGGTTTAGGCACTCTGGCATGCGACTGAGTTTACTTGTAAAATGATTTATCATTTATACCATAATGACACCATGGCACTGTCTCTAAATATTTGTCCTCAGAGCTCCATGACAACACATTGGTATTGGTACTGCATGTAGGAAACCTGTTCAAAGTAGAAAGACTTAGAAAATAAACTGTTAGCTTGTAGGTGCTAAGAAGAGTTGGTGCCAATTTTAGATTTTGTGTGTTTATGAGGAAGTACACAGCAGATTAGCCCCAGTGAGATAGGAGAGTGTATATGTACTGTTTCAACTCCAAAGTTCAAAGCTGTGTGAGATTTTGTGTGCACCTCTGTAAACTCAATTACTTGTGCAAGTATTTCTCTGTAAAGGTACAGTTACTTCTCATTGTCTTACTTTTGAGTTATATGATAAAAATAAATGCTTAAGTCCTGGCTCATTGTCACAGTGTGAATGTTCAGTCACAGGGTTGGGAGGGTTACTTTAGAAATGTAGAGGCTTATAGATTACTAGTTACCCTATTTTAAAATGTAATAAGTAATGTAACTGTTTTAATTACTTTATAAAAGTAATGTAACTTATTACATTTTATTACTTTTTATTTACTTTTATAAATTCTGATGAGGTTTTCAACTGGTTATCATTTAGAAATGTTTAAATCAGGCAGTGTTAATGTCAGATGTGGGGCGCTCCAAATTGAAACAAGAAAACCAATCAAAAGCATCGGATTAGAATCAAACTTTACCAAACGGCCTTGACTGGAAATGGCCAAAGAAGACTTTGTGCACCTAACAAAAACATGCACAACAACAAAATCAATAATATTCAACATATAGCCTGAGCTTTTTACAAAATGAGTAGTAGTAGTAGTAGTAGTAGTAGTAGTAGAAGTGGAAGTATTAGTAATTTATTTTGGTCCATGATAACAAAACACAGAGTACATATATCATAGGTACAGTAGATCAATAGAACATTGGCCAATCAATAGCCAAAATCAAAACAGCAGCAAAACATATTACATATTCGGATTTAACCCCATTTGTAATCATTGACATTTTCATAAGTAATTGTAATATTATTATGCACTCTTTTTTAGTAACTATAACTGATTACAATTACATTTATTTTGTAATTAAATTAGGTAATTTTGTTACCTGTAACTAGTTACTCCCCAAAGCTGCAGCTTATGGTCTCCATGTTTAAATTTGGTGTCTCTAAACAAGACAAAGATCACTTTCTTGTGTTGTCCTTATCACACTTCGGCCTGAACACAGAATTTATGTGACTTTTAAGACATTCACTCACCAGGACTGAGTTTGTTGCTGTGTAAGAGGCGCAGACGGCTGTAGTTAAAAGAATCCCTTGAGAAATGTGTGTGAAATCTGTTTCTCTGAAGCCATTTATAGAATGACTCCACCATTGCTGCCTCTGCATTCACTCACACCTCTGTACAGAGGACTACTCTGCGATTGCTCTGTGATTCACGGAGGATCCTGAAAGCAACATGTAGGCTGCCTGCAGACCAAAGTTGCAGCTGCAGCAGCAGGTCATTGTTGAGGACAGCTCCGCTAAGTAAAAGGCTGCAGACAGACAGAGCAGTAAATGGACAACAAAGGGAAAACCAGAGGACATTTTCTCCATTAAATATGACCCGGCTTTACTAAAATTGCTGTTTTGTGCAACAAATTAACATGCATTGTTTTGGGTGCCCTATGCAATCATGCCAAGGGCACCCAAATAGCTAGCAGCAGCCCTGTGTGTGTGACATCATATTATGTGTTATTGATCTTTTGCCCATGCTCGTAAGTTCAGAACTGTGATGATTTCATTGGAATCTTGTACTGGTTTCAGTTAATAATAATGTAAAGAAGAAGAAGAAGAAGAACACCACCAACAACAACAAAAGATACTAAGCCATAAATTAGCAATGCTTACTTACTCGGTGGTATTATGAATTCTAACACCAGCATGCTAACATGTTCAAATGCTAACACGCTGGTGTTTTACAGGTATAGTTTTGTATCATGTTTACCAAGCAAAGATTTGTTACTTTTAGTCATCAGGCTTTTTACTGCACAAAGCTGCACTCACTAACATTGCCATCCTTATAGTTACACAGCTAGCATGGCCATACCTTGCTAGCTCAGAACACAAATTGTAGGTGGATTGTGTAGGTGTGTCAGTGAGAATGTATACAAGAGAGTAGGCCCAGTGAGATAAGAGAATATGAAGCCCGCTATATTCAGTCTATAACACTGCAAAACTCAAAAGTGTTTGTGTAAATTTGAGAGACCTCTTAAAAAGAACCACAAGTTGTTTCTTTCACATCATAATGTGCAGTGCTCTAGATGGGGTTGCCAATTGTTCCTCAAAACATGGAATTTTCCCGTATTTGGAAATTTGAAGATGTGTCCCTCATTAATCTGATGAGAGACACACTTTGTTCAGTATTTTTTAGAATCAGTAACAGAGCAGTTTATATGAGAAGGAAATCTTGTAGCTGCTGCTCTTTCTCTCCTCGCTCCCCCTTGCTCTCTCTCTCTCCATTTCTGACTGTGGTTCAGTTCAATGCGTTTCTCATGAGAAGTGGAAGAACTGTTGCAACAGCGTGAGTTTCAAAAATTTGCTATGACCAAGAGTCCGTTGTGGCAAAAAATATGATTACATAAATACATAAGGAAATTAGGAAATTAGCACGAATGTCATGAATGCGTGCGAGATAACTTATTACACCAACTGCACGTCTGTCACTAGAATTTCTCTTTTTTGGCCGCAGTGAATCAGGCTCCTGCCGCTTCCCTTACACTGAACTAGCCCTGAAGAAGGTGAGCAGTACCGTGTTGAATTACATATCAGTTGGCATAATTGCAGGGGATCCAATGCAGGTTCTTTTTTTATTATTATGAAAAAAAAGAAAAATGATTAAACCCTTTTCAATGAAAACAAAACATTTTTCTCCACATAATGGTTATAACAGACTCTATATTATAAGTAGTTAAGTGACACCCACTTTTGAAAAAATGGTTTTGAAAAAAGTGGAACGGGGTCATGAATAGAACCGGGTTTCGATCTCCAACCATACTTGGAACAGAGCATTCTACTGCATGTGTGCTGATGCAGCCCTGCAACCATGGTGAGTCCCCATGATATCACTCACTTAAGTTTAATGCCAATAAATGGCTCGTTGACACCCAAAGGTGTGAACACCGATACTGGTATTATTCATTTTCATCATGTAATGGTGGATCTTATACTCTAATATTATTGAGCTGTATATATATTTTTGTTGTTTGTTTTTTTTTACTACAGTGTAATATGTTTTTACCTATTGTACAAGCTGAAATTTCCTTGCTGTGTATATTTACTCTAGGATGCCCACTTACGTCAGGTAAAGGGACTGCTGATGAAAATTAGCCACTCAGCCAACTCGGGTGCATTTACATTTGCTAAAATGTTGGTTAATGTTCATTGTCCCTTTTCAAAAATAAGAACTGAACCACGGGCCTGGGAGAAGTACAAGCTGCCCCCCCGACACCCGCCACAGTGTCATCCTGTAGGAACACTGAACAGTAACCTTCATTTCAGGGGATCAGCATCATCAACCTTGTCATTGCCTTGTTGCCCAAGCTGTGTTTGATGGTATTACACTTGCACATCTTTCAAATTAGCCAGTGTGAAGATAAATCCTGAAAATGGACAAATGTGATACAGTGCATTAAAATGTTCCTTGTGAGTAGAAAAAGGCTGAAAAGAATTATTGTGTCCCTCTCACCGCTCGTAGGCGAGATCGACGGCAGTAAAACTGCTCTTGTAATGAATATTCCTGTCATCCGTCACAGTTTTGTCTAGTAAGTGAACACTGCTCTTAGACAGCAGCATAGATTCCATCTCCTGTTCTTAGCTTGTCAGCTTGTGCAGTATCACGTCATATTCAATTTACTTTCTTCTTCTGAAAACCAATCATATGTGTCTTGCTGATGTAAGCAGAGAGCTGCTGTGAACACTTGCTTGAATGACTACATCTGACATATCTGAGCAGAAGTGTTCCCTTTGTGCTCTTTTCTGATTTGTTTAATCAAAATCTTTCTTGACAGAAAGTTTCTTGATTGATTGATAGTTTGCATATCTTCAAGTAAAATGACAGTCAACATCTGGCTAAAGACAGTCAGATGCAGTTAATTATTTCGAGGCTCAAAAATTCCTCTTTCTTTGTATTATAAAGGTTGAAAATACTTGTGAGCGCATTTAAACAAAAAAGATTCAATAAGCAGCTTTTAAACTTCAGTTCAAAAGAAAAAACATCTGTACAAATCTGCTTTTTAATGACGACGTTAGATGTCTTCATCTTTGTCATCAGTAATTTGAGCCTCTCTGTGTATTTTAAACATGATCTGGTTCCTCATACAGGTAGATTTATAAAGGAGCAGAGCAGGTTTACTTGTATGGAACCCTTTAACAACAGAATAATTTAGAGTATTTTACATGAGAGAGACAGTGACAAGACATTAACACTAGATGGGCCAGATTTCCATACCTACTAGAAAGGCTGTGAGTGGTTAATTTTGACCGCCAGATTTCATATTCTATTATATCTCATGATAAATACCCAGTATAGAGAGTAATACACCTATTGCGTTAGGATATCTTTTTAAAAAGGAAGGAACACCTGAAGATATGCCAAAAAAGAGATAAAATGACAACTTTCATCGGAGACACATCATGCAGATCTGCTCCTGGCTGATGCAGGTGAGCTCTGCACCGCAGTGCTGCCCCGCTGCTTTAAGAGACAGAAATTGCCTTTGTAAATGGAACTTGCAACTGCTCTCGAAGTTTAAGTTTTGACAGAGACAAAGAAAGCTGCCAAACAACCAAGATGCAGCTGCCATTGCGTGAAAATGTATCAGTTTAACTACGGTGTAATCTGTGTGGTCATTTTGACCACCCGTGGCCGAAATAGGTTGAGATGATCACATTTTCTTTGCCTTCAGTGCAATTTGTATCAACACTATAACTGGGAAGTTTGTTTTTTTGGACATTAGGCCTTAATAAGAATATTTATGATATGATCATATATAATGTCCTACAGCATTATTATGACAACCTGCACAGTTCTGAGAGCTGGAGCTTGTTGCCGATGTCTTTGCTAGCTAAAAACAACAGAGGAGCATGTGCACTCAGACAATGCACCAAAAAACACAATAAACGCTCATTTTAAGAGATGTGAATCTCACAGAATGTTTAGTGGCGTCCTTTCATGAACCGACATATAATAACGCTGTAGAACATCATATATGATCAGAAATATCCTTATTATAAGGCTTAATGTCTAAAATTATAAATTTCTCCTTTAAATGAAAATTTCCTACAGATGTTTTTAGAAAAAGTTAGGGACCAGCAGCACTATCAAATGACCGTCATGGCTGTTCTAGAGTTAAAGGGAGAAATAAGTGTCAAAACAGAGGGATGGCTTTTTTGCTCTGTGGAATTTTGAGTCAGTCAAAATAAAAATAAAACATTATCATTTCTGATGTCACGCATCTGCCATTTGAAGAGGAGTTTAACAAATGAGTTTTGCAATGACATTTGGTATTGGGTGATACCAAAACAAGCTGTTATATAATTAAATGTGTTTTTTTTGTTACTCTAATAGGTTACATTTTCTTGGCTCCTGACTTAAATTCTTTGAATTCCAACCATTTTAGAGAGTTTCTTCGTCTATTTTGGGGAATCAACACCAATAATTTAAAGCATTTTGAAAGACGTAAAAGGTTTATTGTATCTGTGAGTTAGTTTACGTGTGTTTTAGTGAAACTGTGTGTACTACGCATTATATATGTATATATAGGCTCATATTTTCTGTGTGCACAAGACGCATTCAAGGGATAAGATCACAGAATTCAGGAGTTTTACAGGTATAAGTTGAATTCTCTTGCTTTTTGTAAGTTTTTTTTTTAATATTTATAATACGCCCATGTTCCAAAAATAAAAGGTCAGTAAGAGAGAACTAAGTGGAACAAAAAGCAGTCTCTCCCATTTCCTGTTAACGTGATAGTGTCTAGTGACTCAGGAACAAGTTGGATAAAGCTCCTCCTCACTGTCCTTTTTCATTTGCCGAGCCATGAAATGATGACATATAATTGGAGGAAAAGTGAGTCGGCCAAAAAAAGGAGCTGCCTGTGGTATCCTTGGTAACTAAAAATCCACAACATTTTTTCCCTAAAAGGTCAAAAGTAAAATGGGAAGAAGTGGAGAATTTGATTCCTCCCCCACATCTGAGTCTTCCTCTGAGCTTATTTAGTTCAGGAGGTGTCCTTCGAGAGAGTCCGTGCACTCGAAGACAGAACCGAAGGGAAGGTGACAATGATGAGGGGGCTCCTCACACTCGCTCTCTCACATCAACATGACAGGAAAAAGAAAGGAAGATGGACTCACTGGCACTTATTCACCTTTCACTAACAGTCTATCATTGTATGATAATGAAGCACGAGTGAGCACACTCATTAATATTTGAGAGGGCGTTTTGGCATCTCACTAATTCAGATTTGGAGCTGTTGGTGGGATGCTGACTACAGTGAATGTACATTTTGGTGGGCAGTAATAAATTAAAGATTTTATCTAAGCATTTCTGCTACATGCATATACAGTACATGGACATATTTCCTTATCTGGGGGGTAAACAGAGAGGTAAAGGTAAAGGTACTTTATTGGCCACATACACAGTGTGCAGTGAAATTTCTCTGCATTTAACCTGTCCCTGAGGAGCAGTGGGCAGCCACAGCGAAGCCTCAGCGGACCAACTACAGATTCTGAGCTAGTACCTCTGTCAAGGGATCTGACTGGAGGTAGACCTTACATACATTTTTTCGGTGGAGGGAGAAACCAGAGCACCCGGAGGAAACCCATGCAAACATGGGGAGAACATGCAAACTCCACACTGAAGGACCTCGCCCCAGCTGGGAAATGAGCCCAAGAACCTTCTGCTATGAGGCGACAGTGCTAACCACCAAGGCACTGTGCCGCCCAAGGTTTCTGAAGGCTTTGTTGCTGCATCACAAGTCTGGTCACCATGGCTGTCATCATGATGGAGATCCATGAAGGAGCTGACATAGTGTGAAAAATGGCTAAATGCATAACAAGCAGGCAAAAATTAATTCGGAAAGTAAAAGTACATGGTGTGATGAGACAGACTGATAACACTGTGGCGACGTGAAAAACTGTCTTATTTATTTTCACTTGTCTCATTGCCCCTAAAATAAATACATAAATCAGACTCAGATTGAGGTAACACCACCAGAGACACAAGGTGTGGGTTTGTTGACTGGTGAGCTTCCTAACAGGGCCAGTCAGAACATAAAAGCTTTTTTGTTGTTAGGCATATGTAAATTTTTGTGTTAACTCATGCAAGCAAAATAATGAGGTTATTTATAAGTGGAACCATGAAAATTAAGGTTGTACCCAGTTTGCTTCTGCTCCAGGATATTAATGACAAGAAACAGAAGACTTCGACCTGATCTAGTCTGCTAATTAACACAGGAAGGCTACGTTCCCTGACAGTGTATTTTGTTATTCTATCAAAATATCAGATCTTGCTAGATTTTGTCATCCTGTGGTCTCAGCATTGTGAAACCTTGCATGGTTATATTTTCACGTTCACAGCTGGTGGTTTAGGTCAGGGAGAGATCATGATCTTGGTTTCATACAAACATTTTACACATGAATGTCCATAATCCACTTAGAACAACTGAGACTTTGGTGCAGTGGATAAACAGTGCCTCATTTACCCAAAAAGCATTACCTCTGAACATAATAAAGGAAGCAGTTAAGTTTTTTTTATTTTATTACAATATGACTGGGAGGATCATTAAGTAATATGCAGTTCTAGGAGACAGGATTGTGGAGAGAGACATACATATACTTTATGACTTGCAACATCAAGACCTACAGAGAATGATAAAAATGATTAGCATACAGTTTAGAGTGTGTGGATGTAAGGGTGATGGTAGAGTGCAGATGAATTTGAGCAAAAACTTGGTATAAACAAGTCACAACAAGCACACAGGACTGTTTAGAGTTGTTGGGAAGTTAATCGGATGACTTCAGACAGAGGCAAGCTAGCGCTTCCCATTGACTACCAGTGTTTGAGCTAAGCTAATTAGCGGTGGGAAAGCTCTGCCCGGCTCTTCCTTGTTACTGCACGTACAGCTGAAAGAATGGTATCTATAAATCATTCTTATGAGTTTTTTGACTTGCAAGGGAGGTCAACAACAACAACAACAAAAAACAAAAAAGCATGCACTTACTACTGATGATGTAATGAATGGATCCACAAATAACACTGTCGTTCAGTAGATAGACAAATAGACGGATCAAGTAATGTGTGTGAGTGCTTATATAGTATCTTGAAGAATGAGAGAGTTGAGAAAAGCTCCGAGGCTGCCATCATCAGAATGAAGAGGTCATAACACCAGCAAAAGATCAGGGCCAGCTGATGTTGTTAGAGTCTGCTGGGAAAGTCAGAAGAGCAAGTTGAAAAGAGGAGACAAACAATGCTAAATGTGTGTGAAGGGATTTTAAAGTGCTTTTTTCCTAACACTGAAAACGAACTGCACATACAGTACACAGCTTTTTCATGCAGTTGAGACACAAATAGGTAAAGGCAGGATGTCAGTGGTGCATTTCAGCTTGTAAGTCAGCAGTGAATCGCTGTGCTAACCAGAAACAGCAGTCAGCAGTAGCAATAATAGCAGCTGCAGTTGCTTAAACTAACATGGGAAAGTTTGGGTGGCTTGTGTGTGAATGTTTTTACCTCGTAGAGCATGACAGCTACTGGCCAGTAAAGATCAACAAGTATTGTAATAGCAAAAGGGCAAGTTAAATTTAAAATGACAGTTAATTGTTGACCCTGACTTTGACAGTTTGGGGAATTTTAATTTTCCTTTTCTTCCTTAGAGTTAAGGTCTTTGCACAATGAGTCTGTTTTGTTTTTTTTTTCTTGGTGCCATGTCGTTGTTCCAACACCCCATTGTTCCAACCACTCAATAGTCTGACAAATGACATGACATGTCAGTGGTCTGACAGCCCATTATTCCGACAACGCAAAACCCATTGGTCCAACGCCCCACTGGTATAACAAGACACTCATCAGTCTTAGCCCCCTCTGGATCAAGGTTGTGCTTGGTGACTGCGGTCCTTTTTCAGGGCACAAAGTTGGTTTACATGACCTGCCTTGTCAGTACTACCTTTACTTTATTTACTTTTAATTTTTTTCTAACCTTAACCTGGGGGGAAAGGAAAATACAAAAATTATAGACTCTAAAGGTATAAAATAAATTAAGCTAAAGGAATGGAAACATGGAATAAGGTAATGAAATGAAATGAGACAGCTGCGGGTGAAAGAGACCAGTGAATGTATTGTTGGGTCAATGGGGCATCTGAGCACGGTCTGCATTGTCGGAATAACTGGCTGTTGGACCAGTGGGCATTTGTAGAATGACTGAGTGGTTGGAATAATGGCAGTCCTGATTTTTTTATGTGTTTTTAAATTCTTTAACCCTGATGAAAATGTCAAACACAGGAACCTTGCACACTGAGTACAAGTGTACTTATTGTGAATTTTCGCAGTATGAGACAGTATGCTGCAGTACGCTGCAGTATGATTTTGTGTTTCTTTAACTTGCTGAAAAAAAAAGAAGAAAATAGTAGGTCAGTCCAGAACAAGACAATAACAAGTAGATCTTCACTTGTAAATAAAGGAGCCATCAGATAGCTGTGCGTTAGTTTCACCTGGCTCCACAGATACTCAGTCAATATCATGGTCAAGAGTTGCCCTGAGAACAGTTTGCTTTACCACAGTTTTTCACCAGAGTCTATGAATAGTCCAAAAATCCTCCAAACTATTTGGATGGGAAAAATGCAGAAAATCAAATCTGTTGCAAAAAACCCCCAAAAAACACGGTCGAACGTTTCGGAGTCAGTGTGTATGTAATTCTCCAGACCAGCAGGTGGTGGTAGTCTGCATCAGAAACTGTTGTTGTGCTTACCATTTTCAAACAAAAAAGTTTGCCTGTAATTAAGAATATGTGTGATAAATAGTTGTAAATGACACTGATGTTTTCAGCCCCTTATCTTTGGGTCTTTGGAGGAAGAGGGGATGAGGCGGAGGAGAAAAATAGGGAGAAACTGAACTTGTGTTAAGTCATGACTTCTACAGCAGCAGGTTCAAGGAGCTTTCACTAATTTGTGTTGAAGTCTAGTGCTAAATGAAACCTCCATCCTACAATTTACAACTGACATTCAAGCCCACATGAGGCAGTGATTAACAAGGCGTGTGAAGGACAGGAAGTAATTAGGGTCAAACAGGTGCAACACTATGAATGCCTCCATCTCAAGCCTCAAAAGTGTGAGCTGTAGTTTTTAACGTCTGTTGTGCCTCACAAGCCACTATCATGACAGGATTTTCATAAGTAACTGTAATTAAATTACACATTCTTTCTCGGTAACTGTAACTGATTACAGTTACATTTATTTTGTAATTAAATTATGTAACTACGTTACATGTTACTAGTTATTTCACAACTCTTTATATAAGCCATAGCTGAGTCACCTGGTTGAGTTTGATCTGGAGGAAGCTGAAGGGATCATCTTGAACAGTTAACATTGCTAATGTAACCGACTTTACTCATGGTTTACTCTGTTTAACTTATTTACCCTTTTTTATTAACCTTCTCTCACTCTACATATATGTGTAGTGCCTGCAGGGTGTTTGCTTTGTTGTCCAAGGACACCCAGCTCTGAAGTGGAAGTGGAGTCCATTTTTCAGCACAGCAGTTATAGCTGCCCATCAGCTCTATCACTGTGGGAGCCAGTAAACCACAACGCAGGTGGTGTGCTGTGCAGCAAAGGCTGTAAAATATATAACTGTTTACAGTTAGGAGGAAGTAAAACATACAGTAAATTGTAAAGGCATTAGCACAGAATTATAGGTGAGTGAAAGCCTTGGTTCTATGTGTATCTTTCATGATCCTGTTTAACACTATGGATGATATTTATTTTTTTGTGCCAACATGCCGCTCAAGTTACCATCAACCATCAAAATCTCCTTTGTTGTAGAGATGATTCCAATTCAGCCTAGAATGTGCAGACAAATATACATTTCATTTTGAATTTCCAACATATTCACATTTTTTCACACCAGTTTGTTAGTTTGTCTCTGTACTGCACTATACTGTATGCTTTGCTTTGTGGCGTTTGTATTGTGTTTTTGATTCTGAATCTGTACGTTCTGCCTGCTGCAGACAAAAAGAGCATTTTATTGATTTCAGTGTGTGCTGGCAAGTCAAGTAGCTTTGTATATTCCTCGTGGATATAAAATTGTTTTGCAGCACTCTCTATTTGGATGAGAGAGGGAAGACGAATGAGCTTCATAGTCTTTTAAATGTGATCTAACACTAATTTAGAACTGTGACAGGAAAACAAAGAAAGACAACAAAGCTACCATATAACAAGACAAAAAGAAGAGGAATGTGTTTGTCATTTGCAATTATACCTAGAACGACAGAGAGAAACTGGTTCTCTGCATAAAGCCCATCCCTGAGGAGCAGAGGGCCACAACACTAAAGTGCCAAGGAACCGGTGCCATGATGAAGGGCACCGACGGAAAAATAACCTAACATACATGGTTTGATGGTGGTGGAAACCACAGCACCTGAAGGCTGGGCACACTGCCGACCACTGAGCCACTGTGCTGCCCAGTCGAAAGAATGCTCTCAGGCAAAGTGATGCTTTAAGCTAGTTGCTAATATTACAATACCAAAATCCAAACAATATCATTGCAAACATCTCAGGGTCTGATTTACTAAAGGTTTGCATGTGTAAAAATGTGCAAACTTGATATCGCCCACAAACAAATGTGCAAACTGATGTACTAAGCGTGCGCACTGATTGCATCTTTCAAACGAGCAAGACAGCACACACTGCTGGTTTTGCACCTTTGCCTTGAATGAATATGCAGAGTGTGTAAAATACAGGGAGGAGAAAATGCAAATACATTAATTTAACAACTACTGTGATTTTTGAAGCCTACAGCAATTTTGGTGACTGCGTTTGCGTCTGTATTTAATACATTTGAAAAGGAGGCGTGAATCTGCCCAGTGCTGGGCACAGATGGCTGCCGTTAATGGGGAGATGAGGACGCCTAGGCGAACATTAACATTTGTGTCAACATTTTTAGCATGGCATAGGAAAAAATTAATACATACCTTGATCTGGTCATTCTTCAAACTCTTCGTGGTGGAAACCATTGAAACACGCAAAACCATCATTTTAATACTTCCCCCTCCACCATGTTTTCACCTATTGTCAGTTAAGTAATAATTCCTAGTAGATCACTTGCAAAACGTGCAGTGTGTTAGAATACATATCATACATGTCAATAGTCTGGTCATAAACCGAAGTGATAGTATATAGTACTTTGACCTGCAGGGGGTGCTAGATGAAAAATTAAGTGTTTTATTTAAGTATCAAAAATCACAAGGGGCCAAGTGATGTCACCACAGAATTCCATTGCAACCCAAACAGTAGCTTGTTAAGATAAATTTGGGTCTGGACTGAAGTGTTGGGCTCGTTCACTGACACCGCCGTGCAGACATCCACACTGCAAGTGTGGCTAAAAAAACGTAAGTTGGGTGCTAATATTTCATCAAAATCAAAAGTGAATGAATATGCATATGAACGTTGCCCATAGAAGCCCCAAGAACTGTGTCTCCCTATTCACTAGCAGTCACCGTGCCATGAGTCAGTTCAAAAACTCTTAATGAATGTAATTTTGGTGATTTAAGCATGAATGTTATCTTGAATTCTATTGGAGGGTGTGTCAATCAGGCAGCGGGAGCATGAGTGTGAGGGTTCTTACTCAGCGTTTACTCTGCCTGAGTCGATTAGGGACCCATACCTGTAATGAGATGTAGTGGAGGTGTGCACTGGATTAATCAGAAAGAATGCGGGGTGAGAGAAGAGCATAGATGGGTCAAGAGATCTGAGACAGATGGGCTAAATGGGTCGACCAAGTATAAGCAGATGCGTCAGATGATTAGAGGTGTGGTTGAGGTGTGTCCCTGCTCCCAAACCTAAGCTAATGAAGTAACTTCACTCTTTACTTGATACTACAGTAATTAAAAGGTTAGTTAAAGAGAAGTTTGTTTGGTTTTTTTTGCACATTAAGCCTTTTAATGAGGATATTTATGATTATGCACCATGTTCTACAGCATTATTATGATGAACGCTGCAGTCACCAGAGCTGGAGCTCCTTACAATGTCACTGCCAGCTGAAAACAACGGAGGTGAATGCCTCAACAATCTGTCAAAAAAGATCATTTTAAAAGACCAGCATTTCGACTAATGTGTATTGGTGTCCTCTAATATAACACATGAAGTAAAACAGCGGCTAATAACCCGGATTGACCCTGTCTTTTTCCTGAAGCAGCTAAAACAGCCGCTTCCAGGTTAAAGGCTGTTGTTCAACTTCATGTTTTAGTGTCGGTACATGAGAGGACACCACTGAACATTCTGTGATTGTCCGTTCTTTTAAAACAACCCCTTGTCAATGGATTGTTCGAATGTTGAAGCACTGAAATTCCCCCTGCACCTCCATTGTTCTTAGCTAGCACTGATGTCAGCAAGGAGCTCCAGCTCAGGTGACTGCACCATTTGTCATATTAATGCTGTGAAACATTGTATATGATTGTAAATATCCTTATTATAAGGCTTAATGTGCAAAAAAAAAAAAGTAATTCATTAAACAATTTGTCTCCATGACTAGATATCATCATGGGTAAGTGGGCACATAATGATAAATGGAATAATATATTTTTGTAATTTGGGTGATCTGACCTTTATTTGACACATTTAAGTGAAGTCTGACACTTCACAAATCCTACACAGTCATCATGAATAATTAATACTAATCCATTCTTTTTTTGTCAAAGGTGACAGTTTTAAATGTTGGCTCAAATAAAAGCCAACAGTTATTTACAGACTATTTGACACCAGTCTGACCTATGCTGCCCGTCCTGTGGCTGGAGGGAACAGACAAATATGAAGGAAGAAGTACATCTGTTCAGAGATGACTCAGTTTGGCTTACGTAAGAGACTAAATGAGATTTGAAAAAAAAAAAGAAGAAACTACTGCTGCTATTTTACTCATTCATCCTCACCTCATCCTGAGCGTAAGTCAGGGAACAAAACAGAACCTGACGTAAACAGGAGCAGGCTCATTTGAGCTACAAAGAATAAGGCTGGAGTCTGAGAAAAGTATGAAACAGATGGGACTGCTCCTTTGCTTTCTTGTTGGGGATGAAATTACAGCTCCACTCATGTGGTGCAGTGTGTTCTGTGAGGGAAGCAGCTCAATTTCTGTCTTACGGAAGTTCCTCAAATAGAATAGGAGAGCTGAAGCATTCCTTGAGGACTGAGGTTGTTGTCTGATGTCGGAGAACCAGATCCCTCTCTCTCTCTCTCTCTCTCTCTCTCTCTCTCTCTCTCTCCCCCAACAGATTTGGTGCTCTTCAGTGTGGGCATCTCAGAAATAAATACTCTGTGATGACACTTTGGTTGAAATAAACACAGTTTCATTTTTGTTTTCTTTCGATTTTTTCAGCACTCTCACTCCACTGTATGCAAAGCAAACCAAGCATGAAAGCAGCTCATGCACACTACCGTGGCGAGCTGCATGTCTCGGTTCTTGAAGAGACATTTCTCCAACAAAGGCGCCTCTGTGCCCCTTTCACTCACACAGTAACAAAAAAGATATCCTCCCTAAAACGGGCAACACTTCACTTTTTCACAGGCCCATTTTGGATTGCCCCGGAGTGCAGTGATGTAGGAATTTTAAGTGCCTCACTAAGATGAATGGGTGAGGATTCTCCAGTGGAAGGTTTTGGAGGAAAAAGTAAATTTGACAGACTTCCCTCCCAACCTGTTACTTTCTTTTTAAGGAGAACATGTTCTAAATTTACCGCTCCTCCGCTCAAAGCAACTGCAGCTTGGTAAATATTTCACTGCGCATCCCCTCTCAGACATAAAAGGTTTGAGAGGTGCTCCTTGAGATGACTGACGACTGTTGCTCGCCATAGGCTACTGTGTTTCAGCGCAGAAAATAGTTCCCCTTTACTCTGCCCTATAGCAGGTAGTGTAGCGGAAGTAATGGAATTCTCTATTAGCTTGGACACAGCATTTGTGTGTGGCTGGGTAATCCCCGAGGGCTGCTGTAGCTGTGGATATGTCCCCGATCCTCGAGAGAGATGAAGAAAAACCTCTAAATGACCTGTGTGTGTCACTGTTGCTGTTTAGCATATGGTGCTTTCTAGGAGGTGAATATAATCAGTTGCCAGTGGTTTGCAGAATGATTAAGTGCTTTTCCTTTAGGTGTGAAGTATTCCATGTGGTTTCATGTATGTTATGCATTTTGTATAAGATGGTACAATTCTTTCAATTCAAATGCACTGAGAACTATAACCTGATTTTGCAGTTCCATTTAGTTTTACTGAGCTTTACATTATGTTTAAGCTGCTTGTTCTGGTATATTAACTTTATTGTTTTGTTTTGCTCTGGAAGCTCTCATTAACATTGTTTTTGTTCACTGCTTCGGGCAGCAGTATGACAACAAATGCAAACAGACAAAACACATGCAAACTGAGAAAACATCAACTTGTCAACATATGCACAGCATCAGTTTGATAACCCCTGCGCAGAATTTAGGAAAAGCGCTGCACTGATCGTATGGCTCAGATATTATTGCATTATTACTGGATATAACTAATGTTATATTCAGCTAAAAGCACGTCCCAACTGTGTGCAAGTTATTTCATCAGACTTACAAAAAGCAAAAAGCTAATGCGAGGTCAACAACAAATACCTGCAATAATATCTGAACCATACAATCAGTCACAATGTTGCAATAAATCAAAATCACTCACATTTTAGCTCTTTTTTCCAGGATCATAGCCAACTTCTTGAGCAGGAGTAACAAGGACTAGCAGAGAATACAAAAAAAATAACAACACTTTCATGCTTCCCCCAAACTCTTTCACTGTATTTTCTGTTTTTGCAGCACTTTTCTGAAATGTTGCGGATGAGTTATCAAATTGATGCTGTGCATATGTTGTCGAGTTGATGAAGATGTTTTCTCAGTGTGCATGTGTTTTGTCTATTTGCATTTGTTGTCTTAATTTAAAAAGTTAGAAAAAACTGTGCACTGTGCACAATCCACCCGGCAGAAGCAGCACACAGACCCAGTCAGCAACAAAAATGCTGGACATAGTGAAGAGTTTATCATTAGAGGACCGTACAAATCTCGTATTGACTTCTCGCCTGGAGTGCACACAGACTATATTTGTAGCAAGGTAGGGCAACAAATTTATTTTCTTAGGAGACTGAGGTCACCCAGAGCAAACACATCAATTGTGTTATTTTTTCACTCTGTAATACAGAGTGTTATGTAGTATGGAATCAGTGCTTGGTGTAGTTGACTCACTGTTCAGCTTAAAGCCCAACTGGCTAGACTACTACGGATCTGCTCAAAGATTGTGGGTCAAACGCTTGAGTCAAGTTTTCAAGCGGCGTACGCTAAAAGAATGTTGTCTTTAGTGAGTAGGATTACGTTGGACCCCTCTCATATTTTATTTGAGGAATATCTGCTGTGCCATCAAACAGAAGATTCAGAGTCCCACAAGATCGACTAAACAGACTGCGGAACTCTTTTGTCTTTGGTCAGACTATAAGTAGGCCTCGGGGTTCAGTTAAGGACTGAGCACCGATGCACCAGGGCCACTATGTCATGTCTGATGTGGCATATGTCATAGTGTTTGTTTGAATGTGGTATTTTGTTATTTGATTGTTGTTGTTTATGTGAAACTTTGGACGTCATGGGACACAAGAAAGTTTTCAGACCATTAAGTGTGCTCTTATCTCATCTTAGATTACAATAGATAAGATGTTGCCTCTACTTTCTACAAATATTGTTCAAATTTGCACACTTCAGAGAGTGCATTTTTAAACCCTGTTCACTGTCATTCATGTTGAAACAGGGTATAGAAACACTATAGGACATGTGAAAGTTGATAGATACAGGTAATTCATCCTTCTAAAGTCTGCATTTGTTTGGTCAAAAATCACTGAGTGATATAGAGAGGTAAGTTATTGCGCCTGGAGAAGTAGTTCCTTACAGGTGCTGCCTTCCTAGCTTAAATATTAGAGTGAAGATGTTTATTGTCACTAACATTGTCACACATTTCCAGGTACTTTCTGAAACATTTATTGAATATGGACAAAATGTAAACAAACGTGATATCTCATGGATAAAGCTGTTTTGGGAAAAGTGGGTGAGGTTTATGTAACCTATGCGGCCAGTGTTGACGTGTAGTAACAAATGGTCTATAAAATGGAGTTAATGGAGAAAAAAGTTAAAAACAGAGTGGATACCAGACTTAGATTCATCAGGTAGATGGACACAGAGTTCCAAATGATTGTTAATGTGTTGGTTAGACGTGTAAATTTGTCTGTACGTGAACAACTTAAGGGTGACGATATGTCCGTGTTGTGTTTTTGCTTGGTTTTACTGCCCCCAAGAGGCCAAAAAATAATAAATCTTCACTGATTTCGTTGCACCTTGTGTTTATCATACATGATTTACATACAAAAGTATTTTAATGGTTTTACTTGGTGCATCTAAGTGCTGTCATTAATGTCAAATTTTGCCTTTCTCCATTTCATGTAACTTTATTGTAGCCTGTGCTGCAACCTGTTACTGGCTGTTTTTTTTTTTTAACTTACTGTCAAAACTCACCAGTTAAATAAACTGGAAGCTCCACATTTGTTTGTATGAGCATATCCTGCAAAACTGCATGAAGAAGGCTGTGTAATGAAATGTTAAAACATGTGATATCTTATCCGACGTGGCAGTTGTTTGTCTCCACGAGGATGGTGCATCGATTTAGCATCGTCTGAAAACAGCTCTGCCTTCAAAAGGGCCAGAGATGAGTCATAGTTTTGTGGAGAACTGCCCTCCACCCCCCACAGACACACAAATATCCCCACAAACAAGCACCACAACCACCTTCCTCATTATGGAATAATGCATTCAGAGAGGAGTGTGGCATTACTGGGTTTCCATTATGCATTCCTGCGAATTCCCACCGCATGCTGTGTACCCATCTCAGGATCTGTGTTGTATCTGTTTGACATTGCTTGCTTGGATGCATCCAGTCCCCTTGTGAGTCTTAAGCACAATTTAAGTGAGGGCTGTAAGCTAGACAGTGCAATGCTTTGACAGGTTGTTAGTTAAATAAACAGTAATTGTTACGATATGTTCAGTAACCAACAGTAACCTGAGCCAAAGGATCTTCAGTACGTTAAAATAGTCTGTTGCACCTGAGGTGAAATGACAGCCACAGAGTTTTTCTAGCCTCCTGATATGTGATTTCTCTGGCATGCCCATTACTAAAATGTGCTTTTATGCAAATTTCTGCTTTCAGTAAATCAAAATTTCTGAATTAAATGAGGGTATTTTGGCTTTCTTCACACTTGGTTCATGGTCGTCAATGTTACCACCCATCTACTTGAGTTGCCAAGGCTGACCAAACAATGAAGTGTGAAGCAGATGAATGATGCAGGTTTCACTTGCTGTCATGGCAACACTGACAAATTCTGATATGAGTTGCACGCAAGTCACATGCCTCGGATGCCCATCAAATTAGACAAGTGATGAATCCGTGCAGCTCTTCAGAGGTGATTAATAAACATCAGATCTGTGTGTGTGTGTGTGTGAAAATAATCGGGTGCTTTCAGCTGCAGTGTGGCTGTAGCCTTATTGTCCTTTCCACGTGTTTCTGATCTGGATCAATATCACTTGCAGTATGTGTTGTCAGTTGTTAACAAGCTACAGTGTGCAGCAGGGATGCTGGACTACAGTCCCCTATTTCTAAGCCAGTTAGCTTGTGGTGAACTGAAAACTTGGATTAGGACAGATTTGATTTTTTAAAAGACTTTTTGTTGCTGCACAGTTTGCCAGCAAAGTTTTTAAAAGCACTGAAATGAATTTTAGACTAATTCTGGCATTAAGAATTTTTGACAAGCGAGTTGTTTATTTAACGCCTGTCCTTCAGTCTGAGTGTAACAGAATATTAAGTACAGCTACTACACAGTTCCATGGTATTGAAACAAGCCCAACACTGAGGCGAAAGATTAAATAACACTTTCAGATGAACCCGACTTCTATAAACTCGACATCTAAAAGTTAATAAAGTGATGAATCCCACTCGGGTTGACTGAGCCGAATTTGTGCACGCAGTGCTGATCGCATCATCATTTATCTTGATTAACAACAGAGCGGAAAGCAGAAAAACAGCCGGGAGTGTCAAGTATACAGCTCTCATCAATGACGCATGTGATTCTGATGAGAGCTGTGGGCATACAGCCAAGACACGGTGAGACGTACACACAGATTTATCTTTTTTGTGAGAATAGTGGCTATCTTCCCAGTTTCGTACAAATTCAAGCCTTTCACACCTCACTTTATCTTCGTTTTTTCCGACACCTCCAGCTGCTATTTGAAACCACTGAGCTGCGGTTTGATTGATAGCTCCCTCTCTACCTGCTGAGCTCCTCAAAAGCCAAAGAAAAGCTGCTAAATGCCCACCAGGCAATGACAGAGCTTATGACCTGTCAATGAAATGTCTGTCTTTGAAATGAGTGGACATGTACTCGATGCTACTAAACTGCTGTGTCATCCCAGTGTGATCAGTGAATGAACATTTTTGTTTTTGCTTATCAAGGTCTTTTAGAGCAAATATTGAAAGTACTGCCTTTAAGTATATGCTCAAAAGCTGCCTTAAAATTAATACTAATACTTTTTTATTTCTTCTTTCCTGGCAGATATCTGGGGATCACACGACCTCTCACCTACCCAGCACGACAGAATGGCCAGCTGATGGCGAAGATGATCCTGGGAGTGTGGCTGGTTTCTGCTTCCATTACCCTGCCACCTTTCTGCGGCTGGGCCAAGAACGTCCACACAGCCGGTGTGTGCCTCATTAGCCAAGACTTTGGCTACACCATCTATTCCACAGCTGTAGCCTTCTACATTCCTATGCTGGTCATGCTGGTCATGTACTACAAGATCTTCAGGGCAGCTCGCAAGAGCGGAGCCAAGCACCGCTTCACCGACCTTTCGCGCCGCGAGCGCCTGGAAACAGTGGCTAATGAGGCGCTGCGAATGCAGGGCCTGAAGCCGCCCGGTGTGGCGGAGGATTGTGCCGCCTTGTCCCGCCTGCTGAACCGTGAGCGCAAAAACATCTCCATCTTCAAGCGGGAGCAGAAAGCAGCAACCACACTAGGGGTGATCGTGGGGGTCTTTGCCGTTTGCTGGTTGCCATTCTTCATCCTGTCCACTGCCAGGCCCTTTATCTGTGGAGTGGAGTGTAGCTGTGTGCCCATCTGGCTGGAGCGCACACTGCTCTGGTTAGGCTACGCCAACTCCCTAATGAACCCTTTCATCTACGCCTTCTTCAATCGGGACCTGCGATCCACTTATCGCGACCTTCTCCGCTGTCGTTATCGCAACATCAACCGTCGACTGTCTGCTGTGGGCGTACATGAGGCTCTAAAGGTTTAAAAAAGGATACTTAAGCAGCTTAAACTGACTTTCAAGAAGTGAGGTACGGTGGCCCTGTGCTTGTACACTCGGTGCTTAAAGGGCGACGTGTAAACAACAGGCCTGTAGATAAGACAAAGACTGACAGAATGGGAGTTGCTGTTGGTGGCTCTATAGCCCCTCTGCAAAGGCAGAGAGGCAGCACAATCACTTCAGTGTGTGTGTGTGTGTGTGTGTGTGACTCAGTCATTCTATTTCGGGAAAGAAAATCATAGAGCGTACTTGATGGGCTATTCAAGTCGACACTGCCTTCGTGCATATGCCACAATTCCATCCCAGCTCTGGATTAATGGTAGTTTGATATAATAACAAAGGCAACTACATGTAAACAGTCCGTCATCGTAGGGCTTTTAAAGTGAACAGAAAGCAAAGAGATTTCTGTATATTAACAAAACTGTATTCCCAACAAAAAGATGAACACTTGGCTGTGTGTTGTGCTTTGTGAGGGGATAAAATATTATTTATATCACTTTAATTATAGGTTCCAATTTGGTTCTCGCACTAAATTTAATAAGAGCACCTTAAATGTTTCACTAATGTTTTAAAATGTGGTGATGCCAACTGAATGGAGGTGGCTGACAAATGGTATTCAAATGTGTTGTCCATTCATGAAATCTCAGTGTTTGTTGCCATAAAAGGAAACTGAAAGAGTTTTAGTGTCTGCATGAAACATATTTGTCTTACACGCCACCAACTGTATGCATACTGTAAATCATAGGAGTTTTTGAATAAGGACTGACAGTTTGGCAGAAGTGTTTCCATGTTTCACAAACACTTTATCACACACTTGAATTCAGAATGAAATCAATGCTGTATGTGTCAGAAACCATGATACTGTGGACTTTTTTCACTCTTGTTTATTTTGCCTTCATCGATTTCATTCCACGTTTGGCTGCTGACCTTATTGGTTTCATTCGGCAACCGAAACCTGTTGAACTCTGCAGTTACGCTTTAAGAATCGACATGTTTTTGAGTGTCTCCGCCGGCTGTCAGCAGCGTTATATCTCCCGTTTGAATCACAATGTGGCCACTTTCCTGCTGACTACACGCCAGGTTGAACTCTTTAGTATGAACCTGTATCAAATTAATCATCAGTCAAGCAGTGTGTGCTTTTTCTACCTCGATTTTTGAAAATACTGTACATTTCCTCTGAACAGACATTACCGCTGTCTTGCATCGTTTTGTAATTACCTGCTATTTTGTATTGTGTAAGATCAATCAGTCTGCAACTGCTCTGTGATTACTCTGTCTGACCACTTTGTCATTACCTTTAGAAGGAAGCAAAGGAAATGACAAAGCATTTCATCACTTTGTAAATAAAGACACACTTGGTTTAAATGTTACTGCATCTCATCTCAATGAATGATATACTTTCATGCAAGCGAGACTGGTTTAGAGATGACATCCTACAAGACTCATTCTTAAAAAGGTGGCAATCCACACAGATTCCCTCGCTTTGTAGCCTCACAGAGCATATCCTCATCAAAAACCCTGTGCAAACAATTTGTCTACAAATTTCATTATCCTCCAACTAGATTGGTTCATCACAAGGAATAAAAAAACACCTTAAGGCTAGAAGCCTTTGAAACATTAATGGCATTTCTTAAGAATTAGCGCAAGGCTGTTGTGCTACTGCAAGGACTCTGGAGACGTGTTCCAGGATGGTGACCTAAAAAACACTCTTTATTCTCTGTCTGCTTGGAGCCAAGTCTTTTATTTAGAGTCTGGTTGACAGCTGTCTACTTGCTTTTATGACTGCAACTGTCCCATAGAGACACAGTAGAGGGAGAGTCAGACATGTGTGATGTGTCCCATGTTGTAACAAGGGGTGTAGTTCAAGTGCTTCGACCAGTATGGAATACTATTTGTTCTCAGACAAAAAAAGGTTGAGTACACAGTAAAGGGCTGCCCACACCAAGCACTGCGACTATAAACATAACAAACGGTAACGATGTGAGCATCCACACTGATGAACAATAGCGTTCTATAAACTGCGGCGTAGACAGCAGCAAGGATAAAACAGTCTTAAGAGACTCCATCATGTCTGACGTTTTTTACTTGTAATTTGCAACCTAAAATTTCGCCAAAAGTGCTAAATTGTATACCACAGTATTCAAGACTGAGTGATTAAAGTAACCATCCTAAATGCCATCAATAAGCTTAAAATTTGGTTTTATTCAACACCATATACACTTGCTGTACTATTCAAGTCATGAGATGCTCATACCTGAAGTGTTTTTAATCTAAACGTGTGGATCCTCTGGACAGAAAAGCAGTATTGTGTTGCAGAGTGAGCGGAGCCGAGTGGTGAGCGGAGCGTGATGATTTTAGACTGAGCGGGGAACCTGGTCTTTTCAACAGCTGGAGCGCTGCTTCATCTTGCGCTCCACCCTGCTGCAAATTCACTCCAGTGCCGCTCATGCAACGAGATGAAAGTGTGTGCGACTTAAAACGCATCTGTGTATTGGGCCATATACCCCGCCCATACCCCTGTCATCTGCTATCCGCTGCAGCCGAATGGACTTCACAAAATTCTTTAAAGAGGGAACTGAAAAGTCATACAGATGTTTTATTCTTGTTCCTGTAACAGATGATGACAATGTGGTACGAGAAAAAGACTGTAGAGCAGTGGTCTTCAACCAGGGGGTCGTGACCCCTAGGGGGTCCATGGAGGTGCTGCAGGGGGTCCTCCGAAATAGTAAAAATTTTTCATCAAAACAATTTATATCTGGGAATTTTTTAAAATTTGGACAAAAATTATATTGAGTAAACTCGATTAAAAGTAAACTCTAATATTAATGGGCAATAATAAGATACTTTTTACAAATATGATAATTTCTGAGTCTAAAATAGGTTAAAAACAGTTGGCTTGTCTAAAAATGCAACATTTTTTAATTTCTTCTTTTTTTTTTAATTTGGGGGTCCCTGCTCTGTTTCTGTAGCCCTGGTGCACAGCGAGTGGCTAGCGATTTCAGTGGGTCATAGTAAAATCTAAATTGGGCGCTGAGAGATGCTGAGCAATGGGTGCGAACAGCTGCGTGAGCTATGAGTGGAGTTTTTTACCACTCAGCTTTAAACACTTTGTTGCGTCACATACTTGAATAAAGATTCGGCATTTATTACAATTTTATTATTTTTATGTTTACCTTTATTCTTCAAAATACATAGACTAAGCATTGTTTACTGACAGACGCGATCACTTAAGGGTATATTCTCTCATGAGTGAGAAAAAAACATGTTCTCTCATGTTCTGTGATTTTGATCGGCTGTCAGTGTTTCTTTCTTTACTTAAAACGCTTTGAAATTGATCCCAATAATATCGTCTGCCACTTTCATTATCATTCTACTTGTAGTACGGACTCCACCATCTACTTGAGTCAGAGTGATTTTTAAAACTATAGTTATACTTACAATAGTCCTTCTTGGTGTGGACCGCCCTTAAGTGAGTGTTAATGTATGTAACTCACAGAATTATAGTACAGAATATTCAGACTGTGTTTAAAATATGGGGCGAGCAAGAGAACATCAGAATGTTTCAGTTTTTCCCAATGAGGTTGTCCTAACCTGTTTCTGAGCATCAATGAAGAGGCCAAATGATGTGTCCCTTGTTTGAAAAAGCATTCACTCTAGTTCTTTTTCAGTCAGTTTGGTTGCACTCCTTCCACCAACAACCTGTTCAAAATGAGTCAAAATAGGTCAAAGTCAACACGGACGCCCGTAATCAGCATCGAGTGTTTCTTTTCCCTTCAGAAAACAGATCAACATATATGATAGACTCATTTTCAAGGTTGTCAAGCTGCACATCTTTTATGACCCACACCAACCATTTTTATAACGATATCCTGGGGGTTACCAGCGAGTAAAATGTCCTCTAACTCGCCGAAAACAAAGCTAACAAACGATAAAATATTGAACAAACATTACCTTACCCATTCACAGAAATCACAAGCAAAAACTGTTTTTAAATCAGTTGTGTGATGTGTTTTTGAACATCCTTGCCCACCTGCTCTCAATGCAAAAGTGGTGCCCCCAACCCACCAACAGGGGACAAAGAACAGCTGAGGCTTTAGCTTGAACTGTTGTGTTGGTGTGTGTCTGTGTTGCTGCTGGTTTGTGTAAATTTACGTGATGGTACCAACATAGAAAGAGAAACAATGTACAGGAATTCATTTGCTTGGCAATGTTATGAAACTTTGATTAGCTGGTTTGCTCAGAACATGAAAGTGTAACAAAACGGCCATTTAGACTTATTCATTTTTATTTGATTTTAGGTTTACTGAGCAGGGTCAATGCACATTAATAAAACAGAAAATGGGAATGTGCTAGAATTATCCAGGAGGCTATTTCACATCCGCTGTCCTTGGACTGGTGTTAAGAGGTCACCCTAAAAGGATAAAAAGATTAAGCTATAAACAATAAACGCAAGCAATGTACAATAAAAGTTGACCCACAGACAGACTAAGCATTACTGCAACCCCCTTGTATTGTGAACAACACCAACACTGGTAAGAAAATGGTGCTTTTTGCACCGAGACCTTACACTATATATCTAAGCAATTGATATTTCACAAGTTACACTTTAACTTAAGTTTTGGGGGATTTTTGGAATGGATTTCTTTTTCTTAAATAGTTTAATAAACTAGTAATTAATTGCAACCATAACACAGATGTTGGGGCAACCACTGTTTCCTGCAAACTACAGGCCAGCTGTTGTCTGCCAGACTCATGTGCAAACACACACTGTTGGACTCTTCAGCTTCACATCAGACATGCAGGTTGGTAGGATGATATATTAGAAGTACTTTGAGTTACAGTGACAGTACATGAATTGTAATACTGCTATCCATTTGTCTTTCATGTAACACTGAATCTTGTGTTTTTCAGATCACCTGATGAAGCTCAGGTGTTCATCACCCAATCAGAGGGGGGAGAATGACTGGCAGGTGTTAAGCCTCAAGCAATGACAACTTTTAGACACCCCAGCAGCCACCAGCATCATGAAGTCTGGGAACCCAGAGGGCAAAATGTCAGGATGACCGCTGTGACTTGAAAGCTCTGTCACCACCTGACACACTTCAGTTTGACAGAAATCCTTCACCTCATCGGCAGACATCATAAGCACAAAAAAGTTGAGGCTTTGTCTCTTTGTGCCTTAGGCATATACAATTTATTTTTCCATTTCCTTCATAGTGAATGATGTGATCTATTTATAAGAAGGAATTTTATTTTTAAGTTTAATTTTACATGGCTGATTACATTAAAGAAATACATTTTATGTTTTTTTTTATTTGGCCAATGAATTTTTGATGATTCTGATGTAAAATGTAGAGCGAACAAATTAAAAAAAAAACTTTTGTTTTTGCCGCCATTTGCCTTTGGAAAAAGAAAAAGGAAAAAAAAAAGAAAAAAGTGACATCACTTTCATTAGTTACTAAGGTTACTTCACATATTGTTTTCCCAGGCGAAATTAAATCATGATAATTAATAAAGTAG
>JAQLOL010000021.1:2936156-2955604 GCA_029783665.1 Naso thynnoides
AATTAATAAAGTAGAAACCTTACAGGCATTTTGTGGTTGAATTTATGTCAGTCTGATGAATGGTATCATTACACACATATAACACCATCCACCAAGAGGCGTTTCTGTATTTGCTTGAAGCTGCTACCTGCATTAGCTTGTTTAATCAGGGCCAAAATATCTTTTTGATATTGATTCAAATTTCCAAAGCTGTTACAACATTCTTTACAATGTCATCACAAAATATTCCAAAAATCATCTGCTTGTTTGGGTTGGCGGTTCATTTGGCAAATTCCTGCATGTTGCCATCTGTCAAGTGATACGGTGCGACTGTTTCCAATTAGAGCATAAGGACTTTTCTAATTATACTTTCCATTGTCACTGAGTATCTCTCCAAGTCCACTGAAGACGGTTACATAATTCAACACTAATTCAACAACAACAAAAAACCCATATCAAAGTCCACGGATA
The DNA here is from genome assembly GCA_029783665.1 of Naso thynnoides. Taxonomy (NCBI): domain Eukaryota; kingdom Metazoa; phylum Chordata; class Actinopteri; order Acanthuriformes; family Acanthuridae; genus Naso; species Naso thynnoides. Next base: position 2,936,607 of record JAQLOL010000021.1, read on the forward strand.
AAACCTATTTAAATAGGGGCTTTGTGGTCTAATGTGTGTCTATTTGGGGCACAGCGGGATAAAAATGTTTGAGACTGAAAAGAGCAGAAACATGGCCTCGGTCAGCGTGTTGACATTTTGTTTTAGCACATGAAATAGCGGGCAGCTCTGGTGGACTTTTTGCGTCTCCCCTGTGATGTCCCGTCTCCCAGCAGCCGTGTCAACAGGCGTTACTCTCAGGAAATGTGCGCCATTGCGCCCAAGACGAGTGCCTGCTCACTCAGTCTGCGTGGCTCACCTCCTGCCACTATGTGTGTCATCACTATCAGTGAACGGGAGAAGAGGGTGAAATGTTTGTGTGATGTAGTAAATTCATTAAAGGGAGAGAGGATAGTAGCAGATGAGTCTCCCACATATGCTGCCCACAGGCTCAGTTGCCAGCGCTGACAGGCTGTGGGGGCTGACGGGGGAACATACTCTCTGGCTTTGCTATTTTTAATCTGCCCCAGTAATTAAGTAGGGAAGCTTTGATTAAGCATGGCAGCAGAGATCTAAAGGGCTGTAATTTTACAATCTTGTAATGTCTCTTGCGCCTCCAAATGTAAACACTCAGTGATTAGGAAAGAGTCTTTGTATTATGGTTCCTACAGCATTTAGGCCAACGCCCAAGTGATAGAAAGTAAATAATTTGCAACATTTTTACACAAATACCAACTGTTTTGCTGATTCTCATAGATTAGTAAAATAGTAAAACAATCTGCCCTTCAAAATAAAGGTTGTGACATCTAAAATATGGTATTTGTTGACTTGTAGCATCTGATATGGATTTCCTTTGAGTTCATGCTCGGGGGATAAATATCTCATGCATATGGACAACATGGACTCATCTAAAAGTTGATGTCGTGACATTATCAGATGTTTGGCAGAACCAGAGTGAAAAGTCGGAGACATGCCATTGGAATCTCCGTCTTTGAGTGAGCAGCCAAAAATCAGCCCGGTCTGAACAATTTTGCTAGAGTTAAAGCAAAAAAAAAAGAAGCTTTTTTTCCACTTGAGTAAAATAAGAAACAAGTGTTTAAGGTAAGATAAGAAAACATAATATAAGATAAGATTTCACTTTATTATGAGAAGTTCTGAAATTTGTCTTGCGTCCTTTGGCAAAGTTTCATAGAAATAACAAACGTAAATAATAAAATGTAACATTTAAACAAGAACAAATACTGCAACGTATATTACATCAGACATCAAAAAGTGGCTGTAGTGCATCACCTTCAACACCCTGTCCTCAGCCGATCCATGAACCTTGCGGCCTTCTTAGAGACCAAATGCTGATTTAAGAGTTTGACAGACTGAGGGACAAAAGAGTTCCTCAGTCTGTTGAGTCGAGGAACTCCTTTGTCCCTCAGTCAGTCAATTAGTATTTGGCCTTTAAGGGGCCGGTTTACTGTTTTAATTAATTTTTTATTCCTTTAAGATTACAATTCTATATCATTTGTTAGACCTACCCATTGGCTAAGTATCAGTAAAGGTTTAATTTATGATATGTTTTTTATCTTTGCGTCTTTGGTGCCAGTAAAGAGTTGACACAGGAAAGCACGGACAAAGGTAACATGTTGTCACTGTTGTCTTGTTAATATTAAAGATGTGTTTTTCTGCGTATGTTGTTTAGAAGAAATGCTGGGGTTAGGGCTAGGGAGACCAACAGAGGTCTTACCAGTACTCATGTGTTTGCTAGAGCATGTCAGGTGTTTTTTCTGATAGTCAGTAAGAGGTGATTATGCTCGAGAGTGAGTTTGACACGTTGGACCTATTCCAAACAATTGCAACATTCATCATAAAGAACTGTTATAAGAACAGTGTTACGTCTCCCTGCACGAAAAAACATAAACAAAAACAAAAAAAAGAAGACAGGGGTTATTATTTGTGAAACTCATAAGAAACACTGCTGATACGCAAAAATGGGTCCCTTGGGTTCTTAAAGGCGCTTGTGGAAATGTGATTCCCCGCAGTTACCCAGTGATTCCATCAAAATGAAAGACAAACAGAAATTTGACCCAAACTAAATGAAAACAAAGTCAGAAATCACTGGTCATAAAAACAGGGGAATGGAAGGTGGCAATAAAAGAAATCCCTCCAAAGCCTTTAAGAGAAAGGACTGACAAGATGTGTTCCTACAGAAAGCGATCAACTTGATTACCGTCGCCTAACCACTGCATCATACTGTCTTTAATCATGTCATTCACATTCAAAGGCATACTGGAGACTCTCTGTCTGCTTCTGTCTCTAATCACTTTTTGTTTTTCCAAAAATTAGACAATAATTCCCCAGGGAGTGCAGTTAGTGACAGTGTGAGCTCCATGAAAGCTTGTCAGACATAGCAACAGTAACTAAGGTGGTCATAGCTTGGCAAAAGGTCAATATGAGTGTTACATGTCAAAAATATGAATTCCTTGCTTGTTTTGTGGTCGATTTATTCATCAAATATATATTATATAACCCCATATAATTGTAAGAAACCAATTTTGCTATTTGCAAAACTCATTTTTATATTTTTTACAGTTTAATGTAGTAATAGAATCTGCCAACAAATAGCATAACACCAGAAATGTGCATGCAAGGATGTGCATGACAAAAACAAAATGCTGACCCGCTCATTAATTTAAAAATGTTGCTCTTTAGCTGAAGGTGGAAAACTCCAAAAAGACCCTTTTAGTCATTTCCAATAGCTGTGCACACCAGAAACTCTGCTCTTGTGCACTTTTTTCTTTTTTCTTGTTTAAATTTTTATTAAAGAGCTGGAAAAACTAAAAATACTGATTGGTTTGCACAAGCATAGAATGACAAAGTCAACAGTACCAGATACAAGAAGACAAACTAAAAATAGACAGAAAATCCAAGCAAAAGATGTCATTGTCCACCCATTCCACTCTGTTTACATGACCAGCCAGATCTGATTACCAGCTTGTCAAATACCAAGTCACGGCCAAGGTACCCTTGAGTGTCTCTGAGATTAACCAGGCTACCAACAAGCTCCAGTACAAACACATCTGTATCAAGATAGATGCATGTAGAAACATCTGCACCCAACATTGTGAAAAGAGACAAAGAGGGAGGGTTGAAAGTTTGGAGGTTGAGGTTGGGGTAGAAAAGCATATCATACACACAACTGTCCAAGAGGACAGGGCCGGTGTGTCCATCCAGGCAAATAGTCAATTGCCTAGAGCATCACTTTGGAAATGTGGACTAATAATAGTGTTGGCCGATATGCTAAAATTTTCCAACCGGCCACCGTCAGCCCATCAACCGATAACTGCTGATGTATTCATGCAGGTATGTGCCAGCACGTGCAGTGGGTAGTCACCGCTGTTTTATTTACACTAAGAGATTCACTCAGTGTTTAATCTTGTATAGCTGATAAGTGCAGTGTGCACGGTGGTGTCTCGTAAGGACCCAACTAATGTACCACAGGTCTTGAATTGGTTTTCAGAGTGTGTTTAGAGGTGCAATACGGTTAAAAAGGTTGCCCCCCTAGTTAGCGTTATAGCTATCCCAAATAGTGTTGTGATGTTCACGAATGAACCAATTCTTTTGAACGGCTCGTTAACATGAACGATGGGAACCGAGTCGCAGCTGGGAACTGTTCTTTTTTTTTTTCTCCTCCTTTGCTCCTCCCTGAGTGAGACAGAGAACAGGCTGGATAGATATGCAAATGTAGCATTACGCCACCTAGAGTTGTGCACGCTGCCTTCACGTGATGTTAGTGCGCCAGTAAAAAAAAACAAACAAACACGTGAGTGCCTTGGAGCGGTCTTAATTCGGAGGAGGACGGTCGTGTGCCGTCGACTCGCCGTCGTTTGGGCAAAATGAGCCAGAAACGGAGCAGCAGCATTTGGATGCACTTTTCTCTTGTGGAAAAACTTAATATATAAAAATCAGTCAAATGAGCCAGTTCTTTGAATGGCTCTTTGAAAGGAACGTCTCACCAAGATCCGGCTCCCCTCAAAGAGCCATAAATCCCATCTCTAATCCCAAGCTCCGGTAGCCAAGGGATAACTCTGGTTTGGTAACATCATTTTTAGTTGCGTTTTTTGCTACCCCCAACACTGGGTGACCCTCAGGAAAATAAGACAAGGGTCAAAAACGGCCGGAGTTCTCCTTTAAAGGTTAAATTTACTCTCAGTTGTTCAGCGTCAGTGCCAGAGCAGGACTGTTCAACAAGGTGCTCGGGCAATTTGCACACAGAGCGGCGCTCCACAGGTGCTCTGTCGACTTTTCTTTGCGCTGTTCAGTTCTGCTCCTCCTCGATTCCTTTCTAATGAAAGCTAGAAAACCACAGACCCTCCCCATTCCTGTTTTTGTCAGCATATGCATATAAAATGTCCACATATTGTGTATTGCACATACTTTTAACAGCCTTTTGTTGATACTTTGAGCACATGTTTCACTAGTTTGTGTGTTTCTGCTGTGTTGTGTTGCAAACAGAGGAGCGGCACGATTGTTTTTCGCCCAGAGCGGTAGAAGAGAACGTGCCGGCCCTGCACCAGGGGGCTGGAGTTTAAGACACATTGGTGAGAATGTGACCTAAACTGTCAATACAATGATCTTTGCTAAGCCTAACCAAGTTAATTTAATTTTAATTTTAATCAAATTGTGTTTGCTTCACAAAGATAACCATAAGGTAAACGACGTGTCTAAAAAAGCCTAGTACCACAATGTTTTAGGGTCCTCTGCATCTTTACAGATGCAGATGATGTGGCAAAAACAGTTAAACTTGACTGGGATGAGTTCATGCTGGATAAACAAGTGACCTCCACAACAAGAGGCACAAAAACACAAAAGTAGATTTAGGAAACCGACAGTAATTGAAGGGAAAACTGTTTAGTGTTAAAGTTGCTTCAGAAATGATAGGAGAAATACAAAAAGAGAACAAGATGAACATGATCCTGCAAAATCTATTAATGTTTATGGAAAATAGAAAAGAAATCAACAACCGCACATGATGCCTCCCAAACTGTGACATCTGCTAGCTTCACATGGCAGTGAGAGGTAGCTGTCACATGAGATGAAGCCAGTCAAGTGTTTACCATGAGGCTGGACTGTGAGACTTCCTCCCACAAAGACAGCAAAGGCTGAAGACTGGTAGAAAGCTACAGAGCATAATCCTTTTTGGTTTGCGCTCTATTTTACTGTGAAGTCTTGATTTGTTACTTCCTGTGGGCACTGACACAGAAAATGTAATTTAGGCAAATATGACATACCAACAGTGTCTTATTTGCATTAAATGCTCTCCTCTTGTTGCCCCACTACAGTATATGACCTGTTCAGCTGTAAGGGTCATATTTTTACATAATTTTATATTACCTGATGTTTGTTTTTTTATATTTTCACACCCAATAAAAAGTGGTCATTCAGTGAACCATAGCTGCAAGAAATATGTCATTAAATACGCCTTTTCAAGGTCAGCCGCAATGAGCTTCAAGCACAGAGCGATGTAAATCTGATTTGTGAGGTAGCGTGGGCACACGTGTACCCAGCAGTGATATCCTCAAATGTAATTGGACCGTGAATTTAGCCTTGTTCCCTACTTTCCAATCAAATGCAAGCTATAAATACCCCAGCAAACATGTCAATTATGCGTTAATCCGATTTATGTGCTGTGTCCTAAAATATAAACTTCCTCCCACGGCCACCTCCAGCGGCCAATCACAGCTCGTGCATCTGCTATTAGTCCATGCCACTTCCTGCAGGGATGGGCCTGTAGCAAATTAACATGCAGAGAAGTTATCTGCAAAGTGTCAACGTGACAGTCAAAATAGTTTCTTCCCCCTCAGTTTTATTTTCCGGAGGCAGCTTTCTGTAATTAGGTTCTGTCACAACTGCTGGAAAATAAATGCTTTCTAAGGTTGCCAGCATCAAAGGAACTGTACATGAGGGCAGCCATTCCTGTTCGCTTCAAAGTGAACCCAGTTCGATAGCTGCTTGCTTATGTTTTATTGATTTCCCTGTCATACATGTTGTGTTTTACTCTGACTGTGGAGTATCTGAGTCTTGACTCATCGTCTTGTACTTTCACACATGTTCACAATGCAGACTGCCAAGATTCAGAGCCCTCCTACGATGTGTATGGGATGAGTCTGTCCATTGTTATGCACTGCATCTGTGATACGGATCTGCAAGCAGTGTTAGGAAGGTTGCTTTTAAAATATGACAAGTTACAGTTATTGTAATGGGTAACAGGACTTAGTTCCTTAATCAAAGTAATGCAATTTATTAATTTGATTAGCTTTTGACTGCTTTTCTATCAAATGTTTTAAACTGGGTTTAAGACTATTTTATGGGACTCATTGTGTTTGCATACATTTCCTGTAAATGTTGAAAAAACTGTTACTGCTGGCAAACAAGCTTTATATTGTACAGATATTTTGTGAACCCTTAACTGATTTGACAAGGGAAATGTTAAATTTGCAGCTCTATAGAGCTCCTTGTAAGCCCATTTACACTTGATGGTGTTGCATGCCGGTATGCAAGTTTGGAAGTTCCTCTTCAAGTTCTGTTTGTCCATATTTCCATCAAATCTAACTTTTTCATTAACTGGAAACCTTGAAAGGAAGAAAACATCTTGCTTTTAAAAAATAAATATGCTGCGGAAATGTGGAGTGTGAGACAGACGTATACCGGTAATGATTTTCTGCTGCTAGATTTTCTACAAATTAAATCTCGCACTTGATAAAACAGCATGACTCATACAATTGGAAAGGTTGCTTTAAATATTATACATACATCCACCACATATTACTACGTAAAAAAGTATTGTCAAAATATTCACGGAATCCCCATTAGATACCCACACTACCTACAAACATGATATATGACCCTCCTGTTCTGCTCAGTGTTCTTGGTCAAAAATGACCGATCCATTTTAGATGAATACAAATCCATAAAAATACATATATTATTACCTAATGTTGTGTTATATCTTTTTATCACCTCAAAACTTAGTATTTATGGCGTGTAGGCCTCACTGACCTCAGGTCATACAACCCCTTTTTGTTTATTTAATTTTTTAGGGGAAAAAAAGCATTTTACAGGCAGTATTTTGACTGTACCAAATACTCAGATGAAACATATTGTACAATTTACACCTCAAAAAAGCTTTATATACCAGAGCTGTGAAGAAGTTATGTATCATTGAAACAATGTTCCGTGTTATGTTTTGAGTGTGGACTTCTGACAGGTTTGGTTCCCATGGGGTTCCCATGGAAACCAAAAAGAGGGGCATGAGGTGTGTGTGTGCGTGTATCTGATCAAAGACACCTGCGTGTTGGGGTGCGGGAAAGGAAAGGAGTGTGGAAATGTGCTTAAACTCTATTTTATACATTAACTGTAGTCTTACCTGTTCATTTTTAATGGCCGTTCACATTTGACCTTGGAGCACCACAAGTGTATGGCTACAAATTCAAAAAAAAAAAAAATCTTAAAATTTTATTTTGTGTGTGCAGATGCCATGTGTGAACAAATGTATGGAACCTGATGACAAACGGATGAAATTTACCACATTTTTTTAGAGCGAAAACTTGTAAATCGGTCAGATTTGACTGAACATAGCAGGAGGGATGAATCACAAAGGTGAACTACAAACAAAGCCCTCATTGTAAAATGATTTTAAAAGTGGTGACGTTTTAAGTCATTTTCTCAGGATGAGAAACTTGTTTTTGCCAAGAATATTTCCATTTCAAAATTTCTTTTTTTAAATATATCTGAGTAATCTCGTAACTCTAATCAGCGTTCCAGTCTTCCAGTCGTGCTCAGGCAATTAGGGATACAATGCTTTACAGTTGGGGGACTCAGAGTTACAGAGCACAAAGAGACCCTCATAACCCTTGAAGCCATCGTCTGACATTAGCTGACAGTTATGGTCATCTGCTTGTTATTTGCTCAACTGCTTTGATTGCCTTCTCTCTGTGTTTTAAGAAAACGGTGAAAGCAAACAGCAGTTTGGTTGGTTTGTGGATAATGGGACTGCCCTTTGCACCCAGCAGCCTCACTATGCTGCTCATGAAATGACGGTAAATGACTTGAACTATGAAAAACATTTTTAGCAATGTAATTCCTGTCTGTAGATTTATATATAAAATGTGATGCCATTCATCATGCTGAGAAACATTAAGTAACTGGCTTCTTATGCAAGAGACAACAATGTAGAAAACATTCCACGTATTAAAGTCGTTCTGCAGAGAATAATTATGTGATTGTTGGATCTTTCAGACCTGTTTGAAATTCAAATTTTTGAACACAACAGCTTCCAGATTCACTTAAGTTGCCTGTTAAGCTGCCAGACACATCAGATTTTCAAACTACTCACTTGCTGTCTGATAAGATTTTGATCATGACCACGGCGTTTGCAGCTTTAACTTTACTTGCATTATGGCTATCGGGTAGCCAGATATTGAGCAACTTCCAACTCCTCTTGCATATTTTGTGCCTGAAATGCAAAATTTCTCCCAGACTACTCTCAGCAGGTTTCCAAAGTTTGTTTATGTAAGCAGAGCACAGTATAATATGCACTGATCCACATTATAACATTATATAAACCTTTTTATCATATCTAACGAGGACACTGAGCATATTTTTATGTGGCTCAACTGCAGTGCAGACTGTTCTCATCAAGGGACAAAAGTTGCACTGAGTGTGTGTGCATGTATGTTTTTGCGTGTGCGTGTGTGTGTGTGTGAAGGCAGCCTGAGACTTGATGTTGTCAAGTGCAGGTTAGGAAGGAACTAAACTGCACAGCTTGCCCATGTCAGTTTGTTAAGGCTCTAGCAGTGCAGCAGGGTGCTGAGTGAGGACTGACAGCGGTTGGTTTGTGAGTGTAGACTTGAGTACACTCAGGTGTTCCTCTGCTGTCTGAGCCAGTTACAGCAGCAGTCAGTCTGTCCCAGCCTCTTGTCACTGCACATTGTTGCTGATCTGTGGGGACGAGCTGGTGCAAGGATTTGTCATCTTGACACCGTGTCTGACTGCTCTCAAATCTCGGCTCTATTCGCTCCTGTCAGCTTCCTGCGAGCACTGCTCCACGGTCACTGAGGTTTGCTGTCTGTGATGAGGGGCAAGAGCAAGACAAGATGAGGAAATTTCTCAAAGGATTTTCTTACCGTCTGTATCTCTGATTATGTGCTGGACAGTGAAATTGAATCTTGAAGATCTAGATTATAGTGCAGGGTTTGTTTATGAAAGCTACTGTGTATTTATAGTTCTAAACACCCAAGGGGCTCTTTTACAAAAGCTAGAAAGCAGATAAACCCAGGATTCTCCAGCTATTCTGACTAAATTTAGCTGTGGTTGGGTTTATAAAAGCAGATACTTGTCAGTCGCACCACAATCTCTCTCGGCCAGTGACAAACTATACAAAGTCAGGGTGCAACATGACATGGGTTGGCAGTCATGCTAGTGGCTGTATAGCTAGATTTCTATCCAAATGTAATGCAAACTTGGGCCAACTTTTCGAGGAAATAGGCAAGATGAAAATGTGAATGAATGCAGATTTTACCCACTAGCAGTACAAAAATGCATAGCCTATAAAACAGATTAATGGAAATGTTCCTTGTTTGGCTTAGTTTACAAAAAGTCCTCAGACTGTGTAGCAGAAGCATCTTAGCAGAGCAGCAGCAGCTTCAGTCCTCTTTAAGTATCCTTACAGAGGACGCAAACGTAAATACTAGTGCTGTCAAAGTTAACATGTTAAAAACATGTTAATAATGCGTAAGTGCAACTTTTTAAAAACGCCATTTATTTTAATTGACGCACCGGCAATCTGGCCCTCGGCCCACCCTGTAGTATGGAAAATCAGTAAGAGATACAGCCACCATCATCGACAAATATACCAGATACACAACTTAAGACAAGAAGCTAAAGTGCAAGTATATATTTTTGGCAGTATTTGTCGTAGTCCGTATTAAACTGGGACACTATTATAAGGTTACCGGTGAGTCTTAGCAGTAACAGCGGCTTGAACTGCAACATGTTCATGCTGGTCAGTTGCAGTCAGCTATTAGCTTCCAGGCTAGCTCCGTTAGCACACTGTACCTTGCTGGAATCACTCTGTAACTGACACCATGTCGGAGTCTGTATTATACTGAGAAACTAATACAGGTTAGGGCAATTTAGAATGTGTTTCATATGACACTAATGACTAGCTTAATAGTCAAGAAGACACGGAGACAAGACTCAAGGGACTGTCATTGCTCATAGCAAACCACACAACAGACATGAGCAATTGAGCCTTGATCACAACAAACTAAACATAGCAAAGCACCGAGTGCTAAAATATATGTCTCAGTACTTTTCATTGTTTTGGATTGTTACAATAATAATAAGCATACATTTGCATAAAACAAGCATATTTTTCCTTTCTCATGTTGATAATAGTATTAAAAACTTAAAAAATATTACTTCAAGGTAAATTTAGAACTGAATAAAAATATTTGCAATTAATCTGCGACTAATCATGATTAATCACAGAATTTTGTAGTAATTAACTCAGTTAAATTAACTAAGTTAAATGTTTTAATCGATTGACAGGATTAGTAAATTCAAATTTTGTTTAGTTAAAACACAAATAGTGTAAGTTAGTCAACTATATGTAGCCTGTGGACAGCTGGATTAATTAAAATTGAAAATAAACCTAAAAAGCTCATGTGCAGAGATGCTGTAGCAAAGTTAATTAACAAATTAAAAAAAAAGAAACAAACAAAAAAAAAGATGGCACCAGAGGAAAAGTCAGGTATCACCAAATCACTGAGACTTCATCTCATGGGGATGATGAATGTCTGTACAATTTTTTTTTGCAATTCATCCAGAAGTTGCAAAAATATGATCCAGCCACGACTATTAGCATGCTAAACCTTAGAAGAGCCAGTTACCACAGTTCAAGCCACCGAGGCAAATTGTTATGCAATTTTGAGCCATTAGGGCTATTATGAGTTAAAAGCTTATAAATAAATAAACAGACAAACAAATAAAAAGTGATACTTAAAAATTTGCGGATTTTTGCTTTAAAATGTGACTTTTCGAGCAAGATGTGTAATTTAATGCAACATTTTTATCTATATAGATTTTTTTGACACTTTGGGTCGTCTGCACGCTCAGATACTGACAATGACAAACTGACTTGGTGATATTCATGTAGCATTTATGACCTTTGCGTAGGCAGTGGCACTTTGCAGAGGCTGAACGCAACTCATGCAGCCCGAATGACCTTCAGGCTGCGAGCTTCAAAGGACAGCGCTGGTTACTGCTTCAGTCTTGAGATTTCAATGCTCACTGACACAACACGCTGGTCCTGCTGGCTTCAGCTCCATGTGGCATCTCACACAAGACACATACAGTCTAAGATTACTGACTCAAAAGCATGGAGGAGTGAATCCAGTGATAGTAATGAACGGGATTTCTGGGGTTAGAATAGACTGTTTTGCTTGAAAGAAACTCAAAAGCACATATAACACCATCTACATCCTGCAAGTGTTTTTCTTCGATGCATTGACCACCTCCTCATTTAGGTGCATCACACAACCTGCAAGGTGACAGCAGTTTTTACACAGAAGGCTTGTTTGTCTCAGAATCAATAGAGCTGAAGCCTATTATCAGCAATAGAGACAGAGTGATTCGTTTTCCCTGTAAAGCTTTTTTTCTCTGCAGTTTCAATTCTCATTATCTTTTACATTAAGCCATTTATACCTAATATATTTGAACACATTTATTGTCCTGAAACAAAAGAGCAGATGTTTAGAACTCTGCAGGCACACACATCCATGCGACATGTATCGCACAGTCCTTTAATTGCATTTCGTGGGAGTAAAACTACCACGATGACTGATAGAAGAGTCAGTGTCATTACAGAAGTAGGCTGTAAATTGCTCAGATCACTATTGTGTCTTACACAAACCTTAGTGCCGGTAGAACACATGAAAGAATGGTGGTGAATGCACAAATGTTCTTTTCCTCCGTTCTTTTAAACGCACCAAACAAAACCAACCTGCTTCGCTAATGAGTCATGTAGCCTGCTCCATCTTGTAGTCTTCTCATCCAGTGATGTGCCACTTCCTTTCCATTGTCCCAGATCTGGTGAGTGTGGGCTTGAATTGTCCACATCCATTAACCAAGATATCATCAGACGTGAGAGCGACCAAGTGGCTCGGTTAGCGGGGGCGACTCTTATTTCGTTCAAGGTCATTTGGTCTGCTGAAAGTCAGATGGCCTGGTCGAGCCAGCTGCTATGTGTTTTGCAAGAAGGGGGTTTTTTAGGGTTGGTGTCATCTCTATTTGTGACCCTGTGCATGCAAGAAGCGAGGGCGGGAGAGCAGATTTAGTATTTTAGATTTTCTCTGCTGATATCTTGTATTACTCACCCCCAAAGGGCAGCACAGCACTGCTTGAATGGGTCAGCTGACTTGTGCATAATGCATATTTGAGAGACACCAATGCTCTAAAAGACCAACTAATATGAATCTTGTAATGTGGGAGGAATTATATCCAGACTGCTTTCTTTGATGTCAGAGATTCATTTGTTATTCTTCTAACAGACAGAACGTGTTCTACTTTCATTAGCCTCTGTGACCAAGATGATATGAAATATGATGATATTTATAAAATATGTGAATATCTAATTTGAATTATATAACAGCTTTACAATTGTTATATCTGAAAATTTCTAAATCACCAACTGGAGATTGGACAGCAATGTTAGTCATGTACTTTATCGTGATCATGCTTCGCATTTTAAACAGGAAGGAACATTGCTGTATAAATACTTTTATCTGATGTCAGATTTCTGAGAAGTCGCCTGAATTACAAAATTATTCCACAGTAAGTCAGTGCAGTTTGATGAATCACCTACATGTGCAGATAGCAACTGTTTATACTGATGGATTTCTAAAGTATTTGATTCCTGATTTGCAGGTGTCCCATTTTCAGATCACTTTAGTATCGCATGAAACTTAAAGGAAAACTCCACCGATTTTTCTGCCTTATCTCTACCTAGCTGAGTCTGGTATATAATTTGAAACTCACCAATATTTTTTTTCAATGATCTCTGTGTCTCTGCGGTGCAGCTTTAAAATCTCTTGTTCTTCGACAAACTGTTTACCCCTTGTCTTTACTTTACAGGCGAGCAGCGCCATGTTTGTTTAAGAAAAATTTTAGGCTCTGGCGGACCAAAAAACCCCCACTAATGAAAACTACACAATATAAGATATAAGGAATGTTCTGATGCAATGGATAATCATCATGGTGACCCAGCAATGACTGTTTTTTTTGTGATTACTACATGTAAAGAATAAAAGGGAACCTTTGGTAGGAGGCTTTCTACTGATCTGTGCGGTGTCGACCTGGGACTCTCAACATCCTTGGCTACAATGCGACTCAACAAAGTAAAAGAACACTGGTGAAAAGCAATAAAATCTACATGATTTTTAACAGCATTAAAAAAAAAAATCACAATCAAATTTTACAGCTTTATCCCAGGGTACACATACCAAAGCTGCTGGTGTAGAATTTAGCTTCAGCTAATGGCTTCTTGCATCTAGTCTGTGACAATGTGATGTTATTTCAAGCGAAAACCCACAAAAATCATAGCAGTTCTTCTGGTCCGGTCACTGTTCTAATAATGGACTGGTAGATCTTTGAAAAATACATGACATCCAAAGTAGATTTGATGCTGTTTTACTGATTCTTTTTGGAAAAGACGATGGACCTAATTCACAAACATCATTTGAACTGTACATATGAGTGTTTGACATACAAACCTGGGATTCATCAATATGTTCTCACCTGAATTTGTTCATACTCTGCGAACAAATTTCGAACTGCCTCAGATCATGCTAAGCACAAACAATGAAGGCCCAGCTGTCTTAGAAAATCAATAAAATGCATAGCATGTTAAAACCAGGCTTCAAACTACATAACATCAACTAGAAGTCTGTATTACTGATTTACCTGTGCATTTAAAGGTGATGGACAGGGCTCATGTGCTGCGTCACCGAGAAGCTGTTTCAATGCCACTGAGACAATGTCTAAAAAAACACAGATAAGATCTAGTCACTTCAAGTTACAACAAGGCTGGCAGTTATCCTCATTATAATCCTCTCCCAAACATGCACAGATGCCAGCTGTCAGCACAGACCTGACCAGAGATTATCTTGAGATTGTTCAAGTAACTGAGAACCAGCAGCTCTCACTCATCTTCCTCCTCCGCCGTTCTACCTCTATGACCGTCTGTGAGATCCTCCTCCCACCAGTATGCCGGTACCACTTGTCTTATGTATGTGTGACAACATGCAACAACAATAATAATGTCTCTTGGTTCTAAATCACAGTATTAACTTGAACTTGTGAATGTACTTTATTTGGCTGCTCAAGTGAAATCAGGCCTTGAAATAAAGAGGAGCCAAAATTTCAGTGTTAAGTCTAGAAGTGAAACAACATTATAAATACAGCAACATCCAGTATACAGCATCTGGATACTACTTATATATATATTGCTGTCATTATACGGGATAGACACTCGTGCAGTGTTTCAATGGTTAGCACCTACAGCTAGATGATTTTGGGTTTGGTACGAATATTAAAAATAAAAATATAGAAATATTATTCCAGGGAAGACTCTGACAAAAACAGAGTTTGGCTCATTGGCCGAGTGAAGCTATCCTACAGGTTTTTGCACATCTCCCCTCTGATGGATGGCTGCAAATGACATCCGCTTCTATCCGTGATGCTGTACATCTCTAACTCATTCAGTATTGATGCGTGACGACCAAACACAGACTGTAAGCTTTGAGCACGTTACACACACACACACACACACACACACACACACACACACACACACACACACACATGCACACGGTCATCACTGCAAGCTGTCATGTGCGTAAGCCCTTTTGTGACTTATTTATAAGGATTTTTGACACGGCCACAGAGGGTACCCACCAGTCACGTGATATCCTCCTGTAGTCACACCTCTCTGTGTTTCAGTGTGTTATTTTGTCCTCCTGCTCCTGCTCTGCTCACTTGCCAGGACTTTTACAGCGCGTAATTGACTTTCCTGCTTCCTCACAACTTATGATCTTCTTCCACATGTTATCTATATTTCTAATTATACAAAATAAGCATATAAAATAAAGTTTGGTGCAGTAAAGGAAAGCTGTGGAAAGGCTCCTACTTTGACCTTTGATTCTATACGTACAGTTTTTTAGGTGACTATGAGGAACTTTCAGTTTTTGTTGGTTCTAGCGGCCCCTCCGCACAAAAGTGGTGGTGACACAAGCACCTATACTGTCATAAAGATTTTTGGTACTGGTGCTAGGCAGGCAGAACTCTGCATAACACAAGCAAAGCGTGCATTTGTTTTGGAAGCAAGCCAAAGAGAGACTGCAGGATGGATTGCGATGAGGTAATGTATTTGTATGTGACTAAGAAAAATATGATAAGCCAGCTGTATGGCAGTAAAGTCCCTCAAGACCTGTAACCTCTATTTTCTGTAGGCTAACATAGCCATTTGTATTAACGTTATATGCAAAGGTGCAAACTAGCAGCTGTAGGCATAGAATATAACTACATTACTGTCACTGCACAGCACAACGAAATTTAAAAAAAAAAAAAGTTTTTGTCTGACTTCATTGGGATTTGGATTTTTACGCTGAGCGTTTCGTTTGCTGTTACAGGGAATTTATGATCATAAGAGGAATCATGAGATTGTTTCATAAACACTTAAAAGTTTCTTGTAATCACTTTAAGTCATAATGATAGTTAAGAGTTACGGCTTTCTTTCCCATTCACTCAGACTGAGGTCTTGTTAGTCCTGGTAAACTGCCAGGGGGCGTTTCAAAGTTGGCTGTGGAGTGGCTGGACATTAGAAGGTGACACACGAGTGGATTTTCACTCCTGTCCCATCCCATTCCCACAAAAATATTCCTATCCCGTGCCAGTCCCCCGAAAAAAATACAGTATGTCATGGATTATTATCACACCATGCCTTCCTTAGTTGAAGGCATGGTATGATAATAATCCATGTTGGCAAATGTTGGCTGCACAAGTGAGCGATTATGTTAGTCTAGACCTGATGGCCATGGGATCTTTATGGTTAGTGAAAGCAGATTTTCGGCTGTGTGTCTCCGCCAGTTTTACATGAGTGTCTCTGAAGAGCGGGACATACTACTGTACTTTACAACTTTAAGACTTTGCACTTTATACAGACAGTGTGTAAAGTTTTCACTCCATCCCTCTCTACTCTCAAAAATCTTTTTAGGACTTCAGACTTGCCTGACAACTCTGTAAGTATGATGCAGCGATTGTTTTCATTGATTTTCCTTTATAATTCCGTCTTCCAGTGGCTCTTTGACTACATGGCTTTGGTTGCAACCATGACTGCACGTTATTTTCATCCCACAATGCTTTGGAGTCAGGGGTCAGCTGGCCTGCAACCAACCAACTAAGCAAGTCTATCACAAAATGGAGGCCAGACTGAAGGCAAAAAGCTCCTGAACCAAACAAGAATTAAAGATAGATTTTGTGCAGGGCTGCAGGTCAGAGCATCAGTGTGACTACAGTTCCTGCATAGCTTGACTGACATGCATGAGAAAACATTTATTAATCCAAAGCCAGTTTAAGAAAAGAAAAGGTCCCTTTTTGATTACCTATGGAGCAATCTTAGCTACAATTGTCAGAATAAACATTAAGAATAAAAAAATGGGTGAGCTGCCTAAATGTGCATCAGTGCATCTGTGGTACTGTTCTTTGCTTTCAACTCTTCACAAAAACACTTGAGAACAGGACAGCAATAAAACACCAGCAGCAGCTCTGTTAAGAGATTCTCAGCTCTTGATGGAATGAAACAACAGACGCAAATGTTTGGACATGTTTGGGTTATATCATAAAGAGATGGACAGAGTCAAGTCAAACAGTTTTTAGAGAGACGTTTTGTATTTTGTTTGATCTAAGTATAGATGAGCACTGTAAAGAGACCTGCCATTGCTTTGTGATAACAAAAGTTTTTTTAGATTTTATTTTGATACTTTTTTAAGGCTTCAAATTTAGATCATTAAGTGGAGTTGAATCATGTGTCCTGTTCTTAACAGCATGATGAGCCCCCAAGCTGTAAACTGACTTTGAGTGTATTTACAGTACTACTTGTTTAATGGCATTCAATAAAGTAGCACCAAAAAGAGTTTTCTAACTTTTGCATTCCCATTTTGGACTAATGAAAGGGATATAAATCGTGGTTGCTTCCAACACACACAGTCAAAAACCCCTAAAATTAACTCAGAACTGTTGGTTTTCTCTTTCATTTCTCTTCACCATTGTAAACATTTCTTAAAGTCACACTGTATTATGTGTATGCATTTGCCCTGTAGCTGCATTGCTCATGTCTTACAATAACTTAATTTGCATCCTTTTTCCTTTAATTTCTTTTCAGTTTGCATGGTCGAATCCCTCCACACTGGTCAGCTCACTCTTGGTCTGGGTTTCGCGTAAGGCTGAACTAGAAAAGCACCCTCTGCTGTTCCCCCTAAGTCTCTGATATGGTGATTTAGAGTGTAAAGCATTGCTGTAGTGCCCCCTATGGGTGCATTGCAATTTTTTCTCTGTGTGACCAAACTCAAGGCAGAGCCCACAACAATGTTCGCACAAAGTTTGGCATTGATCAGAGCAATGGCCACCGTGATCAGAGCAATGGCCACCGAGTTTTGGCCATTTAAAGTCAGAAACACAGCTGTAGCGTCCCCTACGGGTGCAATGACACGTCCGATTGCCCCCCAAATTTAATGGGTTCATTCTTGGCCCAGTCTACGGCCTTCCTCTAAGTTTCATCAGAATTGTCCCCCTGGGTTTTCCAAAATCACACTCACTAACAGACAAACTAACCCTAACAAACAGACAGAGCACCGAAAACAATGCCTTCTTGGTGAAGGTAATAGTATTATATTAAAAAGAATTGCCCCTCTGGGACAATAAAGTTTACCTAACCTAACCTAACAAGCCAATCGTGGAGCATGGTAGGCCACTGTCATAATTGCATGTGACGTCACCTCACCAAACCTCACGTTCAGATGGAAACAATGGCAGCTGTGCAGATACCAAACAGGTATGCAAATCCCATAAATATACACGTTAATGTCTATGCATTAATTCTGTTACTTTTTGAGCATTTTGGCTCTCAGACGAATTACGGCTCTACTTTGCCCATGCGCATTAAGTTTTCAGTCAAATAGCCATGCATGGGCAGGAGGACAACAATAACAACAATGGTGGACTACCAAGCTGTGTTTGTGCTGCGGACTGTGAATGTTCCTGCAGCAAAATGTAGATATGTTGCACCGCTAAACTGTGAGAGTCGATCCAAATAAGACTGCTAACTTACCATCTTCACACGTGGGGTTTGGGTTAAATGTTAGTTCAATGCAATGTTGTAACGTTAGCTACTTTGCTCCGTTGTAGCAACGGGGCTCGCTCATTGTTCTGCTGACTCACTGTTACGCCCGCATTTTGTGACATGCACCAACTGGCCAGCAGAACAGCAGTGCGGCACCAATTTTAGAGGTAAGGCATGAATTGAGGTTAGGTTAAGGTTAGGATTAGGCATAAACTCGTTAAGGATAGGGTAAGGCTTAGGGTTTGGGTTAGTCTGTACGAATGAATGGAAGTCATGAAGCCATTCAAACAGCCTAAAAGAGCAGCCATCTCTCTCCGTTCCTGTTTATCTTGAAAGGAATGGAGGAGGCAGTGAGCAATTAGTTGTCTGTAATATTGGTGAATCTCACAACATGCAGGCGGAACAGTTAGCCAAGCGGAACAATGGGCCAGCGGAACAGCGGTGTGGCACTGTAGCAACACCACAGTAACAAGAACAGTCACATAATGTTTACTCTGGTTTTGCCTTTTTTTTTAATGTTACATCATTCCTTGGCCACAGACTTCATTTTCTTTCCATGATTTTTTTTTTGTTTTTTTCTTTGGTTGTGTCAGTG
>JAQLOL010000021.1:2956672-2968722 GCA_029783665.1 Naso thynnoides
ATAAACAGATGCATAAACAGAACCTTTCAAAATTGACCATGCTTGCAAAAGGTGGATATTGTAGAGGAAACAAAAAAAAGAGGTTGCCAGTCAACTGCATAAACGCGTGTTGCGTGAACCAGTGTCACTTTACATTGTGCTGTAGCAAAAGAAAATAATAAATAGAGTAAAAAAAAAATTATACCAGACATTTTTACTGGATCGCCAACTGGCAAAGTAAAACGCATAACAATGTGATGATAAGTGAATTAATCTCCCTCATTATAACAGAAGAGAGGGCCACTCAAACACTCAAAGAACTGGAGTTTCATCTAGAAATGACTTTTTTTTTCTCCCGTTCTTTGTGTTGGTGTGTTCAGCTCAGCTGCCGTGTGTGAGGATGTGAACTCCCATGGCTCCTGACATGACGATGTGTTCTTTCTTACTGGCTGTACGCTAAGTGTGACTCCTTTACCTCCTTTACTATGATGTCAACGCAAAAATACAAGAAAGAGTGTATGAATGTTGGCTTTACCCAAAACCATTAATGCAAATGAAAGGTCTTTACTCTGTGTGCGTTTCATTTGGGAAAGAGCTCAGTAATGAGAGTTTCATAAACAACAAACTGGACCTATCATCTCCAGGTGAAGCATCCTGAGCATCAACACAAGTCAGAAGAATTTTTCCTGCTTAAGGAAGAGAGTTAGTCAATACATTTACATGCACAGTTATTGGGAGCTAGGTTAAAGCTCATTTGGCCCATTTAACTGGACTACTGTCCTTGTCACAATATACAAATCCAGAGGGAGAATCGATTTATTGTCAGACTTTGCGACAGTAGGCGGCAATATGCCCCATTCAGCTGGTTGCTATCGGAACATCTTCCAGTTAGCCACACAAGCAAACGGCTAGCGGAATCCATGCAAACGGTGGAAACATGGACACCTTTACAGTGCTGTACACTTCGTATCTACGCTTTACGTTTGGTAAAAATTCAATGTGTGCTACCCCTCGTGTTTACGAGATTCTTTATGCTCTTATCAGCTTTCTTCTACAAATTTATGCTGTTCAAGTTCTGGGTCAAAGACGCTGCCAGGACTATTAATCATGCGCAGATTGCTTAGGCCAGTCACAGTCTGGTTGAGGCATTTTCATGCAGGAGCAGTTTGACTTCCAGTCACATTATCTGGGTATTTTAGCTTGACTTTGAGAAATTCGATTTAGTACAATTTCAGTCAGACTAACATGATAAATCACCTTTCTCTAATGTCATGTAAACATACTGACTGATTTGATTTAGAACTGTTTTTTCTCGTGTCTGATAATTGGTAAATAGCGTGCTGCATGCTAACATTACTCGATAGCTGTGATTGTTGATGTCTGAGATTCAGATATTCTGTGTACTCTGTGTGTTCTTTTTAACAATGTTTTGAAAATAGAAATCATTATTGTGTGTGTGTGTGTATGTGTGTGTGTGTGTAATTTGGTGGTGACAAGTTAGAGTGGTGATTTTTAGCTATAATATCCTCTCTGTTATCTGTCTACCATCAAATTTAACATTAGACAGTCTAATTATTGCTGTGATGTGGTTTTATAATGAAAATATGCTTCCCTGTGTTTTTCATCAGTAGTTTATAAACGTAGTTGCTTTATCTGGTCGTGACGTATTTCAGTCTTGGGAAAACACCCAGTTTCATTTTTTGGGTATTAGGCTGGAGAAGTTTAAGAACCCTTGCTGTTTACCGAATGTTGAGTCTCTCTGATGCCATTTGTGACTCTTCTGCTGGTGTAACCAGCCAAGAGTTCTCAGGCAGTTTACAGCAACAGTGCAGTAATAGTGGCAGAAATACCAAAGAAACAACACCCCTCCAAAAAAGGAAATTGACAGTAGCATAACCTTAAAACCTTGAACATCCAAAAATTTTCCACTGCCCAGAATAAGCCAGTCCCCATTCTGCTTTGCCATGTCCTTAGCTCTGCCCTCCGAGGGCCAGATGAGTTGCCCCATCAGTGGGCTTTGGATCTGACCCAGGGTCTCCTCTCAGTTGGACATTACCCGGATGTCTGTACAGCAAAGTGTCTGGTGGCTGGAAGTGGGCAGTAATGCCTTACATTTGCTCCGTTTCATGTACTTAATTAACTTTTTGGATAAAATACACTTGTGAGAGTAGTTTCAATGCAACAGCTTTTCTACTTTTGAGTATACTTGATAAGGAACACTACTTTTACTCTGTTACATTGGGCTACATTCCGCTCGTTACCTAGTTTTCATTGGGCCCAGCGAGTGCTCTGCTCTGTGCTGCAGAGAGAAAGAGAGAGAGAGAGAGAGAGAGAGAGAGCAGCCCTCTTCGAACAAGAATGAAGAGAGGGAGTGGTGTTAATGAGGAAGTCGATGAATCAGAGAAATAAAATGTTATTTCCTGATAGTTTCACAGCTATTTAGTCGCCTAGACCCACTAATCACTAGACCCCCCCACAGCTGTTTATTTTAATCGGCTATGTGTGACACATGTGTTGATGCCGGCGCTGTATGTGCTGGTGTTTGAATTTTGATGCTAATTGCATCCGTTGGTTGAACATTGGGTTTTTCTGTTTTTAAGCTCTTGCCTGCAGGTGGTCTAGCAGGTCAGGCCACCAGAAAAACTCCCCATGGTCCCGGTGGTCCCGGTG
Source organism: Naso thynnoides (assembly GCA_029783665.1). Taxonomy (NCBI): domain Eukaryota; kingdom Metazoa; phylum Chordata; class Actinopteri; order Acanthuriformes; family Acanthuridae; genus Naso; species Naso thynnoides. The sequence goes on from JAQLOL010000021.1 coordinate 2,959,322, forward strand.
GCCAGTCCGGCCCTGCCATGGTACCTGCACCCCTGCGACTGGCCCAGATGTTTGGCATGCTTGATATCCCGCGACTCTGTGTTACACTGTCTGCATGCTCATGATTGCGTCCTTGAACAGTTCATACTTGCCGACTGTCGTGTACGGGAGCACGCTCTGATTTGATCCAAAATCCTGTAGTCTAAACTGGGCTTTAATAAACACCAGTTACACACACACACACACACACACACACACACACACACACACACACACACACACGCACACACTCACACACAGCAGCACTGGGACTACTGAGGCAAAACAGCCCTGGCCTCAAATTAGACACAAAGTTGAAGGATTTATTATCCTATATATTGTCTCATACAGTGTTTCTTGTGACTGACTTTACCCTTTGCTCAATGTCATTTTGTAAAGACATTGTCACTGATTTGTGCATTATAATGTATACAAATCTTCACTGTCGCTGTCTGATGTAAAAGGAGAAGAGATGATGGTAAGACAAGGTATATGTGTCTAGCTTTGATGTATCTTTTTTTTAAAGGATATGAGCAAAAATGGCCTTAGCTCTGCTCAGTGCACAATGTTTACGCTGCAGATCAAAATAGAGGATATATACAGTTAACATCGACGTATTCCCACAAGGAAAAGCCTGAAACACATTCCATAAGCCAAGGAAATCACACACTCACACTGCACACTAATTATCAAATGTGAGTGAGTAAATAGACAGCCGCAGACCGCGCAGAGCCTCCTCTGAATATGCCGTGGCTCTAAATTGTAGTAGTAAGCAGAGCCGTTGGCACAGATTAAAAATCCTCCTTGCAGCAGTGTATGCCCACCCTTGAGACTCTGCGCGAACAAATGTCTCGGAGGCGTGTGAGTGTTTGATTTGTATACTTCTGCTCCCCTTCCCCAACCTCCTCACGTTCCTCAAGGAGAGTCGAGTGGAGGAGTGTTGAAGAAAGAGTCAGGATGCAGGGAGGAGAAGGATTTATAGCCGTGTGCGTGCATCACTTTCTGTATCTGACCATTAGAGAAAATGGATCACATGCTAAGAACGCTGGCATGGACAATATAAATCCTCTTACATTACAGGTGCTCACGTTTATCTTTCCTAAATATGATTTCTTGTGACATGCTGAATTATGTGGAGAGTCTGCTTGAGTTTTGCAGTAGCTTAACCACTTTGACTCTCACTGTGCTGCTGCTGATTGTGCTGCAAGTTTCCTCAGTTTGGATTCAGAGTTTCCCATCTGTTGTATTGTCCAATTTGTGACCACTGAGCAGCTGTACTGGAGAGGCTGGCAGTGGACTGCTTTGTGATAAGAGTAGTTGAAGGAAGGGAGAGTGTTACTCGTGTCCTTTCCCACGCAGATTTTCTCAGCTGGTTTGAGAATTCAAACTTGGACTTTGCCAGCTCCGTTAAAAAGAAGCAGAGATACTTTTTAAAATCTCTGAGAGCAGTCCATGTGCCAAACTAATGAAAAACTTATTATTCTTTTGTAAAATTAGATGATGGGATAATAACAAAGTTAAAGGAACAGAATTTAAATTATCTCTGCTACGGGAATAGCTCGCCAGAAATATTTGCTTCCTGTGGAGTGTTAGGTTAGAGGGCTGATGCAATCTCAGATCTCTGACTTAAATATATACAAACCAAATACTAATGATTTCTTTCCCCCACAAAACACTGCTGGAGTTCCACAGGGAAAAAGATGTTGCAGTAATCTCCCTAACAGTTGTCCATGTCATGTGTTTGTATGCAAACTATGATAAGTTCTTATCTAACTGGTTTCCTCAGTACTGGCTCTGCTCTGTCCAGTTGTTCAAACAGTGGCCCTCAGCTGAGCCAGAGGACCCATGGCTGGTAATCTACCATATGCTTAATTTAGCTGCTGAGGCTCCGTCCACACCCATCCAGATATATATATATATTTTTTTTTTTTAAGAACAGCTCTTTTTTTTTCTATATCGTCTGCAAAAACAATCCTGTCCTCACCGGAGGAGAGACAGTTAAAACACTCACTAAACATGCAAGGCCAGTAGGTGGTGATAATGTGTAATCAGTTTTTCACGTCAAACACCGCAGAGGAACATTGAGCGCATGGGTATTGAGCATCTTCTTGAGCGACTGGCAATTGTAAGCAGGATGAGAATGGCAAAATCAAAAAAGAAAGGAATTCATTGTTTAGAGAGATGATGTAGAGTTACTGCTCTTTGTTACACTGGAATATAAAGTCAACAAGTGCCAGGAAAATATAAACAAACAAACCGGAAGCTCGCCATCTTGAATTTAGGGTACATACATATAAACAACAACTACCATGCGCAGCTGTCCCCATGAATACAGACAAAACTTTCTCAGTTTTTAAAGTATCTCTTTGTAACTTTGACTGCGCCCCATGGCTTCCAAAAACAAAATTTAACGATGCATGTTAATACGTCGCACAAAAAAGAAATTTTGGTAAAATCAGGTCATATTTTATGGAGAAAATGTCCTCTGGTTTTTCTCTCTGATGTCTACGACCGCTCTGCCTCAACTCTGTGATTCACGGAGGTTCCTGAAAGCAACACATAGGCTGCCTGCAGACCGAAGCAGCAGCAGCAGGTAGCTGTTAGTGACAGCTCCGCTAAATAAAAAGCTGCAGACAGACAGAGCAGTCATAGGACATTAGAGGGAAAACCAGAGGCCATTTTCTCTGTAGAATATGAGCTGGTTTTACTAAAATTGCTGTTTTGTGCGTAGTATTAACGTGCACCGTTCAGCTTCGTTTTTCGAAGCCACAGGTCACAGGCAAAGTTGCATAGTGTTGCTTTAAAAATCTCCGCCTTAAAAGATGTATTTCAAAACCTCTATTTTCAGTAACCTAAAACTTTGTTTGCATAGGGACATGAGGCCAAAATGCAGAGAAAAATGAATTTAAGATATATGTAAGCATGTATTTATAAAAGTCACTGATGTTTATTAAGTAAAACATTCCATATATTGTCTTCGCACAGATTTTTGAATATGTGTCAAGAAGGATGAGCAATTGATCACATTTTGTGTCATGTTTTACACCCAAACACTGTACTGTAGTGGGATTGTGAAAATTGAAGAATGCATTTGCATTTCAAGTTTCTTTTGATGAAAATGTAATTGCATGCTCACGTGGACTCCTCACAGGAAGTGGCTTTTGTTGGAAAGGTCGTCTCTGCAGTGGCACGACCCTCCGCCCACACCTCTCTCCAAGGGGCTTCGCTTCGGGCTTTATCTGGGCTGCCAGGCCCACTCTCCCCACACTTACTGTACAAATAAGCACGAGCGCATACACACTGACACACATTCTCTATAATTACTGTCAAGGCAGTCTGTGCAGGAAAGGCGGGCTGCAGCCAAACTGTTCCGCAGTCCATCCAGCTGGCTCAGTGTTGAAATAGATTCACTTTTTTTTGGAGTATTTTAAGAACAACACGAGTCTGATTGATCAGAGAGAGTCTCAGGGATGGATGTGAACTGCAGAATGACCTCTTTAGACATTCATTCGGGCCATGTTGTATTCTAGGATTGAAAGTTGTTCCTTTGCAGCAAACCAGGTTTTTATTACACCTCCAGCTGCAGTAATACATCTTGCATTTGTTTTCAGTGTTTGCTGAATGACAGTGCACAGTGATTGATGAGACTGGACTGAAACTGTCGCTAACAGCTATGACATCAAGTCTGGAAAAGGTCCTGGCCACACAAAGTCCATTTGATTATCAGCACGATCTGTTGACATGAAAATAAATGGCAGTACTGTCAATGCATGAAGACAGAGATTACACTAAATGTGTGTTTCTGTCAATGCTGGACTGGCATGTCATCACGTAATGGCTTATTAACAACTGCATGATCGGATCTGCTGTGTGTCCTCCACTTACAATGATTTATTTACACTGTCATCAAGCTTTTTCGATTTAAGTGTAAGCGGCTGATTTCCAGGTCCATTTGTGTATCAGCCCCAGCAGAGCTGACAGCCTGTTTTTATTTCCAACGGCTGCAACAACTTCTTTTGTCTTTAAATTATAGGTGGTGGCCACTGAGCCTCTGCTGGGCATAGACACTCCTTCTCTGTCTTCTGTCTGTGTGAGTAATGACTTAATTTTGTAAGCAACTTAATAAACTAGCCTAAATATTTTGGCAACACTTTCGTTAGAGGTTGTTTGGAAGTTACTGTATAGGAAAAGTTTATTTATGGCTTGACAGGCTGGCAGTCAGCTCTCAGTCAGACCTAGTTGTAATGTTTCTGCTTGTTGTCTAAAGTGGGTTGCCATAAGTACAGGCCAAGGCTGCTGCAATACACATTTCTTTTATTTTCAAGGTGAGAGTTCTTAGACCATAAGTGCATTTTTATATTACGTCTTTGGTTGTCATAGTAACACAACACAAAAGGTGCACAGCAGTTATAAATAGAGGCTGTCAGAGCGAGTGAAGGACAGATTTGTCAGTGAAAACAAAGCTCAATGAAACACTGATACACCTCAACCTTCAACACAGTCTGAGACAAGTGAACATGAGCCAAGCAAAAGAAATGAAATCAGACACACTGAAAAGCTCCCACACAGAATGCCTCAGCTACAGAGTAAAAAATAAAACAGGGCTGCCTCTCAAATTACTGACAGGTGTCACTTCACACTTAAATAAAATGGGTGTACGTAGCACACAATCTGAAATAGAGAGTGATCGACATATCAAGACTCTAACAAGTGAAGATGCAGATCGCTTCAAGCGACTAAGAGATGAATGAAAAACAGAATAAGTTCATGAAGTCAACAAGGCGTGCTTGTTTTCCTTGCATGCTTAACACTGAAGTGAATATTAATGTTAATTTAAAATCATTTAGCTCACTTAACTTTTATATATTGTTTTAAGCTCAATGTTTGGCTGCACATCAACACTACATAAGTAGATGACTTTTTGACTGAGAATAGTTGTTTATTGTTTTACTAAATATTTATCTTTGACAAGTGGGTCATAAGTGGCATGTTATTTTGGAGCGGAAGAATCAACAACGAGAGTCATCTCAAGTGCCCCAAAACAAGATGTTTACAGTATGTTCATGTGACAAAGTCCTAAGTTGCCGTGGTAATAGTGGAGGAGGTCAGATGGATGGATTGACAAAATATTGGCTTTTAACTCGTGAGACCACTTTTTGTGTCCTGTTTCCAACATTTCCTTTATTTCACAAAGTGCCTTTTTTAACCCAAACATCATCTTTCCTTAAGGGAGAGCTATTATGGTTTTCCGTCTTTTCTGATCCATTAATGTTGTTACAGCGTCAGATAGTAGTGTTAAACGATGCCAAACATCACATAATGATGGTCATGCATTTGGAAGTGAGCCCTGCAGGCTGTTTCAGTCGGCTGTGCACGCTGTGTTTCTCGGAAGTTTTTTAACTTTGTTTTTACAGTTATGTTAATGTGTGCTGGACTTTCTTATATGGGCATGCCAGCTCATGCACACAGTGCTGTGCCTGCCCCCTCCCCCTCTCCACATCATGTATTACTGTGAGCACTTTGATCGAGATGGCTTAAATCAAGTGCTTTATTTGAGTGAATGAAGGACAGTTCATTTTGTTAAACTTTGCAAGAGGCAAGCACCAGACAGAAGCTGATAGTATTCCTGTGTCTTGTTGATTTATTCTGTGTGGATGTATTTACTCCCTCAACATGAGCATATGAGCTAAACTGCTACTAAAAGACCACTGTTACCACATTGCTTTGTCATGTTGAAGAGTCAGAAGCGCTGTAAACTGTAAGTAACACTTTATTAATGTCCTACCTGTGTTTATTTCATGTCAGCAAAGGGGTTGTGAGGACAGCGGAGTGTGGAGGTGCACACGGAGGTAGGAGAGGGGAAGGAGTATGCTTACACAGACCATTTTTAGAGAATGCAGAATACAAAAGGAAGACAAAGGGGCGCAAGGCACTTTACTGTCAGGTTAGTTGTGTCTAGCTGCTCTACAGGAGTCCAAAATTAAAATCAAAGTCCCAAGAATGAGTATAATATTTCCTCTTTAAATCTAAAGTTGTTTTGTGCCTAAACCTACCTATATCATTGCATCAGAAAATTGATTTCTTATTTTTATTTTTTATCTTTTTTGTCTCATAACAGGCTTGGAGGTCACAGACAAATGGGAGCTCCCACTGATTAGATTTTAGAGTGCTTTTAATAAATTTAAACACTTAGATCATCTTTGACCAATTCTCAACTTGACAAGAGCTTTTTCATTTGAGGGAACTAAATTGGGATTCAGAGCTTTTTTATTTGTGTGACCACAGTAAACCAGTAGGCATCATGTCTCTACATGAGAATATAAACATATGGCATTTTTTAACACCTCCTCTAAATTGTAGGATTCGTTTGTGTGAGCCATTTTATGAGCCATGTGTGCACAAGATTACACCATTATTTTAGCAGTGGGACACAGAGCCTCACTGAAACATTAGTGTTTACTTATTTTTACAGCATCATATAAAGAAAGCTCCTTATCACTGACCTGACAATAACTTCAGCCAACACTTTTGCAATAAAAAAGTTCAAATATGAGTTAGTAAACCCTGTAACTCATTGCAGATGTCTCAGCTTACATACAACAGGTGTGAGTTTCATGTGTATTAATGCATTTGATCGTATAAACATCTGGCTCTGCGCTTTACAGTAGGTTACATTGACATAAGCCGAACAACCTTCCCTTGACACTGTGTGTGGAGCTGCAGGGTAGCAGACTAAACCAATCAAAGTTAGAAGGATGTATGTGGAAGGGAGAAAAAGAGATGGATACAAACAGCTTTTGCTGATGAGGGTGAGGCAGTGGGCCGCTGGCTGTTTGTTCCACATCAGAATGTCAAACAGGGCAGCAGCAGCCCGTGCTGAGTCACAGAGGTGAAAAAAAATGTCAAGCGTTGGAGAAGACGAGTCACCAGACTCCCAGGACCAAAAGTCACCCACAACTCAAAGGCAGTGCAGACGATGCTGAATTCTACCCACACTGCATACACACTTGAATTTCCACCTCCAGGAGACATGTGTGCTTAGTTAAAGTATAGCTCTAAGAAACGTGACTTCTTCTGCCTTGATTCGTGCTGCGCTGAGTGTAGCACATGAGGCTGCAAAAAAGAAACCTGTGATGTCTTCACACCAACCAACACTAAAAGCTCAGCCAGCTGCCAAATGTCATTTCAACCGCAGACACATTTGCTGATGTGCGATGCTCGTTTTGTTGTTCTGGTCGGCAGCGTGGGAAAGTTGTAAAACTGGACTTTCAGCCAAGCAGCAGCAGGAACAAACCATGTAAGTGTGTTTATGTTCTGACTATAACACCATAAGTGGCAGTGCAGCAGGCTTAAGTCAGACATTCAGCAGCGTGCAGCAACAATGCTCGAATGTTGTCACTACTCAGCGAGTTCAGAGACCTGGAGATTTTTTCTGCAACCTTCTCGGTCACATTCAGTTGATGGAAAGAAGGCCTCATTAGTCGATTTCAAACTTGAAAAACAATTTCTACTTTGTATTGTTGCTCAAAATAACAGTGAGAGGAGCGACTTAGTGCAAGAGGCTGGATTTGTTGACTTAGCAATTTAGATGTTAGCGCAGTGTCAAGGTCTTGCTGCAGGTGCCCACAGGGTCAGAGGCTAAATCACTTTCTGTCCCCTGACACTTAGCCAAAAGAGAACAGGGGATCTCCCAGATCTCCCCTCTAGTTGAATTAATGACAAATGCACAGGAAAACAAATAAAATAAATAAATAACACATAAAAACACTGCAATGCAGTCAATACATGCATTAAAAATCAAAGAGGATTAAAAAAACGTTAAAGCCAAAGGCTTATTTAAATTGCAGTCCTCTTATGACACACAACACACCACAGACTAACACAACACGCAAGACAGTACAATAGACATGAATAATACAAAATACCATACGAAGTATCAAGATGGACATGAAAACATAAAAGTATCAAGCGGTAGGATGGGTCTGTCTTGTTTATAATTTCATTGTTTTTGTCTTTTTTTCCTGAGAAGATAAATTGAAATAGTTGTTAAAGCATTTCACTCTGAAATCACATTTATTATGGTAACAATAGATGAAAAATCAGAGTATTAAAAAAGTCCAATTCCTCATCTGGGAGTATAAAATAATAGACATAGAATATTCATGCATAGAGTTGAAATCACAGAGAAAAACATATCTCTGTGGTTGATCATCCATACTATGTATTAACTGCACCCTAAAAATGTATCACTGCTTAGTGTCCCTAATCCTCACAGACAGAAAATTAAGATGTGAGAGGTCTTATCCTCTCTACTTATCACGTACATGGCACCTAAAATGTGTGTGCTTTACCCAAATCTTCTGAAGTAAAGCTTTTGGTTTTTTAGTTGCTTTCCAGCCCCGAGCTTAGCATTTGACAAAATGCCACTGCAGCAAAGGGGATGATTAATTCTAATAAGACCTGAAGACATTTTGTTCCTGCTATGTGATTAAGTTACTTCAAAGGATAGGTTTCCAATATCAAATAGCTAATGTTCACTTCTGTTGATTCTGTGTGCCTAGGCAACCTAAAACAGTGACAAATGTAACTGTGAATGCAAGGTCTGGTTTTCATAACAGGACCCACTATTTTTTTTTTTTTAATTTTTATTTTGCAATGCTTGGGGAGCTGCAACAGAGCTGGAGACACCAACTGATTAAGAAGGCTGGCTCTATAACTGTCTTCAAACTGGACACCTGTGAAGAAGTGGTGGAGAGGAGGACACTGAACAAACTGTCATCCATCAAGGATAATCTTGAGAATCCTTTTCTCAACCTTCTGGACGCTGCAGAGCACCTTCTCAAAAAGACTCATCCGGCTCCGCTGTCACAAGGATCGATTCAGGAAATCTTTCCTGTCCAGTGCAATAACTCTGTACAATATGATATTGTTATTGCAGTTTTTTTTGTTTGTTTGTTTGGTTTTGTTTTGTTTTTTTTTTAAATTCTGGTTATATTCTAAGTTAGAAAGGTTTTAATATTTATGTTATTTATCCATTTTTATGTTTTGAGTGATTGTTGATGTTATAAAAGAATTTCCCAGTATGGAATTAATAAATGACATCGGAGGTGCTTCTCAAGCCTCTCATTTGTCTTTTCCTTGCTCCTCGATCCTCACTTGAACTGGAAGTTTTTTGGTGACGTCATCTTGTAGCCCTTCCCAAAGTTTGTGCACCAAGGAGCGATTGCAGTGGAGCGATGAGCTAGGATACACGAGTCTATCCTCCGAAGTCTCTCAGTTCAGTGATTGGTGTGACAGCTCCAGGGGTTCTGTGCCTGTCTGTGCTGCTTGTCTGTGCTGTCTGTGTCTGTGTGTTTGTGGATGTGTTTCCCTTCCCCTGCAGT